>JACCHW010000029.1:1520000-1845000 GCA_018907185.1 Platyscapa corneri
TACGAATTAAAATATATAAATATATTAATTAGTGTTTAATTAGGGTAAAATATAAACTAATAATTTTATAAAAATGAGTTAAAATATTGAAGCGTTGCAATGTTTTCGAAAATGACTATTTTACAAATAAAACTACATAAATTCAAAGAATTATAGAAATTATAACTAATTGAAAATGTTTCACATTAAACATTCAATTTATTAACTTTACCAAAAATTTTAATAAAAATAAATGGTACAAAAAAATAATTAATAATATAATAAATTAATATTTAAAAACAAATAAGTAAATAAAGACAAACGATAAATTTCGAAAAATATTTGTTATAATGATAAATTGAATGTTACATTATTTTAACAATTTTTGTTTAAATCAAAAGAATACAAGTATTGTCTATTAGTAAAAAATAATTAACAATTTTTCAATTATCGAAATATATAGTTAATTATTTTATTTCTTAAATATAACGAGTTCAAATAAAAACAAATTTTTGCAAAAAACTAGACTCTTAAAAACTAATGTGAAAAATTTTTTTTAAGAAGACTTAATATTTTGTGAGATATTTTAATTTTTGCATTTTGCTTTTTAAAAAAAAAAAAAAAATTTTAATGTAATAGAAGCATTTATACTTTTTTAAACTTTAAAGCTAATTATCACATATTATATGTTTTTTACAATTTTTTTTTTCTATATCTTTATAGTGAATATTTTAATTTTAATAGCTAATTGAAAAACGAATCTTTACACAAAAATTATTTAATACAATAATTAATATCAGGGACAGTCAAATATATAATTATTTTTAAATTTATTATATGTAGCTTTCAAAATTTGTATGTAAAAAATTATAATTATAGTAAATTATATTACGGACATAAAAACTTTCATTAACTTTTTAAAAAGATATAAAAATAATACTAAATGCCTAACTGTTAAAGTACCATAGTTTGTATTTTTAAAAGGAACTTTTATACAATATTAAAAATAAGAATAAATCTAAAAGTTCTAATTGTTTTATCTTACAATAATTTACCTGCAATTTTGTTCAATACTAAATATTAAATTACTATATAAAAAGTGAATTTATAGAATTTATTAATTTCATTTTTATCTATAATAAATCTTATCTAACAAAAAATTTTTACCTATAATAAACAATATTAAAAAATATTTGTATCAATTCTCCATTATTCAGAAAAATTTTTAATTTTCCAATTATTTTTTTATTATTATATAATTTACATCAACCAAAAAAATTATAATTAAAATTAAAATTTTAGAAAAAATATTTGTATTTGTTATATAAATTAGTTTGTAAAAAAATTAGATTAATATATAGGAAACCATAAAAAATTGAACCAAATATTTTCATATTTATAAGAAATTTTACAATTTAAAAAAATTCATTATCTTTCGTTTATAAAACTTTCATCAGATAATTTAAAATTATATTATGCATTCAACATATTGTAAGTAAATAATGAAAAATTTATTTAATACAGTATATTACATTTATTATATTACTGATTTTAAAAATTAATTGAATAATAAACAAAAAAATACAATAAAAAGTATATAAAAGACATTAGTAAATTAATTAAATACTTTTTTAAATAAAATTCGAATTTTTCTTTATCAAACATATATAAACTCTGATTATCTTATATCTTCTGAAATGTATATTAATTATTATTTTTATAATAACTTTAAAATAAATATACAACATACATATAATTCTCAATTGTTGAAGTTGAAAAGAAAGAGAAACAGTTTTGGTGCACCAGTTATTTCGTACAGCATTTTACTCTCTAACAAATTTTAAAAATATGTGAAAAACATTTATTTTAGTATGAGTAGAAATATATTTTAAAATAAATATTAAAAATACATATTGATTTCTATGGTGGATTATCATGATGCATTACACACAATTAAATTGGATGAATTTCTACGATTTTGCGTAAATATTATCAACGTTTTAAATAATCCTCATTACTGAAGAGAAATAAAATAACTTACAGACAAAAATAATTGGAATTGATAATTAAATAAAAAAAACTAAAAAAAAAAACAAATTATTAAATTAAATTTTGTATTTATATACTACCAAAATAGAATAAATCTAGAATTAATCTACCAAATATAGAATATTGTCGTATAAATTTATAGTTACCAAATTATATTAAATTTATAGAAAAATTTAATCAACTATATTTTTACATTATTTGTTAATAGCATTTTATTACATCAAATGGCCAATTATATTATACCAAATCTTAGGAACCTTCTTAGATCTCGTCTAAAATGAAGCTTATATTTGCATATGCACAATACAAATATAAGAAAAAAAATATATTACACGTAAACTTAAATGTAATTTAATTTATTATTAATTTATTCAACTTATTAATCACCACTAATTGTGTACCGGTTGATTTACTTAACTAAAATTTCAAAAAATATAAAAATACATTAAAAGGATATTGAAAATATCAAATGAAAACCAACAGTTTTTTTAAAAAATAAGCTAAAGTACATTTTATATATTTTATAATAAATCAAAAAGTTTATTCAGTATTTAATAATATTCGTTTAATTATTAATAATAATTAAATTAAAATATAATCTGATTATAATAAAACTATAATCATAGGCACTAAAATTTTTTGACTAATATAACTGATATAAAATGATAATAAATCCTTTCTTAAATCAGTTAATATGATAACTGTAGTTACCTCGTATGATTGACCGGCTCCTTGATCTCGGGGTGTCTGTTGTTGCTGTTGTTGGAGCTGCTGCTGATTAAGATGTTGTGGAGTAGTGCTTCCAGAATTAGAGGTAACATTGAATTGAGTTTGTCCTCCTGCAGATCCAATCTGTGACTGTGGCGGACACAGAATCCGCGGACTCAAGGGTAATCGTACGCCTTGCTGGGGCCGCGCGCACGAGGAGCCGGTAGCGCCTCTGCGGGCCCCACGGGCTCCTGAACTCCGGCTCACCGTGCACAAAGCCACATTTGCAGGGTCACTCGGGACTTCTTGTTTTTGTTACTATCGCTATTGTTTTTGCAGTATTGTTAACCAAAAACGGATTTGCGTTCGAACGATGATACCGAATCCTACACTACTACAATAATGACAGTAAAATAGCAGACCGAGGATTATATGTAATGAGGGTAATTTGTGGAAAACCGCTGATCAATATAAAACCTGTCTCTCTCTCTCTCTCTCTCTCTCTCTCTCTCTCTCTCTCTCCTCTCTCTCCTGTTTTTCTATCCGTCTAATTTAATGTTAATGTTTCCTTTTATGTTCAATTGCTTTTCAATATAATTTTCAATATCAGTTCAAGGCAAATGATTCAAATGCGCCACTTGCATATCATAAGTCTAATTCTATTTTTTATTGAATTTAATTTAATTTATATACTCAAAATTATAGAATCAAATTTATTTTTATATACAAGTCATCCGAGAAAATGTTAGTGTATGCATTAATTTTCTAAGTTATAATATTTATCATTAATTTATTTTATTTTTAATATATTCTTTAAAATTCCTTAAAAATGAATTTTGTATTATTTGAATATAATATTTGAATTCACAAATTATATTACATCAACTTAAATATTAAAATAAAAACTTTAATGAATTATTAAAGGTAAAGGTATTTATTATTATATATAATTGTGTTTTAAATGAAGTTAAATGAATAATAATTGTCATTGATAATTATTGTATTATTGTAAATGACCTAAATTATAAATAATTAATTAATAAATTTAGTACGAGTAAGAAGAGGATTTATACACTTATAACTTATGTACGTATTATTTTATGTATATTATATGCATTCAATAAATTTTCTTCATTACTATTTTAATTTCTACTAATTACTTTCTTATTTTACTATTAAAAAATAGATTAAAACATCTATATATTCTGTAAATATAATATGAAAATTGGCTTTAAAGTTATATTATAATTTTATGATTTTATTTGCAATATTATCTTTAAATTTTTAGTTATGTTCATGATTATACGTTAATATATTAAAATTAAATTTTATAAGTATTAATTATTCTTTATTAATATATATTTAAAAAAAATAATATAGCTAGTGGTAAAATTATTCTTATTCGATTCAATACACAAATATCTACTATATAAGCAATCAACATTATAATAATAAAATTTAAGAAATAGCTCTTGATAAAATTAAAAAATATAAAAAAAAATAAATCTAAATTCTAACTATAGGCAGTAATAATAGAAAAATATTAGTTTTATATTTTTCAATTTTTATTTAGGACCCAATTTAATGTACTGTGGAAATATATTTTAATATAAATAACTAAATCTAAATACATATATAAGTACTTCATGAATCAACTAAATTAATTTTACTATTTAAATTACCAAAAAGTGTAGTAAAAATATATCACAATTTAAATTATTGATTTGATTCTTACCCACCTTATATATGTAACATAATAAAATAAAAATCTTAAAAATAAAGAGTTATATCATTTTAATTAATTTATTTAATACTTAATTAGTTAATAAAATAGAATATAGATTAATTCAAAATATAGTCGTTAATTACTGATAAAAAATAGCTAATTTTTCAAATATTTCAAATACTATTTTATATAACTGAAACAAAAACTCAACAACCATTCGATTACTTTTTATGCAAAGCTTTAGTAAAATTAAAAAATAATTTTTCGAATATTACTCATTAAAATGAATAATAATTTTTATAGTAATACTTGCGTCAAAAATAAAAACTAATTTTTGACGTATTTTTAGAATTATTTTAACGAATGAATTAGTATATATAAGAAATTTTTAAATAAGTAAAAAATATTGATAAAATATTGATACAATATGAATTATTTGTGTAATAGAGATGTTTTAATTATTTTATAACTTTTACCTTAAAATTTTTCTCAACGAAGTAAGTACGTTGAATAATAATTTTAATATTAATCGCTTTGAAAAAAAAAATTTTTTTTCATCAAATAATCATGATGATAAAAGAATAAACAAATTTTTAATCTGTAAAATAATTTTCCTTTTCATTTCATGTTTATTAATAAATAATATTATAAGTTCAATAAAATTTTGCTTAAAATGTTTATAAATTTAATACATGTAAATTATTATATTAAACATGAAATTATTTGTATGCAAAACAAAAATAAAAACGAATATAAAAATTAATTTACAATAAATTTTTTATTGTTTAAATAGCCTTACATTTATGTAAATAAATTTTATCAGTGTTTTCTAATATATAATTTATAAATTAGAAAATTAAAAATAAATAATTTACATTAAAGCTTTAAAATATTATTTTCAGATTTTATAAAATTTCTTGTTTATTCACTTTAATTAATTGATAGGTGGTACTTAGAATTTCTTTATAATTATTAAATAGATGTTATGTTAAATTTTATTTTGTTAAAAAAAATGTAAAAATATATTTAAAATATATTAATAGTTAATATGTTTCCTTTTTCATTTTATTAAGGAAACTTAGGTATTTAATAAATAACAAATATAAATCTTGCGATAAAATACTTACTGAATTAGTTTAAAAAATGCACTAGAATAAAAAAAAACGAAGACTAAAAAACTAACAATAAGCTATATTCAGAAGTAATACTTATGAGCAGATACTTACTATTAAGTTAAAAAAATATGAAAAGTATATCGTTCACTAATGTATATGAAAACTTTAATGTTACGAGGACAAAAAAATATATACAAGTTTTCTATGAGACTTTTCTAACTATTTCACGACTTTTTCAGCCTAAAAATTTGAATTTCGTAAAAAACTATCATTTCTTCAAAAATGAATTTTCTTATTTGCTTATTATAGCGTTTTCAACATAAATACAGCTATGTAACACAATCACTAATTTCTGCAAGATGCAAAATTAAATCGTTTAATTTAAAGTTTACTATAATTATTTCATTTTAACACAACCACAAATAGGATCAAGAAAGAACAAAACCATTAAAGACAGGTTAAAGTAGATAAGTGCTTCGTAAAAAATAATACATCATAAAATTTTAAGTTTCACTGTGTATCTTGAATTTAAAGTTCCATTTAAAAGTAGGTGATACCAATAAAAAAATTGCTTATTTTTTGAAAGTATTAGGAAACCCAGTAATCTATGACAGAAAACGATTTAACGAAAAAAGAAGCAAGAGAATAGGTAAAATAGAACGATAATGTGAAGAATCGTCGGCGTGATACAAAACGTCGATGAGAACGAACATACGACGTGCGGTGGACTACTAAATTCTAGCGCGTGGATATCAGAACTGACTGTCTCGGTTCGAGTACAAAAGAGTAAAAGATATAACTACTTGCACACGCGATCACTCCCACCATTTCGCAGTCACCCTGGCCAAGCTGGCGCGCAAACTCTAAATGTAACTGCACGCGGAAGAAAATAATAGTTTTAATGGTTTAGGTTTAAGTAAGTATAAACGAAATTACAGGTACGTGATAAGCAAAAAAATCGATAAACATAATTATTGAAGCTTACTCTAAAATTATTATTAGGAGTTTTTGTTTAAAAAAATTTTATAGTGATTTTAATCAAACTAATGAAAAATTATTAATCATTTGCTTAATTGAACAATAGAAAATTTTTCACTGTATTTTTTAACATACATTAAAAAATCTAAGAAATTTTTTTAATATTAAATTTAGCCTACGTGTTCATAATGTACACATTTATACAGGAATTAATCAAAACTTAAGTATAAAATACAGATTTTTATTTGTTTTTGTTTATAAAACAAAAACAAATAACACTAAAACCCTGCCAATTTTTTTTATTTTTAGCTTATAGTATTTATAATAAATTTTTTAATTCAATTTTAATCAGAATATTTTATATCCATATTCATTCATAATTTTTTTTTCAAATTAGCACAATCATATTCTTTTTAATTTGTGTTAGACCAACAAATAATTTGTTTTATGTTAAATAATTAATATTTTTTATTTCTTTGAAACAAAATAGTTTCTCAAATTATCGAAAGATTATAAAATTATCGAAATATGAGTTTTTGTAAAGCAACATATGTTAAACAAATCCCAGAAATATGTACCATTGATGGGTTTTATTTAATCAAAATTATTTCTAATTTAAAAGTTCTAGGTTATTTAAATTTATATTCGATAAAAGAACAACATATAAAGTATAAATATTATAAAATAAACAAAGCTTCATTTACATCTAAATATTACTTAAAGTTTAGATTTCGTATTTAATTTTTTAATTTATCTGTATAATTCTAGTTTAAGAGAAGAAACTAATAATAAAGTACATTAATTAATTTTTAATAATTATTAAATTTAATATTAATCCATAATCTACCGATTAATCTAATGTGATATCACTTAATTTATTCTTTATATAAATTTTATTATGTACTTTATTCCTTTTAGTAGTTCAAACTATGTATATATATAAAGTAAACAAAAATTAGATTACGAATAAAAATATTCAAAAATTATATCCCATTTGAAATTTTAATTTTTAATTCTTTTGAAAATAAGTAATAATTAATAAAAACATTTATTGCAAGATTTTAAACTATAATTCTTCAATATATTGTATAATTAAATTTTTTCATTTTATAATATAACTGACTACTCATCATCTTGATATTATTCATAAATTTTTTAATTTATTGAAGTTGTTAAATATTCTAAAATTCAATAATCATAAATAAGAAGTAATTTTGAAGATAATTTAATATTAAAAAATATTATATTAACAAAAAAGCTTTTTATATTTTCAACGATGATTTAAATTTCATTTGGATGAAGAATAATTATTGCATTACAAAATGAACTTGCACCAGACATTAATATATTTATAAATAAATTTAACATATTCTTTATAAAAACAATTTCCATATCAACCGAAAACTATATCAATATTTGTCACATAAGAAAATTATGTGCCACACAAGAACAAATTCATATTTACATTAAAGTTTATGACATTGTATTATTTATAAAATATTGTATAATACAACTAATATGTAATAATAAATAAGATAGTATAATAACGAAAATTATGTTCATAAAAATTTTTAATGAATTTTGCACATATCCCATTCTACTTATTATTAAATACACGAAAAATATATGTTGAAAGAAAAAATAAAATAATTTTAAAAAATAAATTTGGATTCGAACAAAGGATGAATATAAAAATAGATTAACTAATTGTTTTAAAGGTTTTTGACGTAATTTCATATAGAACATATAATAATAAAAATAATTAAAATATATAAAAGTATATCTATTACCGATAAATAAATTTACTTTGCAAATAATGCAATATGTCGAAATGCAATTAAATAAAATATAAAAGATTATAAGTTCTTTTATATAATAAATCTTCATAACATTTAAAATAAATAAGAAATATATTTAAAAGAAGCAACGATTATTTTTTATATTTTATTTTCATATAACTTTAGAAATTTAACAGTTCTATTATAATAAATTATAAATCAATATATTATATAATAATAAATAAATAATTTTATTAATATGATTAATTAAATAAAATTTCAATAAATGAAGAATATGAAAATTTTATTTGTATAAAAAAAATGTATTTTTACTGTTACATGGATTTATTTATTATGTGCATGTGTGTACATAAATTATATTAATTTTAATTAAAATGTTGATGATATGTACTGATTATACTGTTATTTATGAAACAGTATCAAAATCAATTAATTTACATTTTTTAACGGCATTGTATGTAAAACAATCTATCGTAAATATATACATTTCTATTAATAATTTTAATAATTTAATTACCTATTCTGCATGAAACAAAAGATTTGTACCAAAGATTGTATAAAGTTTATATTTCTAACTACATAAGAAAAAAATCAATTCTTGGATATTTTCATTTAATATTTTGTAAACTCTTTTCGTATTTAGACCTATAGTATTTAATGTGTGGTCTACTTTTATTTCTTAAAAATTTAATTATTATCTGCATTTACTTTAAAAATATAATATATACATAAATATCAAAATTCTAGTTAATTCACATTAAATGTAATAATATAAGTATCTAAAAATAGTGTACTTATGAAATTAATCTGTATTCGTATTTTGAACAATACTTATTTAAATATAAAATTTACATATTTATAAATTTATTAATATCCTTTTAAATATACTGCTATCACAACTAAAAATGAAAACAAATATAAATTTAATAGTAACGTTTTTAATTTCTTGTTTCTATAAAATATCTATATAAATTTAAGTATATTACTTACCAACATAGGTTAAATAATATAAATTATAATATTGGAAGAAGTATGATTTTTATTTTATTAAATAACAAAGAGTTTTAAATAATGATAAATATAGATGACTAATATTGTCATTAAAATATACGTTGTACTTAGAAGAACATTTATTTTTATGTATGTAATTATCTAAGAAAAAACATTGACGCATTCTCTTAATGAATTAAAAAAATATTTAGGTAACCAAAAATATAATTATTTAATAAAAAATATTTACTTTTATTCTATAATATTCAATTATCTAATTAAATTACTAGCAGCTCATTAGAAATTTTAATATCATCCATTACAACATTAAAATACTCTACAATATAAATTTCATTTAAAAAGAATATAATACAATAATAAGAGAAATATTTTTTTATCTTAATATTTTATCATGATTTTGCAATAATAATTTAATACAAGCTACATAGTAGTTTTAACAAAAATTAATTTCTCAGAATAATCATAAAATATATTTTTTAATTAATAATAAAACTTGTATTTACCCGTATTGTTGTATCGCTTATTAAAATATACCACATATTTAAAAATGTTATTAAACATATTCATTTAGTTTGTAATCATTGTTTATTATTACATAGATTAATATAAACAATAAATGTCACAATTTATTATATCATGAAAAAATTTTTTTTTAATAATTATATTTAATTAAAAATAATATTTTTAAATAAAACATTTACTACTGTTTAAATAATATATAAAATAATAAAGGTTATAAATAAAATTTGTTTAAATAAGAAATAATATTGTATGGTTTTTTTGAAATTTATTACACCTTGTTATAATAAACAAAATTTCTTTAAATTAATATTTATTAATCACATCGTTTATTATTATATAATATAAATTTTTGATGTTAATTAATATAAAATAATGATATGTTTTATTTCAATTTCTTAAGAATGATCAACTTTGATAGAATATTTTAAGTAAATATATAAAACATGCAGGACAATAAAGTTATTATTCTATTTAATACCATACACTATATAAAATAAAAGTTATTTCCTTTAATAAATTTTCTTTTTTTACTTAAATTTGTTTTTTTTCTTATACCTAATATCTTCCATAGTATCTATAGCAGTAGTAGTAGTATTAGTGAATTCTCAACGAATTCTTAATTAATATTTACTGTGTTGTTTATTAAATGAGAAATTTTATATTATTTTTAAATAAAAATTATAAATACTAGTGAAACTTGATTACTGTTACTTTTAATTTTGCATAAATTTACAACCATAAATATTTTGACAGAAAATAATATGTTATTTATTAATAATTAATGCACTTCTTGTTGTTCTTGATATATACTTAATGTTCTAAAAAGAACACTAAGCAAATGTACAATTCTACTAAGTTTATTGTTTATATTTTCACTTTATCGCATATTATAATTTGAATTAATAAATTCTTTTGTAATTAAACAGGTCGGAGTAATGATACATCCTTAGATTTTTTAAAATTAATTTAATATTTTTCATAACATTGACTGTCATTCATCCATAACTTTCAGATTATTTTTTTTTAATATCTGTACTATTATGCACTTGGGTTTTACACAAACAAAAACTAAGAATATATAGCACTTAATATTACTTAATATAGATTTTTCATTCATAAAATAATTAAAGAAAACATACAATACTTCTTTATTAATATAAACTTAATAAATGTTATGTCAAAGACTTTATGTCATATACTTTATCTTTAAAATTAAAAATTAAAAATACATACAATAATATTTATTTTAATTACATATTTCTACCTACTATGATTATTTATATAAACTATTAAGTTTTATGATAATAAATATAAACTTAATACAATAATACATATAATACATGAAAAGACATATTATAATAATAAATAAATTTTTAATACTGATATTTTTGCTCACTCGTATATTTTTACGAGTACAATATTGAGCATAAAAATTCAATATATGGACTACTTCACTTTCGATCTTTAAAGATATCTTGTACTATTGAACATCTGTATTTAAGAACTCACTAACATATATTAGATTTTATTATTTTTCTTTATTTATAAATTGTTCCCAAAATTATTCTTATTTTCTCGCAATATGCTTTGTTACATTGTGTATTTAGGAATTATACTTTTTTAATGAAAAAACTACAATTTTAAGACTAAATTTTTTTACATTTACATAGGTAGAATAATAATTTAACAAGACGAAAATAAAAGTCTGCTCTAATAAATATCTTTTTAGTTGTAATACTAATTCAAATAAAGTTAATTTTTATTTGTATGTATTTTACATATCTCTATTTCTTTAAATTTCATTAGTTTTATTTTTGTAACAGTATATAGACAAGTACAGTTAATTAGTCTTAAATAATTTAATTATAAAATAATAAAAGAAAATATTAATACTTCTTAATACAAATCTATAAAATCATATAAAATCCATATAATATCATCGGAACTTATACAGATCAAACAAATATATTATTGTGATAATATGACATATTTTTTAAACATTTCGTAGAACACATTACGAGATATACTAATTAATTATATTTTTTCATAATTACTTTATGATTAATAAAATAGATCTTGCGAATTTTGAATAATTTATAATATTTGAACATATACCAAACATTTAACACAAATATACAAATTATAAATATATATAAATTTGTTATGTCGACTATTTTTCTTTTTTATCGACGGTTTTCGGACGGTAGAACGTATGTTTAAGAGTAATAAATCAATAATTACACGACCTTTTTTCTATATAAGAAATATCTCAAAAATTAATCACTTGGTGACATCCAAAATACAATAAGTTTTTTTCAGATATTATAATATAGTCACTAATATAATTTTTTATTATCTTTCTTAATATATTTGAAAATTATTTATAATATATTTTGTGATAGTCGCAAAACTGCGCATCTTATTTTCATCGTAATTTTTCAGTAAAATTTTTTTTAGTCATATTGTAATTTAGAATGATAAGCTTTCAGAACTTATAAAAGAAACATTCTTTAAAAATATATTTCTTAGCCACAAAAATTACAGACGAATTTAATAAATATCTATCATTTCATTAAAATAACGAAATTATATTATTGAATTACTGAAAGTAACCTATAGCAAAAGTTGACACAATATCATTTCATTATTACCGTTAATTGATAAAATGAATTTTTGTATTGTCTTTAAAGTTCCAAAAAATAAATATTTCGTATAAAAATTGAAAAGTTTATAATTTTTGAATTTGTGATTCTTAAAAACACTTCAAACATATATCTCATGTATTCAATTATTTTAACTATTAAAAAAGAATCTCTTTGTACTTTATCAATTTTTTAAGTAAATAAACGTTTAAAATATATATAAGTAAACTTTAATTTACCAGAAGCAATATCTTTTGTTCACTTTAAATATTTCTAAATCTCGTTAACAATTTCTTTTATTATTTTAAATAGATAATCTTTGTTTAATAAATCATACTGATTTATAATTTCATATAAAAAAAACTAAACCTTTTACATTGAATAATTATAAGCTTTGAAAGCGTTTTAAATATAAAGAGCAAAGACACAAACAAAGAAAGCAGAAAGATTTATTTAAATATATATATATAATGCATAAAATTTAACAAGTATGAAGACAGGATTAAGAAAAGTAAAATAAAAATATGTAAGATAATGAATGGTATGCTAAAATAATGCTTCGTTTGTTAAGAAACATTTGTGTTTCTCCGTTTTTCTTGTTTTTTGTTTGTTTTTGTTTCTTTGTTTTTTCTCTTTTAACTCTCTAAAAATTTTGACCAACAATTATCGAACACAAAGAATAAAAAAAATAATGAGAAAGATATTACATGGTCGTACTACGTTCTTCGTGTGCCTTCTTTACAATTGCCAACTTCGAATGAGGATCAGCAGCTGGAAGACCGGTATATGGTGGTTCCCTGGTACCATGTAGCATCAACGTAAACTCACGAATCCAACCCCGTTGTGGTAATTGTGAATTAAAACTCACCTAAAATGAATTTAATGAATATCTGTTCGTTATATTAATCTTTGCTACATCAAAATGTGTAAGTTGCATTAATCTCAAAATATTTATGAAAAATTAAATTAAATAGGCAATAAAAACTTTAATTGATTGTAGTAATAATAATAACGGTGGTGAAAAAAATTTATTTTCTCTCTTGAATTAGTTTCTATTAACTTAAAAATATAGCTGCATCAATATAAACTCAATGGTAAATTTTTACTAATAAAATTTAGCAAATCGCTAAATTAAAAAATTGATTATCAAAAAACTTACACCATTTTATATATAATAATAAATATTTATTTGTACTTACATTTACTTCTTTAATTTTACCTTTCAATTATAAATAAATGCGTTTTCTTATTTATATATATATATATATATTAAATACGTGTACTTAAAAATTAAACCAAACTTATAGTTTAATTACACTTATAGTTGCGGAAATAAAAATTAGAAAATTAAAATATACATATAGATTTAAATTTTTTTAAATATTTAATTGTACATGACTTTGATAAAGTGAAAGAAGACTTTTTCCATATTTTATATAAAAATGTAGATTGTAATTTATTTTAAAAATTATAGATATAAATAAAAATATAGATTTTGAGATTATATAATATCTTTTTTTTAATTTAGTAACTTACAGTTTTTAAATAATTAATTATGTTATATTTAAGTACAAATAAAATAATAAAATTTAACTGTTCTTAAATTTAACAAATTCTTTTGCAAGAAAAATTAATAAAGGTTATTGTGAAAGTAAAGTAAAAAATAATATCTACGAAAGATTCAAATAAATTTTATAAATAATAAAAGTTAATTTGGCAGTAACTATTTTATTATATACTACCATGCTTATTAATTTTTTAATTCTTTTGTAAACTAACTTTATTTATATTTAATTTTATTTATATTTGAAATTCAATACTAAAGAATTTCAATTTTATGAAATATTAAATTTTTATATTTCATGAAATTCTACATTTTTAATAGTATCGATGAAAAGAGAAATTTACGAACTTCACACGAATAAGATAGAGTCCTACAGTTAATGTACTATAAAGTTCAAGTTAATGTAACGTTTAAAGAAACAAAAAGGGTGTCTCAGTACTCTTGTATATGTGAGAAATAACAAATAGAAAAAAGGATAATCGAAACAACTGTCTACTATTGTTAAGAGTACCTACCAAAACAAAATAAGAGTCATCTAAAATTAGACGTACTGCTCAAATTGTGAATGAGTGTACAAATACTCTTAAATCGATATCCAGCGTTAAAAAGAAGAAAGTATCAAAAAAGCTTTATTTTGTAAACTCTTGTTCAACTAAGTTTTGGCTTATGTATAGCCCTTTCCTGGCTAACACGATAGTAAAACTTATTGCTATGTCATTCGCACGTGATAGTATCCAGAATATTCTACACTCGTTACTCAACGGCAAATTCGTTCAACTAAGTTTTGGCTTCTTTACATCGCTTATCTTTCCTTGCCGGGGACGGGTTGATGCGACAGAAAAAGGTATTGCTAAGTCATTCGCACGTGATGGTATCTAGATAATTCCAGTAAACGTTAATCAATAACAAACTTACAAAAATTGTCAAACCTCTCTTCCTTATAAATTTGTATTTTACTGAAAATCTTAATAATACCAAGTAGTACTACCCCGAATTAATCCGACGTGTTATCTTGATGATACTGTAAATTTAAATTGATATAGATCGTACGGTAATGCTGAAAAAAATGAATAAAATAGGGCCCTATATCATAACGGTGCTATAATTAAAATTTTCTAGTTCAAATATATCCAAGCTGAGTATTTTGCATAATTTATGCACGAGACTATCTCATCAGTTACCGTCATATATTTAAAAAAAATAATAAAAAATGGATGTTTGTACGTAATATGTAGGTTGTTTATGTTGGTATAGCAAAATCTGGATATATTTTGTATAATCTCAATGAGTATTCTTCACTAAAAAAACAAATTATCTGACATGATAGTAAGGAGTTTAAACACAGGAACGGCACCCTGAATGTTGACATAGTAATGGAATATGTTTTGTAACTCACAAGCCTGTGTGACGTGTTTGGTTACAAAACTGTCTTTTTTGGCTGCGTTTACAAGTACCATGCTAAACAATTTTTAATTTTTTGACCAGGTAAATCCAGAATTTCCCTATTTTTTTCTAAATTTTCCAATGTCTTATTTCTAATAGCAATCGTATAACCAAGCAACTCTACAGTAGTGGACACTGTTTCAAACTTACGTATTTGGAACGTGTCGCACATATTGCTGATATATTCATTAACGGGTGATTAGATTTCTGTCTACGAGTTAGTAGCGAATAATAAGAATTTCCACAACACCAACATGACGATGAATAGTACTTCACCTAATTTTCAGCTGTCAGCCATATAGCTAAATTATAATGTAACTAAAATGTATTATTTAGCCTTTTCAATTAAGCATAATTCAATATCGACAGAATAGGCAAACTGCGACTATTTGGTTCTTCTAGCTTACTGCACTCAAATTAAACTCCTACAACTTGGATTCGTTACATGTTTAACTTGTTTAGTTGCAGTTAGAATTATATATGTTGGCTAAAGAAGACTTTTTTATTAATTGCTCATTTTCTCGTCCATCGATTTACCCTATTTTTGTTAAGCAGCACAATTTATTAAACGTACTCGTGTCAATGTTATAAAATACTTATTCATGTTTTATTGTTGTATATTTTATTTACAATTCAGTAAATATAACTGATTTAAGATTTTTAAAGTCAATTAAAATAGTTCAATAATATAATATATAAATAATATAAATATATTATTTTAAATAATAATAATTTTTTTAAACTGTTATTAAAAATGATAAACCTGAACTTGCTATTATATATTTTCCACAAAAATTAGTTTTATTAGTATTAATAATATTTTTTTTCGCATTTATTTATAATTTTTAACAATTAATATTTAATATTCTTAAACAATTTGATTAAATTTTATTATTATAGTGTCATTTGATACAACTATATCATTACATAAGTCAAAAAACTCTTTCGTGAAAAATCAATATTATACCTCAAGAAGCCAAGTTCCTTGTGGATATTCTCCCCAAGTATGGGTAGTCATAAACGGCCATTTTGTAAACCCATCTCTATGATCATCATCGTTTATTCTTCTGCTTAAAATCATTGATCTGTAACAAAATATTATTTTTTATTATTTATTATTATTTTTTTTTTTTTTAAATTCACCAGTTTCATTTTCCAGACATAATTTTCTGCTTCGATCATTTTTATTTGAAATTCTTAATTTAATGTAAACTCTACTTAGTATATACTTAATTTTTAAATAACTATTACGTGTAGTTATAAGTAGGTAAATTCGTATATAAAATTCTTGTTTAAATAGAAACACTATTTCAAGTATTAATATTACTACGTTTTTTGCATAGTACTTAATTAATATGATTATGAAATTCATTTATAAAATTAAAGTTATGAAACTTTAGATTTCAATAATTTATTATTCTAAGTTATATTGAATAACTTACTTTTAAGAAAAAATTATGTTTCTAGTTAATGAAACTTCGAAATCTCACTAACATTATATTCTAGTAAATTTATAATATATTTTTTAAATTGTTTAAATGGAAAAATATAATAAAATTTTTGTAATAATATACATCTGTTACTGCAAATAAATTTTATTAACAATAAATTATACAAATAGTACTACAATTCATTTTAATTGTATATTTTTATGTATCAGAAAATAATATTTTAGAGCCTCTTATCAAACTTGTTAATGATACTAGATCATTTGACTAAATGTAATAAGACCAAATAAATAAATATTGAAGTATTCTTTACACACTTATATTTAGATTGCACCTATAAATTAATAATATATATATATATATATATATATATATGAATACATTATTTTTTATTTTATTACTGTTAGAATTATCTGAAATGAAAAAAAGATGTGTATAACAATATTTAAAAAATTTTTTGAGTAAAAATATTTTTTTCTGAAAATAAAATGATGCAATAATTTATACTCTCTATTTTTACAATAAGCATATATTTTAAACTAAATTCACGAATCAATTATTTTTTATACTTAAAAATTGCAGATCATAATAAATTGAATAGTAAATTTAATAATATATAGAAAAAAATTATATTTGTTTAATATAAAAATTAATTTAGTTTAATATATAATATAATATTCTATTATCTTCTCAGGATAAGTGTACATTAATAAATCAAAATTGCGTTATAAAATTTAATTCTTTATTCTTTACAATAAGAAAATATATGAATTATAGACAATTAATAAATTTTATTGAAAGGTAATTGATTACCTTGTTCCCATAGGCGATGTTAAAAAAAGTTCTAAGTCACCACGTCGAGTAGCATTAACTGAAATAACAGCTTGCACATGCTCAAGATAATTTACGGCATATTCTGTACCGGCGCAAGCATCTGTCTTAATCTTCAACAGAATTGAACGATGGCTAGGTACTTCTCTGAAAATAAGACAATGTTATAATTATGAACTTAATTCTAATAAATAGTATTACATTAGAAAAATATAAATACTGATGATAATAATATTATTTATTTATTTAGAAATGAGTATGATTTCATTAACCTGATAAAAATTAAACCACGGAATCAAATTAAAAACCTGTATTTTATAATTATAATTAAAATATAATTTTTTCTGATAGTAATATTATAACTTTATTTTAATATGAAATCATGTATATTCTATCACATAATAAAAATAATATGATACAAAAATATGATAAAATGTTGCTAATCTTATAATAGCAAAAATTAAGGGGAAAAAATTCCAATATAACTTCTTTTTTATAAAAAATATGTCTATCTCTTATAATCAAATTATCGATTTTTCATTTACAATATTAAATAACTACATATAATATTTCCTAAAAATAAGAATTAAGACAAAGATAATAAAATTGATAAGACTTCGATAATACACAGTTATAACATTATTAAGAAGTGTATTTTGAATTCAAAATTTTATAAATTTAGAAATCTATGCACGAATACATTCTTTCAATTTATATTAAGCTTAATAGAAGTAGTTACGTAAAAGGTCTTAAAACTTTGACCATGAAAGTTTTCTGTATAAATAAATACAAGTTTCTAAAAGAAATAAAGTTGTACAAAATAAAACAAATTAAAAAAAATTTATAAGTACATATCGAAGAAAATTACGACATAAAATATATTAGTAACATAAAAATTTTTCCTAAATAAAATAGTGTAATTTACAAAAAAATTTCGAAAAGATTTGTAAATAATATGAACATACATCTAATGGCTAATGGATAATGTTATTCACGCGCAAAAGGAAAGAAAATAACGACGATTATTAGCAATTCTCGAGAAAAAACGAAACGGCTGTTGAGGTTTTGAGATCCTCGGTGCGATTAAAATTCGAGGAATTCCAACGCCGTTAGGATTTTGGGAATGTAGATACTGTTCAGGTTTTGTTTATATTAAGAAAAGTAAAATATCCTTTAATGTTACATTCTTTTAAATATTCTATAGTGTAGAAAAACTGATAGTATAATAATAATAAATAGTAATTAATCTGTATGTATTAATTATTCATAATTATAATTCATTGAAAAATTGAACAAATTTTTTTTTCATACATTACAGCTCCAACATAATTGCTGCGCACTGTTTAAAGATAAACGTTTTTGTGTATCTATAATCTAAAATTAACTATACATAATCTAAAGTGTTTTAAATCAATATATAAATATTAATTCAATAAAACAGTATCTTGTAAAAAATTTTAACCGAATCAAATCAAAATATAAACTTTAATTATTTTTTCTTTAAATTTAAAGTAATAGTTATTCCTTTATTTTGTGTAAACATAAAAAAAATATAAGGTAGATTAAAAATTTTTTATAAAAATTTATTTACTAATTAGATCACATTTTTTTATAAATAAAGTATACAATGAAGTATTTACAATATGCAAATAACACCATAGTAATCATAAAAGATAATAGATGTTTGAATACAAAAAACTAATATCTGTTCAACATAAATAAAATATTACGTTATAACATTTCATAAATGGTTTATTACATTTCTACACAAAGTTCATTTAAATAGAAAAAAACTTGACTTATAAAATAATTTATAATAATTTAAAAATAAAAATATTTTGAATGAATATTCATTTACAATTTATAAAGAAAATGAATAATAATAAACCTAGATAAAAAAAAGAATCAACTTACTGAGTTGTTTGAATAGTTCCGGCTTCACAGTGATATCGTGGAGGTACAGTTTTCCAATTTTTAGCTAATGCCACCATAGCGCCAGCGTCTAAAACGCCATAGCCGAAGAGATGATTAAATTCAAGGCCAACACCATTCATTGTCCAGTGGAATCTACCTTTCGCATCGAATAGTGAATTTCTTTTAGATGTCAAGACTGTCAGGTGTTGAACATCTCTCCAAGTAAGTTGTGGACTATAGTTGAATACATTAAACATTTAGCGATACAGTGATTATCTTTTTCAACATAAAACTTTCTACTTTCCTGTATTTTACATCCCCATTACTTTTTGTTACGATCTATTTTATGATATCTCCATACTTTCTATCGATCACTTTCAGAAATATGGCTTTTTAATATCAAACTTAATCCTAGATTTTACGAAATATAATTTTTTATCAGTTGCATGCTTTTTCAATTGATAAAGATTCTTATATGTCAAATAAAGTTCTATTATAAATAATATAAATATAAATACAAATAGAAAAACTTCTAGTACAAAATTTCTAGTAAAAAAATTAAAAGTAGGTATAAATATTAAATAATTTTTTAATTATTAGCCGTAATTTTGAAATTTATGTTTATATTTTTTTACTTTATAAAATAAGCAAAATAAAGTTCTTTGAGTTTAATTAAAAATTTATAAAAATAAAGTCATAGAAAAAATAAAACACAATGAAATAAGAAAATTTTATTTAATATTATTTAGGTATTATTTAAAAGTATAGATTATTATTCTTAATAAAATTCATTTGAACAAACAATACACTATTTTTTAATATTCTATTCAAATTAAAAAATTTAATTCCTAAATCTTACTAATAACAAATATTAATAAATGCTTAAAATATACAACCGATTAAGTAAATCAATAAAATTATGTGCGATTAAAAAGATCTTTATTTTTCTGAAATAATTCGTTTTTAATTATATACTTATTTTAGTCGTATTTAGTATTACTATTTCAATATCATATCAAGATAATGTTTGACAGTTTTACGCACATATGTTTATATATAATGGATAAATATCAACAAATTTTGTTTTTAGAAACCATACCAATAATTTATACCGAGAAATAAAAATTTTATGTAACTTATTTATTAAAAATATAAAAAAATGCTGAAAATTTAAAACAGTTATACGTATATTTTTTTAATCATTGATTAAAATTTTAAGAAATTTATCGACATAAGGTATAGTGTATTCATATGTTGCATGTATTCTTAAATAAGTCAATAAAGCGACAAAATTGGATGGAGTTAGATAGAGATTGGTGTAGCTGAGAAAATTCAAATTAATTACAATATAACGAGATTAATGATTTTTAGATTGCTGATTACGTAACGAGTATATGGTGATTTTAAAATCAAAACAGTATTATTCTATAGTTATGTCCATCATAAAGATGTACATTAAAAAAAATAAAGTATCCTTTCATGTTACATTCTTTTAAATATTCTATATCGTATATACAAAACTTGGATTACATAGGTTCTTAGTATTATAAACGATAGGCATAATTACATAGCGAATGCAAATCTATATAATTATAAAAATATATTTATACTATTTTATTTTATTATAAAATTTTTTTAATTATTATATATTTAGAATCCTTATAATGTTTAATATATTTTTTTAAAAACTAAAATTTAGCTTAATAAATGAACCAAAAAATTTATGAATAATGCTTATCTATGTACAAAGTTCGTATTAACAATAAACATGCACTACCTATTTCGTCTAAAAGGCGAAAAAATATTATGGCAATACAATGAATAATAAGAAAAATACTTGATAATCATTTTAATTTTAATTAATGGATTAACCAATTAAAATTTGATTCTACAACTGGAAATGAAAAAGATTAAATTGGTAATTGGAAATTCTCAAACTTACTTAGCTTCTAGAGCAAGGGCGAATACTCCTGCAGCTTCCGGAGCTGCGGCCGAAGTTCCACTATGCGTTGTCGTACACTGACCGTATAAATCGGTTGTTGCCTAAAACAAAAAAAAGTGAATAATCAAAATATTGCATTTACCGTAATCGTAGCTTTGTAGTTAAAAAGTGAATATTGACAATATAAAATATTATAATCATTTTTAGTTAAATGTGAGCTATATATTTTACGTGAGCGATAATTAAAATGAAATATAAACAAAGTTACTTGTGTATAAAATCTATATAAATACACTGTTAAATATTTAATATTTTTATTAGGGAAAAATGTATCTTAAATAATATATTATCCTAAAATAGTCTAGTTTCAAGCGTAATAATATAAAATATTAAATACAAACTACAAATTTATAAAAAAATATTAGTTAATATGTTTTTAAAGAAACTAAAATTAAAAATACTTTTCTGTAAATGTAATTAATTATAGCGACTGTTTTTTTGAATCAACATTATAAGATACTAAAATAATTTCAGTTTAAAAGAAAATTATTTTTAATTTTATCTTTTAGAGTTAATTAATTTACCGAGAAAATTATACGGCTCAAAAAAACATCACTGTTGTATATAATATATTAATTACATAGTTTGAAAAATTTTATTATTTATCACTTATTTCTATATTTATTATTTTCAGATTAATTATGAAAGCCATAATTCAAAATTTTTGTATCAATAGCATTATTTAAAAATTCTATGATATTATTATTAATATGATAAATAAAGAATATAAAATCTTCAACCTGTTTACAATAAAAATGTATGTATGTATATATATATATATATATATATATATATATATATGCATATTGTAAGAAAAGCATTATATATCATTTTTCATGCAAAGATGGAACAATTCGATAGAATTATACAGCAATAAGACGTAAAAAATGCAGAGCATTAGTCGTATCAGAGGTAGGTTATAGATGGGTAGCGATGATCACACCCTGGGTGAAGCCACCGATGCATCCTTGTGGAAGACCGAAAAGTCTACATACTAACGAGATTATAATTTTTTTTCATTTTCTCTTCAAAACCAGCCAGTAAAATATTGAATCCAGAATTTTTTACCAAGAAGTAATCATCGTATGATTAGGGTGTGTAACGAAAACCAAAACTTTCGTTAACCCTTATAAGATTTCTGCATCATAGCTTTGAAGTTGAATAAACGACGAGAGATTTTCAATTAATTAATAATAATTTTCCATGAATTTTTCATAAAATTTAAGAAAATAAAACAGAACGTATAATTATATTGTTAATACCGCATAATAAATAACAAAAATAGTGAAAAGAGACAATATAAGAATTAAATGGGCAAAATGTAACGATGCCAAACAACAGAGATTGTACAAGCATATAACGAGAACCGTTTGTGGTGTGGTAAAACGTTTTGGTTATATTACTTGTTGTATATAACATTAAGCTTTGTATAGTCTTTTTAATTCATCTTTACCACGTAATATAACCATCGCTTTTGATGCGAACGTTATAAAGAAATCATAAATACACAAGATAAAAAGAAAGTAAATTGTGCCATAATATAACATTACATACACCTAACAGTCTGATGAAACTATAACTTCTGATAACTTTATGTTATTTAAATTGTTTTTATAAATTGATCTTTGCAAAATACTAAATAAAATTTGTTATTTTATCAATCTTCATCTTCGTAAATTTAAAAATTGCAATTTTAGTCATTATAAATATTCAAGAGAAATAATATGTTGCAGTTTTTATCAAAATAAATATTATTTTATTTAAGTATATTAAATAAATTTTTTTAACAATCTCAAAGTTCGTAATATTTTATATTATGTAAAAATATTTAACAATTAAAATAATAATATAATACCTATTTTGTATCTCCAAATCATTTTAAAAAGAATTATTTTTAAATACTATGCACTTTAAAATACTTTTAAATGCTATTAAAAATTATTATACCGCCATTTAATATTAATAATAAACTGCCATTTGATATTTATAATATATCGTAAAAACTAGCGTAACAAAATATCAAATATTTATCTAATTCTAATTGAAACAAAATATACCTAAATATAATAAAATTTACACGTAAAGTTAACATTTTCGTTTAGCAATATTTAAAAAAGAAAATATATAATCTTTTTTTGTATGAACAACTTTTTTTTGTATAATACTCATATTCATTCACAAGTAATCAGCACAAGATATAATATATTTTATGAAAATTGCAGAAGAAAATAATAAATAATTAAACAACTCACCACTCCAGTATTTGGATCTTTCGCGCCATTGCTAAACGTTGATGCTAAAGTACTGGAACAACTTTCATCATAATGGGCGTTCTGTCCATCGTTGATAGCACTGTTAATACTTACAGTCCACATACTGGCTGCATAACCATCGCAATTGCAATCGTCGTCTTCACCACCGTCACCAGAGGCCCACACATATATATTTCCTAGGCCACTACGTCCCTGAGGAATAAATACGAAATTATCATAAATAGATATTTAAATATTAATTATCTTTTCAAATAAATAAAGTATATTTTAGGTGTATATTTTTTATATAAATTTTCAAAATATATTTTTAAAGCATTCTACTAAAATAAATATTGTATTTCAACAAAAATAATTTTAATTTTTATAATACATAGTATTTTGATATTATAAATACAAGTGTATATTCTTAGATATATTAAAGTGAAAAATAAAATTTATTTAAAAAAATAATAAATAACCCTAAAATTTTCATATCATAATAAAATTTAAAGAAAAATAATATATAAATTTAAAGATGATTCTGGGTTCCTCAATTTACAATATCTAATAGGATTACATTTAATTAGGAAAATATGTTACAATAGATAATTTTTTATTTTTATTTTCTTCTATAAATTCATCGATCATCCCAATATTATATTTCAGCAATTTCCATTAATTAACAATAATATTTTAATATTTTACAGCAAGTTTTCTTTATTGTCAAACCATTAAATAAACTACATTTATTTTTTAGTTGTAATTTCATTTTTAAATATCAAATTTCTAATTTTTAAAATTCCACATATTTTCTTGGTATAGAAAACTTTTTTAAAAAGTAAAGACAAAATCTTTAAAAAAAAAAGAGAGAGTATAATAAGAAGTATAATAAACTGTCGCTAATGATAATAATGTGTTCATTCCAGCCATAAATACATTGTGAAATCCTCGTGCATAAGATAAGTGCTTGGGATAAAATGATACATTTATGCATCTCTGACAAGGATGTCTTGTGTATACTGATATCGAATTTTTTGATCGGTCATCTAATCTATAATTATTGATAAAAAGAAGTTTCAAATAGGAATGAAGTTGAAATTATCTGACACCATAAAATAGATAAGAGACGAT
The DNA here is from genome assembly GCA_018907185.1 of Platyscapa corneri. Classification (NCBI taxonomy): domain Eukaryota; kingdom Metazoa; phylum Arthropoda; class Insecta; order Hymenoptera; family Agaonidae; genus Platyscapa; species Platyscapa corneri. The sequence continues at coordinate 1,545,115 of JACCHW010000029.1, forward strand.
GATCCATGGAAACAATTAATTGTAATTCGGCTCACCAATCATTCATTATCTCACCCGAAAAACTTATTATCTTCATTATTCATGGAAACTTTATAGATAAAGTTTTTGTAGCTAATACCTTCTGGATTCTCATTTACTCTCCCGATTATATCATTTTGATTTATACGTGAATGAGATTTCGAACCCACATAGCCGGCCAAAACTCAAAAATGATACAAATTATTTTCAGATTTTTCTATTCAACATTATTTATATTAATGACAAATTCAGTTTTAATTTATAATAAAAAAAATTAATAAAACTTTTTTAAGCTAAATTTACAAAAGAAATATTATATTAACCTTATAAAGGAAATAATTATAACCCATTTAAATGAAAGTAAATAAAATATTACTTAAGATTAAATTTCAAATAAATTAAACAGTTATTATTCTAGAGTAGAAAATATTAAAAATAATCTCACTTTATGCAAATATAAAATAACATAATATAAAACTGGAACTGTAATAAGCTACAACTTATAAGAAGCTCTAATTTTACTTTCTTTAATTAACGCATGAAAATAATTTTTTACTAAGAATTACATTTTTATTTCTGTTTAATCTCATTTAATCAAGCATTCGTTTATAAAACGCACACATACTATTTAATTAATTTTACCAAGTCATCCTAGTATAATGTATATAATATTATTGGTAATAAATTTTTTTTTATATAAGAATTTTATACAAGAAATAATATTAGTTTCAATATTTACTATTAGGTGTCGTATAGATAGTATTTACCAAAAAATTCTTCATTAATTGTAGAAAATATTTTATTCAAATTACTATTGCTATAGAAATATAAAATTCTACTATCTATAAACTAATCAAACTATATTATTTATTAATTTAATTATTTCGTTTTACTATACAAAAATAGGTGTCTACCAACTAAAATGAGTATTGTTTTATTAGATTAATTAGAACAACACACATAATAATAAATTTTTAAATATTTTATAAATATCTAAATATTTTCATTATAAAGAAAACTTTTGTATTATGAAAATTTATATTTTCAGTACAATTAAAAATTAGAAAAATACAGATAAATAATAACATGAAGAATGGATTATACACGTATTACAAATATCAAATGATATTTAGAGCATTTTGCATAATAATACTTACTTCTTATAATAGATATTATTGTTAAAGAATATATTTTTCATTTTTTTAAATAAATTTAATTGGTAAAATAAAATTTAACAATTTCTTTTGTACTTTTACAACTTGCAAAATAGGCAACAAGCTAAAGTTGACTTGTTTCCTCCACCAACGTCGGTCAACTCCCACTTTCTATGTTTGCCTGGCAATTATTATGTGCACCTTGGTTACATTTTATTTAGCGTTTCCTTCCCCCTTATACAAAATGACTACAAATTAAATAATTTTATTTACACAATTAATAAAATAAGTATTAAATATTTATGAATGAAATTTGAATTTATTAAAATTAAACAATATATTTATAATCACATTTTCAATATTAATTTTTTTTTTTAAATGTATTTTAAAAAATAATACCTTTTGTTTTATTGAACCTTTAATAATAATCTGATTTTTTTAATTTTGAATTTACCATATCAAATTAAATACGGTTAGTTAATAAGTTCAATCTAATAATTTTATAATAATTTAATAAATAATTAGATAATAAAGTGATTTTTCATAAAATTCAAGAATGAAATGTCAAAAAATCAAGAAAAATATAGATAAAGCCTACCTCGATTTAATAAAATATATTTAATCCCATCGAAAGTGTTCATTTTAAAAATAAAATAAATTGGTTGCGTTTTATAAATTATAATAAATTTTAATCGATGATTTAAAAAAAATTATAATTTTAAATATTTAAATTGTAAAATTTAATTTTCTCTCAACTATATTCATTATTCTCTTTCTTTTAATGTCATTTATTTATATTTATATATTCAAGAAATATATATTATTATTTTTAGGATTATAATAATTATTAAAATATATTATTTTATATTTTTAGAATTATAAAATAGTTATATAATAATATAAAATACAAATATTAATGGTAATAATTTCTTAATTGATTACAATATAATTAATAAAATAAAATAAATTAAATTTCTAAATTTATATTTTAATAATTTTTATGCATGTTTTCTTCCTATGACTTATTTTTGTCAAATTTACTGTGTTTAGATTTAGAGTTTAGGAGAAGACTCATAAATAGACATGTTTTCTTATATTCATATTGCGGTAATAATAATACCGATGATAGAAATTATTCTTATAATTTATTAAGTAAATCTATCGATTCGTACCATAATAGAGTTATTAAATTATAAGAATTATAATTATCCTAGAGTATTCTTTATCTTTCCAAACGTCAAAACGAGAGTGAGATGATGTGCAAAGCCATTACATATTATATTTCAATAAAGACCCTTAGCGACAGCTAAAAAGAGATCGATGATCAAAGTGAGTCTATTTTTATATACTATTTTTCTATTCTTATTTTTCGCTGTAGAATTATTTATTAACTCAGGTAATACTTTATTGCATTTCATATATAATTATTTTATTTGTTTATAAATTTTTATATTCATCGTAGAATATTTCTCTTTAGACACAGTTTTAAAGCAATTTTTAAGTTTTTCTTAATTACAAAATTTCTCTCTTATGTAAATAATGTTTCAAATATTTATAATGATTTATAGAATTCAAAATATGTATTCGCGAATAGGTAATGACTACGCGGGTTTAGAATCTTATTTGTTTCTGGTTCAAGATGATTTACCTTTCATCCAATATATGAGAGAAAGAAAACAAACAGTTTGAAGAAGCGAGGTGTTATATAACATCAAGTGCTTATTTTACTAATTTAGGGAGATTTCAGGCCACCATCGTAGCAAGGTCGTGAAGCAAGACCTACACTTTTCGACACAGATTATAATGCGCTATTACCATTTGTCATTTGAACTATGATCTTGTTGAATTGATTATCGTACATTATTATAAAAGCGTACATCCCCGAAGATTAAGAAGTGACTCTGAATAGAGGAGTAAGTTACTGTAAAATAGAAGTTATAGTGCATTTAGTAACACAAATTTTGTCTTTTCTTTCACGGTGTGAGCAGGAGATTATATGCACCTTTTTTACGAGGAATATTTAAATTATAAACTTGTCTATATTTAACTTCTACATAATTATTTGTCGATAAACTTACTGCCTTGATAATAGATTAAAATTACAACTATTCATCTAATGTAACTTAAATATAATATGAGTTAAAACGTATCAAAAATATCTCATAACCATGTTAAAATTTTTTTAAAAAACGTAATATATATATGTATATATATATATATATATTTATATAATATATATAACATTTTTCAAGAGAGATCGATAGAATCCACATATTCACATTGAAAGAAAAAAAGTATAAATTATATATAAATATAATAATATGATGTACTTAAAATGTAAATATGTAGTGGAAGAATGAACTTTACATTATCATAAATCATGAAAAATTTATAAATTATTAAATTAACTTTGGTTAATTGTTATTTTCCGTTATCTATTATTTAGTCGATATATAATTTAAAATGTTTACAGTACTTTTAATATGTAACTGAAATATCTTACCGAATAAAGCAGTTTCACCAAATAATTACAAAAATTTTAAAACTACCTCATTAACCCCTCGTACAATAGCCCTCATGGTTGCGTTCCTCGGACCATCGACTGTTTTTCCGTCGTCAGTCGGACCCCAAGAGGCACTGTAAATATCGATGAGATCAGGCTCGTGTCCCATACTATTGGCTTCAATCAAATCAGTCATATACGGTTGATCGAGCATTCGAATACCAGCAACTTTTGAATCATATGCAACGCCTACACCACAAACGTCATTGTCACGCGCAGCGGCGACCTCACCAGCACATCTCGTTCCATGACTAAAAGGAAAAGAATTGCGTCTTCTAGAAAACCCTCGGTTCATGTTACACATTATTATAATTAAAAAATCTTTTATATAAATTTTTCCTGATTTCAATTTCGTAATTTTTATTTTTTATAATTGTTAAAAATTATTTTAACAAATCGCGTTTAATAAACTAAAATTATAATTCAAAATTTATAAAAGCATCAGATTTTAATTGTATATAAAATAAATATATATACATTTGTGTACAATATACAATATATTAAATTATAAAAGTAACAAAAAATATATATTTTCATTTTTTATATTTACCATGTGATAATTTAATAATAAGAATTATTATATAGAATTATACTTATAAAAATCATCCAAAAATGTTAAATGCTAACAATTTATAATTTTTTTCAAATAAGCAACGAAAAAAATAATTGACACAAATATTCAAAATATCGTGTTGATCGATAGATTTTTTTCAAAAAATAAAATATATCAATAAAAAAATTATATTTACAAAAATTTTATGCGTGTACAGTACTTTTAATTATAAATCTTTTCTGAAGGTTATAAAAATTAATAGACTAACGTTTGATGTAATCAGATGTGACTAGATTTATATTCTAAGTGTATACAATGATGCTTTCAGCTTAAAATTTTATAGATTACCACTAAAATTAAAACGTAGCATTAATTAAATTCTCTAATAAATACTCATCAAAAAGAAGTTGGAATGTTAAATACTTAAAACTTTACAGAAACTTTTAATAGATCAAATATATTAAATAGAAGTATAAGATTATTAGTTCAAATCATTATTACATTTAAGTTAATTGAGCATCTTTTAGAATTTTTGTCTGATAGAGTAAAATATTATAGACTGCAAGTTACAGTGAATAGCGTAGTTTTATGTAGAATAATATCAACTACAGAAATTGTGCTAAAGTCTAATATATAAAATATTCAATCTTCAAAAATCCACAAATAGAATAAAATAGAAATTAATATATTGATTAAGAGGTCTAATTTATACTGGATAATAATTACTCTTTATAATGGAGTTTTTCAAGACTGTTTTTTCTACTGATTTAATGAAAGACATTTATAGAATTTTAACACACGTTAAAATTAAAATTATTATTTATTATAAAAGTAAATTAAATTTATTTAGTTTTTATTTTTAATTAGAATTTAAAATTAAAGAAAATCATTGGACAACATGGTATTGGAAAATTATATTTATTAATAATCAGATTACAATGGTGTAAAAAGTAATAGTTTTTTTAATGTAAAAATATATTTATTGAAAAATCTTATCGCAGTTGTATTATGATGCAAGATTGTACAATATTATTTACAATTTGTTATTGTCAGACTAGATTATAAAAATTTAAAAATTTTTAAAAATAAATAAATAAAATCTAAACGTTGTTGGTGCGACCTCTTGTTTTTTTGCGCAACTGTGTGCACATGCGGCAATACCACTTGCCCTTCGGCGCTGTTTCAATACCAACACATTCGTAGTGATACCATTCTATGGTGCACTGAAATAGAAAAAAAATGGTTGTTCATCTAACATGTCTATTATATATTTTACTTATATTATTTACTATTATTTAAGACTATTCGTATATATATGTAACAAATACTTACTTCCGAGTCATCGCAGGCGATCATTTGTCCAAAATTCTGCCGACGGCAAATGCAATAGAGTTTGTTGTCCTGATCGTCGTCGATTTGATTGTTGACAACGGGCTCGGGCTGTTCGGGCCGTTTAGGTGAGTACGAAGCTACTGACCTTCGAGGTCTCTTCGGAGGAGGGCTAGACCAGTCGTCTGAATCGTAGTCGAAGGCATTGAGCGAGTACGAGACTGTCAACCTTCGGCGTCTCTTCGGCGGAGAGTTGAGAATGTAATCTAAGTCTGAATCGTAGTCGATTTGCTTTTCGTCGATGGGCTTGTCACAATCGTTTTCTAGTTCACCCTTTTTCTGGCCATTTGTGTCAACGTTATTTGTTGCAGGAGCGTCCTTGGCGTCTGTAATGCTGTAGTGTTCCAGTTCGCACTTCTGAGCAGTTGTGCAAAGGTCAGCGTTGTTATTCGCATTTATTGTAGCAGCGTTCTTGATGTCAGGAACATTTTCGTCCTCATCGTCAGAAGTGCTGCTACTGCTGCTGCTGCTGCTGCTGCTGCTACTGCTACTGTTACTACTGCTGCTACTACTGCTGCTGCTGCTGCTGCTAATACTACTGTTGTGACAGCCATCGAGACTATTTTCGTCGTCGATTTGCTTTTCGTCGACGGATTTGTCCCAATAGTTTTCTAGTTCACCCTCCTGGGCGTTTGTGCATTGTTTAGCGCTACTTGTTGCAGGAGCGTTTTTTATGTCAGGAAAGTTGTCGTCAAAATTGGAGCTGGAGCTCGTGCTACTGTTGCTACTGCTCCCCCTGTTGTGACATCCATCGTCACTACTGTCGTCGTCGCTGCTCTCGCTGGTAACGACCGTTTTTTTAATACTGTCACCATTTACAAAATTGTCGACGTTTTGATCTTCAATACAGCTCATGTTCGAAATTTCTTCGTGCTGTTTTTTGGAAAGTACCATTAGGATTTCGTCGCTCCGTGTCAAGAAAAGTTTCATGAGATCCTCGTCTTGATTCAAAAGTTCGTACGTTAGCGTACACAGGTTTACTCTCTGGGTCGCGTATCGGTGTACGACATCGTACATAAACTGTATTTCCTCGAGCCGATTTTGGGTCTCTGCTTCCGTGAGATGATCTTTATTGATGGCTACTATAACTTCGTGTACTCGCGTCAAGCTCCTGCGATGCAGTTCGTCTAGCTCTCGCAGTCTGTACAAGTTTCTTTTTATATCCATGGCACTCGGAATGATAAACACTTTTTTACGAATATCAAACTAGTTTACTGATCGACAGCACAGAAAATTGTGATTTTTCATATGCAAAATGTTACTTATATACCCTTTGATTTGCTCCGCCCAAAAATTCTCAAATTTTTAAACAATACATGTATAGTACGGGTTGATTCAGGTATCGGTATTTCGAAAAAGGTCAATTAGTATAAAGACAATTGCAGTCTCATAAATTCAGGGGTTACTTTAGCATCAAGTACGCCTTTTCAGCAGCGGGTATTTTAATTAGATTGGTCAAACATTAAAGATAATCCTGTTGTTGTATTAGCCATACCATTAGGGGCTTTACTTAATACGCCTTCGACTTATTGATAATTTTGCAAAATTATTTGAATTATTTTATTGTTGCTCATATGTACAGGTAATAATCTTTCATTGCAAAAGCCACAATGTAATAAAATTTAATAAATATGGAATCAGTTTCACAAGAACCCTTTTGAAAGATGCGAAGTAAATCTAAAAATTATTTAAACGAAGCAAAACTAAAAATTATTTAAACTAAGTAAAAGAAAATTATTTTTTATTGCAAAAGGCAAAGTTTGATAAACTTTAGTAAACTTGGAATCAGATTCACAAGAACCCTCTTGAAGGATGTGAAGTAGAATTAAAAATTATTTAAACGAAGCAAAACTAAAAATTATTTAAACTAAGTAAGAGAAAATTATTTTTCATTGCAAAAGGCAAAATATGATAAAATTATTAAATTTGGAATCAGATTCACAAGAACCCTCTTGAAGGATGTGAAGTAAAACTAAAAATTGTTTAAATGAAGTAAAAGAAGATTATATTTTATTGCGAAAGGCTTAACGTAATAGAATTCAATAATCAGAACAATAACCCTTTTGAAGAATGCGATGTAAAACTAAGAACAATATGTATTATATTTATGCTAAGTGCCACGCTGCACGTCAACGATACTTTAATTACTCTAGTTTTCGCTTGAAAAATGAACAAAAGTAAGTTACATAGGATCGTATGCAGGCCATTTCTTAGAAAGTACATTCGCTCCTAAAATTTTAATATTGCGTACATACAAGGCAGAATTACAATTGCGCTTGATAAAATATGTTTTATAAGGAACATTTAGTATTAAAAAGTACTAGTTTAGTCAATTAATTGTTTTACGCGACGGATTCCGCGAGCAGCGCAGTGTTAAATAAATCACTTTCAGCGGACGGAAAAACTAAAAAAAAAACGGTACAAAAGTTTCGCTGTGTACGCGGACTTGTGGATGCAAAAGACGAATCAAGCGATCGTGTTCATTACAATTTTAAAACCGAAAACAAAAGCGAATGCTCCGCGAGCAGCCTAAGAAAAAGAAAGAGATGGAACGGGAGAAAAATGTTAGGCACGATTCACTTGAAGCGCACGTTTAAATGCAGATCGTTACTGATACCGTCGGGGAAATACTCGGCGAAACGTTTGCCGTCGCATTGACATAAGGCCGTAGTTTGCACGAGTTCAAAAATAAGAGGCGAGTAATTCTCCCAGGTGGGTGAGTCGCGAGTTATGACACGAGACTTGGGATCGCTATTCCAGCTCCAGTCGTACCAAGCTGACGGTCAACAGCGCGAGAGACTTGCAAGAGATTCACGAGAGAGCGTCTCTAACGTAAGGAGTGACAAATTTTAACGCGAAATGTTAAAGTCGCGATTTCGAGGAGTTCGCTTCGAGCGTCGCACAAAGTTTTACGGCAACTTAGTTACCCGACAGTAATTGCGTTTTAATTAAAAAAACTTAGATCGCAAACATATAATTCGCTTTTATTGAAACTGCCGCTTTGGAGGCGCGATATATTCGAAGGGTACGGAATAATGTGTCAGATTTGCTTCGTAAAGAACGACGCGAAGAGAACACTTAATTTTATTCCACTATTTTAATTGATTTTTCTTTATACCATACTTCAGTTTTTTGTTTTCTTCTATTAATTTTTTATTTTCTCTTCTCTGTTTTGTAGCCTTTTCTACGATTCCGCAAAACTTTTATCTCTTTTCTTAGGTCTTTGATACATTCCTCTATAAAGGTTTCATTCCCCTTGCTAATCTCTTTGTCTTATTTTTTTTACATTTTTTTTTCTTTTCAATCCCAGTGAGAAATTCATTTTCCTCTTTTTCTGTTTATTTATCACACTCAAGTTAGCTTAAAAACAGTTTTAACGAAATTCCTTAATGTAAAAATATGAATTTATGACTCTTATCTATTAGATTTGCAATTAACTTTTTGCATACTTTTTAATTTCTATATCGTATACGATCCATTATTCTTAATACTCTTATTAAAGGTATTTTTATTACCTTTAATAAAGGTATTAAAAATAATTCCTACTTGCCTTTTTGGCAATTTAAGGAATATTATTATTCGAAGAAATTCAGTATCGCTAAGTTTACAATAAATGTTGAAGATGTAACACTAAATACTTTGAAAACAACTTTTATATTAAATTAAAAATAAAATCTATGTTCTTTAATATTTTATAGTCAAAATGAAATTTTAAATTTATCATTCAAATAAAATAAACTTTAACTGAATCAATTCTAACGTTTTTTTAAAGATTGTAAATACAAACAAAATAAATTAAAATTAATTGTATGATTTTTAATATAGCATTGTATAATTTTTACATTACTTATAAATAAATATTTCGAAATATTTTTAGATTTTTAAATTTCTTTTTTCATGTTTATTCAAATATATTATTTAAATCGTAAAAGCTTTTAAAATAAAATTAAAAATATAAACATTAGATTTTATTACATTTAAAGTTTTACGAATAATATTCAGAAAATTATTCTAAAATTATAATTTTTATTTCAGTTTTAATCAATATTTTATAATTTCAATTTAAATTATATATTTAACATTTATTAGTATATAGCTAATAACACTGATAATAATATTTATATAGCATTTACATATACACAATTTTTCATTTCAAGAATCCCATCACAAAAAAAAAACAAAACAATATGTTTAAAAAGATTTCAAATATTACTTTCTAATGAATATATAAAAATAAATATACAAAAAAAGCTGAATAAATTACAAGCAATAAACTCGAATTTTATATGTGTAAAGCTTTGTATAATCAAATTTAATTTAAATACTCTTATTTTAACAAATGTATCGATTGTAGTATTTAAATTTAATTTATTTAAGACTGATATTTAGTTTAAATTGTTAAATAAATTTTTTTATTTCAATAATTGATAAATAGAATATGTAACATTTTTAAACCTGAAAGAACGAATTTAAATTTTTTCATTAACTATATAGAATTACAAATAAAGAAGCCTACAGTATTTAAAAAAACCATTTAGTAAAATTTTAATTTCTAATATTGGATAATTATAAAATGAAATTTTGTGTGTAATTATGAAAATTCCTTTCTATAAATTGTACAGGCACAAAAATTCAAAAAATTTTTTGAAAAAACTTTTAAAAATAATATTATTAATAAATTAATAAAATTAAATACTTTAAATTTAAAAAAGAACTAAAATTTTGATTAAAAAATGTGTTGTTTATCTTTCTTTTTTATAAAATAAAAAGTAAAAGGAAAATTGGCATAAGATTAGTATAACTTGTAAAATACGATAGCATTTGTGAACACGCAGACTTACCTGTTGAACCAGTCATCTGTATACCTTGGATACGGGTATGGATCATTACTGCTAAAATCATAAGATGCTTTTGTATTCTGAAAAAATAATAAATTTTCCAAATAAAAATATTTTAATGAAATTATTAAAATTAGTCGTAATATTTAATATAAATTTAAAAATTAAAGTTAATACTGAAATTTTTTAAATATAAAATGTTGAAACGCATTAGAAAAATTGCAAAAGTACATCGCTTATATTAAAAAAGGATTATTTTGTGCATAGATGAAATTTTAAACTTACATTTTTTATAAAGATCAACTTTTATTTTTTATTATAATCTAAATTTTTTCTAATGTTGTTTTATCACAAGCCTATTTATTATTATGTCAAACTTCCTAAATTTTAACGCTTAAAAAAGCTTTTATAACTAGATAAAAGTTTTTTGTAATCATACTCACTGAAACGATACATACACTTATACACAATAATTTAATACAATAATTAAAGTATCTAAAATGAATTTTAATATAATATTAAAATTATTATATAAAAAATGAAGAATTTCATTATCAGACGTTAGTGATACTGTACTCTTTTAACATATTGTTTTCTGTACAATTCTTTTAAATTAAATTTCAACTAAACGTATTTTGTAAATGATTAAATTTTTAAATATATTATTTATTTAAAAAGTTGATTATATTCATTAATTAGAAGTATTATCACTCCTATATATAAAGAATATTTTTTTCATATTAATAAAAACCTTTTTTAAATTAAAAATTGTTATGAATAATTTTCTATTTCATTTTCATAACATTTATATAATGAATAGACATTCCTATATTTTATTAATTATTATTAATATGCTTCTAAAAATTTTAAGCCTGTTGATATCTTAAATTATAACATTATAAACCATAATAAATTTTGCAAGTATGTATGTTGACTTTGTACGATTCTGCGCGCACATAAAAATAAATTAAAAATTAACAATTAGAATTCATACATTAACGTTGCATCAAATACCAATTTTGGCAATGAATTGAAGAGAGATACTTGAAGAGATAGAAGGAAAATTCATGCCTTCCCAAGAACGAAAGAGGTACCTACCACACTAATAAAACTTATTACCTACCACACCAATAAAACTTATTGTTGTGGTAGGTACTTACTTAAACTTGGACCGTGTCAAGGCTCATAACGCCCCATTATACCGACGAAGTCGATAATTATAAGAAAGCTGGGGTCACCTCCATTACTAACGATCCCATTAATTAAATCGACTCTCTCTCTCTCTCTCTCTCCTCTCTCTCTCTCTCTCTCTCTCTCTCTATCTCTAATATAATACTAATTTAAGTACAAGTTTTTTCCTTTGTAAGTCGAAGTTTTTGAAGCAAAAACAAAATTCAAGAATAAAACGTTCATTTCACTTTTTACTACCATAAGAAACGAATAATGATTGTTATTCGTTTTAACGCACCATCAAATTTTTTATAAATAACAAATTTTAAATACTATAATTATTTGAAAAAGTATATCTAGTCTTCTTTTACATTTATTCTTTTATCACAATTAAAAAAACTCAAAAGAATGAAATAAAAATATATAATAAGTAGCTTAGAGTATTTTTTAATTATTATGGAGATCTTAGGGATTAATTTCGTTGAGCTTTTTTTCAGAAAAAGATAGATTTTTTGCAGAATTTGAAAGTTTCTTATAAATTCAAGATTGAGAACAAAGGAATGAATAATTTATATGCAATAATTATAGTTGTGCCGGTGTTTTGTAAAATATTGAAGACATGTAATAAACTAAATAAGGTTGCAAAGAGTAATTAGAAATGTCACCAGAACACCATTACAGAACTGGTTTCTTCTAATAATTTTATTGGAAAATTACTATAATTAAACATATTTTCAAGGAAGTAGAGGTTTAGGCTTTTCGTTATCAGTGAAGCACTGTTGTTAATATAAGATAGAAAGAGATTACAGCAACTATTGAATTATTTTTTACTTTTCATGGTGATGTTCAGCTGTCTAAAAATTTTGAAGGGGAAGGGACTATATTTTACAACTACTGGGGAAGTTTGAATGAAGTTTAAAATTATTTTCTTGATGATAGAATTAGGGAAAGAGAAAGCTCAATTTTCAAAAATCTCGATTCAATTCTTCGAAGTAGAAATTCAGTGTGAAAAACTGTCTTGTAGTAAAACTCAGTAGAAACATATAATAATTTGGAAGATAGATTTGTTTCAAAGATTTAAACATCTAAATCTTTGTATTATCTTGAAATTGATGAAATTAAAATTATTTATTAGAAATACTTAAGGCATTCAAAGCAAGTATACGAAAAATTTTGTATTTAGAAAAAGAGGGTACGCTCGGAGAATAATTTTTACTGGATATTTATGAGATTGGATTTATTTATTAAATAGCAGCGAATTTCTAGATCGGGGTTAAAGAGGATGGGGTTCACTTAAAAAGAAGATATTACCAACAGAATAAGAGAAAAAGTTACTATATTGTATGTTTAAGAATACACTACTAGAAGCAACGACTGCTTATTTTTATGCTTTAAAAGTAGAATTGTTAAAGTAAAATTTCCATTATTTGGATCACGTTTAACCGAATTTGCGAAAATGCGTATCTAAAATAATTGTATAGCGAACCAATTTTTCGTATCTATTTTATTATATTTTGGTTATGCTTCTTTTAAGCCTTAAATTATTAACTGTAGTCGGTTCTCCGTAATAGACTTGGGTGATTTTAAAAGTTCATTGTAAAATTGTTAATGTCATTAAATACATAACATAATCTTTAAAAGGAAGATATTGTACTTATTCATTAATGGGCCGTATTTTAATTTATAATTAAAGTTGTAGATTACCTTTTTATTAACCATGATATTTTAACACAGAAAATAATTTTTTTGCCGGTGACGAAGTATTTTTTATATAAAACAATGTCTTGTATATCTCTCTATATTGGTTTATATCTCTTTTATATCATTGTGTAAATTTTTATGGGTCTTTATCCATATGTTTGTCTTTGATTACATTAAAATTACTGTTTATGATTTATAAATATAAAATTGTATTCAATAGAGCATTGTGACCTGTGATATGTACAATCAATTGGTGTGTTTTAGTAAAGCTTTTGTAAAAAAAGTAATGCAATTTAAAATCGCACAATTATTTCTTCTTTTAAATAAAGTTAACGAAACGTTATTTTACTTGATAATGATAAAAAATATATATGTTATAATTTGTTTTATTTATATAAAGTAATGAAAAAAATTAAAAGAGAAAGTTTTACAATTTTTAGTAAAATATATAAAATTAGCATACAAAAATATTTTAATATATAATAATTAATTATTATAATATAAGAATTAATTAAGTAACAAAAAATAGTAAATGTATTTAAACACGTATTGAACTTTTTTTATCTTTTTTATTGATTGTGTAAAATAATATTTTAAACGCTCCTGATAATTCATAGTATAATTCTTTGAAAATAATATAAAATTGATTTTTTTAAATTTATTTTTATTTTTATTTTCTATAATTTACAGACTGAACAAGTGTATTATTATAAATTTTGAATGCCTTTAGATTCCTATTGTATATAAACAGTGTGTAAATCGAATAATGATAATAATTGCGTTAATATTATAGCACTTAATACAAACATAAAAAACTTAAAACATATCTATATACCTTTTTATAGTATATTACAGATAAGGAAAAATCAAATTTGATTTCATATTTTTATACACACTTAAGAAATTTTTTTTAACGAACTTGATTCTTTCAGTAGTATATTTATAACTATATCATTAAAAATAAATAAACTATCACATTTTAAATAACGTTCGATTTAAATGAAATGATTAAAAATTACTTTTTTAATAATAATAATATAAATATTTAAGCTTTAAAAAAACAAAGTCAATATTAATCATTAAAATTAATCCACAGTGCAGTTGTCAATTATATCTGCCAGTCTGTAAAATACATCTATTTCATTAAAAAATTGATTTAGATGATTAAATTTAATGTGAATTCATAATTAAAAACATTCGATTAAATATTATTATATAATAGAAAATTTGTCGATTTGTCTTTTGAAAACTTTTTGATATCAAGTTCTGAAAAAAGTTCTTAAAAAATATATTTATATTAAAAAATTTGTTTAGTTTCTTACCGTTAACATATGTTGTAAAAACTAAAGACTTATTTTTACGAGTTAATATATTTATCATTTTTTACATTTTCGGAACTATCTATAGAACGATCGCGAATCTATAAATAAGCACTCGACAACCTAACTTCAAAATGAATATCTAACGTACAATAATAACATAACTATTCAAAATTTCATTAAAAAAGCTACATAATTATTATAGTTTATGAAAATACATCGTTCAAATTAGAAAATATAATATTAGTGATTATATCATGTATTACACAGGACTATTTTTCTTACCGTCGATAATGCATTTTCATACCTCCTGATGACGCAACTTGTTTGCTCACCAATCCAGTAGTCATCTACGATAGCCAAGCAATATAAAAAAACAAGACTGCGATTTTCGAAAAATGTGAAAACTACACGTCGAGGCTCGTTTGCAACGTTTACTACACGAAGGATTTTAATAGTTAGTTTAAAATTCTTCTTTCAAACAATACCTTTCTAATATGTACACAATACATAATCAACTTATACTTGAAAAATTGCTTTCTGCACACGGAACAATAAATCTACTTGTATCCATCTTTCATCTGTATTCAAATCTTACCCATGCTCTCGATAACTATATTGATAATTATATTTTTATGCATATTTTAGGCAAAAGTTTTTTGCGAATTTATTTTATTTTAATCATTTAAAAATTATATACAATAATATATATATATATAATATAATATCATATTAAATTTACTTATTTTCAACATAAATGTTTTTATAAGAAATGTTTTAATTTTTCAAAAATTAATAATTAAATATATAAATAATTATTAATCTATTAAACCCGATGTTTTATAGTGTACAAGTTTTATTAAATATTGTTATGTTTACTTATGTTTTATCGTTACAATATGATGTAATTATTAATAATTTTTTTCTTTTATCATTTATTAATTTACAGTTTAATATTTTAATTCTTTTTCATTATTTATTTCAAATACTTTATTAAATTACTTTATAAATTTAATTTAATGTGCTCTTTTATAAAATTTACCTTAATATTATATCGGTTATTTGATAGAAGGATTTATACATTTATATATAAGTTAAATTATCTGTATTACATAATACATCGTGTATTTGACTAATTTACTTTAAAATACTCATAAGTGTAATATGAACTTAATATTTCTAATTATATTAATAAAAAGATTTTTAATATATTTTCAATCTTTATTAAAATTAATCACCTTACGAAAAAAAATATTTTTCTATGAGCTCGTGTAAAATACTATTTTGAAATTAATATTTTAAAAAATTGGAATAACTTCAAACTCTTTGGGTTAAAAAAACATTTTATAAATTTAACTTTATTTTCTAGCTACTACAGTAGTATAACTAATTAAAAATCCTTTTTTTTTTGTATTTTGGTAGAAAATTATGTTCTAAGTAATATTTTTAACTATTTGCGATTGAAAAGATAAACTGTATTATTCAAACTCTTATTATTAGTACTGTAACTACGTAGTATTATGAAAATACACTGATACATTTCAATTTATTATTTAAAGATATCAGGAAAATCTCATGTTTTTAAATCTTCGAAAAATGTACATTTAAATTGATATTTTTACTTTATAAAAAGTACAAGTGCAAACATCTCGTGAATATTTTGCGTACCTTACGAAACACGCTACGATGTATATCACAATATAGAAAGTCATATGTTAAACAACAAGGTCATAGTTACACACGCATAATAATTCTAACATGAAAGTCTCATACAATTAACTTCCTTTTTACATTTCAGAATATAAATATTTGTTTTGTTTGCTATATTTTTAGGAATATTTAAATATTATCAAACACTGATTAATCCAATGAAAAAATTTAATTTCGTAAAGTAATATCTTTCTTATTTTAATTAAAAACAATCATGATAATGGAAATGAAAGCTAAAAATTTTATTTATTCGAAAAGTACGTTGGACTAGTTCGATTTTAAATTATATTAATGAAATTATTGATTAATGAAAATATGATTCAATGTATTTTTAATTAAAAATACATTACACGTCTTTTTGAATTAATTTTTAATTACAGTACGTATTTTATATATTTTTCAAATCTTTATTTCTTTACTTAATTTAATTAAAATAATATAAATATTTCTTTTAATTGAATTCATTTATGATGAGTATGATTCACCCAAATAGAATCTAAACGCAACCCGTATATAAGAGGAAGCGTTATTAAGTATACTCACGCATTATAAAAACTCAAAAATTAAATGTGTAATATATTTATAGATGGCGAATAATGATAATAATCAAAAAATGAATGCATTAATAACAAGTAGTGATCGTTTAAAGAAAAAGGTAAAATTTTTAACTTTACAAAATTCATGTAATTTTTAATTGTAATCGAGAATGTACGTCATGTGATATCTTAATTAGAGCAAAAAAACCATTGGTACAATAAGCTGTACATAAAAAAATATTATTAATGAGCCCAATTTTATGGCCCTAAAAATCATATATATATATCTATATATATATATATATATATATCTGCTTTCATTTAAATATAAAAAAAAATTTTTTTAATATATTTTTTTATTTTTAGATAATTGATTACATGATTAAAAATATCGAATTTGTAACTATGAAGTAAAATAAGGAAGTAAATCAATTAATTGTATGTAATTAAAAATAAATTATTTATATAAAAATATCAGTAATCCTAAAATACATGACTAAAATGGTATATTTAAATCTCAAATAAAAAAATTATAAATAAATTAAAAATAAATTACAACAATATATGCTTTTTAAATAATGAATAAATGATTTTTTTTTATATCTAACTGAATCAAGTCTTTTGTGTTCTGAAAATAAAAAATAAGATATTTCACTTAAGATTTATTTATATTATATATTTTTGCTTTGTTATAAGTACATTAAACTTAAAACGATTTCACGTATTTTGAATTATATAATAAAATTAATAAATTTTTAATATAACCATATTTTCTACATATAATTGACAATACTATTATATTTTATCAACTTATCTCTTTATCATAAAATAAGATGTATAAATAGTCATCAACAACTTAATATATATTATATTTTCAACTCACAGTAAGTTTGCTTAATAAGGAGTAGATTTTCTTAATTTTTTCTAGAACAAAAATAATAAAAATAATGTATTATAAATTAATAATTAAAGAAACTTACGTAATTATACTTTAAATCAGCGTGCATATAGTCGACTCCTAAAACAAAAACAAAAATAATGCTATAATTAATTATAAAATTATATTAACAACGCTCTTTTAAATTAAATAAATTAATCTGCATTTCTATTTCCAAAAATAATATTAATATACAATAATTGAACTATCGGTTTTTTATCAAATATAGTTTAAATTATAAATTTAGAACAAAGCTAACACTCGATATAATTCTTCCTCTGAATTATCCGATTTAAACTAATTTGTGTTCATTTATTTTAGAGCTATTAAGTTTAAAAAATGTGTAGCAATTCCCACAATTGAAGAAACAAACAAAATTAGGTGTAAATAAGTTTATAGGTAAATGAGAGGAAAAGTACGAATGAAACTAATATGTGAGAGTAGCCCACGAAGTTGTCAGATAAAAAACTTTCTTGAAAGTTTCTCAATAAAGATGTTAATAAGAAGGAAACGAAGAGAATTTCCTCATAAAAAATTATTTTATTTTCCTGACAGAGAAATCACAAAGTACAAATATTACTCTGATTACAGAGATAATATTTAAATATTGCATCGCACAGTATCCTTAAAGCCAAAAAGTCTTTTACTTCAAAAAACCTAAAAAAAGGGAATGTTTCCGCAAACAAAGTTCCTGGAAATGCAAAACTGTATATAGTATAACTCAAGCTGGACGTAATCTATTCTAAGTTTATCCATGTCAATTCAGAAAAATAAAAATGGCCACATGTTTTCGTGAAAAATTCCAAAACCTGTGATTCAAGAAATATTAAAATTTCTTTTTTTTTATAATACCTTTTCTTAGTTTTAAGTACAAATTAAATAACTCATTTAGTCATTATGATGTAATTATTCTATTTTCTGTAATACTAGTATTAGTATACTAATTCTTTTTAATCAAATCAAGAGATAAAATAATAAAATAATTTATAGAAAAAATTGCAAAAGTCTATAATGTAACTATTTTTAAATATTGATGTATAAACGTGCAAAATATCAAGTATAACTATTAATAGAATCAATTATTTATTTTTACTCGTTATCTATATTTTCCTCTAACAATATCTAATTATAATAAAGAATTGTATAATAATTTTAATTTTATAACAAGTCGAGATGAGTGTATATGATATGGCAGAGTATTTTAGCAAACGATGGAAAAAGAATATTTGTGTATTGTGTATTGAATGTAATTTTTAATATTATTATAAATTTCTGTATTTGCATATAGTTTATGTCAACGAAGACTTACGTAAAAATTATAAAATTTTTAAAAACAATAAATTAAATAGTACCTTTCATCGATGTTAAATACTCTTTAAAATTAAATTAATCTTTTTTAAAATATATAAAATTAACTATTTAACATTTAATTAAATAAATATAAATTGTCTTATATTTATATAGATTCATTTATATATAGCACACAAGTTTTAAATAATTCTAGATATACTATTATATTCAATGATATTTTTATAATGAATACTATTTTCTAATAATTATAATAATACTATTTTATTTGTCTCTGCTTTAAAATTATATTATTAATTTAAAATTAGCTATGAAATATTAAAAATTATGATCGCTTTTATTTGGAAAAATATCATTAGATGTGTAATTATATTTTCTTATTTATGGATAAAAAGACCTTGATATATGATGAGCACATTAAGTATCAGGATTCTTAATTCTTTGAGAACTCTTATCTTTGAACTCTAGATGCGATACTCTATAAAAAATTATAAATCTTTTTTCAATATCGTTAATATAATAAAATAAAATAATACGAGAAATTAATGATAGAAAGAATTTTAGCAATAAATATTTTCACTCCCTATAAATTAGTTAATAACAAACTATTCTTTGATTCATTTTTCAAACATTCTTTAAAAAATCCACGAAATAAAAAAAAAATTACAGGAACAGATAATGATAAACTAATGTTTAGTCAATTAAAAATATTGGCTAAAAACTAGATTGTTCCAGATACATATTAGTTTCATTTCACATGCTTATAATCAGGATGTGTACGCAAATTTAAAATCATATAACGAAGACTACTTTTATCACGAATCTGTGACATGAATTAACATTAATACACAAGATCTTTTAGTATGAAAATGGAAAAAACCAAAAAAATTAAATTAGTTAATTTAATAATATTAAAATAATAATAGTTAAATTACATACTATAAGTAATATATTATACCTTATGGTTTTAAGAAACATTCTGTATGTATTTATTTAAAAAAACTTATTAATTATTTATGCTGAAAATAAAGATAATATAAATACTATATTTAATTTAAATATTTTATTTATATATTATTAAATAAATTTTATGAATGTAAATACGAAATAATTTGCCATAGTACGGTTCCTCGCAGATTTATTAGATACTCGATATAAAATAATTCGACACTTAATCTTTTACATACTCTTCGGCGACTCTTTTCTGCGATACAATTGATGACAAATTTCCAATAAACTATCATCTTTAATACTCTGAGCAATACCATGATTTGAAGTTGCTCTATCCGACATTTCGCTCACTTATACACGATATCTATTCATATGCAACAGTACCTTTAATAGATATTACAGCATGTAAAATAAATTATAAAAGTTTTTCATTTGTAAAAAAAATTGAATTTTTAATAGTGTAACAATTATATATATATATATATACTATATATATATATATTCATATTAGACTATTTTTTAAATGCAGATCCATGACATTAGATATTAGAATGCAAATTAAATTGTAACACAAGCTTTATTCAACTGATATTCATTATACTTTATCTATTTTACTACAATGGTTTGATTCTGAGTATTTTAGTGCAATAAAATTGATTCTAAATAAATTTATACATCACCGATTAGTTTATTATATCTGTTTGATAATGTTATTTGTAAATACAGGTGTGAAATATCATCTTATTTTTCTGTATCAATATTATTATATGGTTTAATATCATAGTTTTCTTTATAAAATCATACGGTCGACAATTCATTATAATTGCATTAATATGGCTTTATGAGTGCGAGAGCGAAATCGAGTCTGAGGATGAAGCGTAGGGTGCAAGGGAAAAAGTATAAATGTAAGAGAGGGTGAGTAAGAAAAAGAAAAAGGGTATGCTATGATGGAAGAGCAATATGACGTCACGAGGGCACGCTGATACAGTCCTGTTACTTCAACTGTAGGGGAGAAAAAATATCTTGCTATTGAAGTATTCTTAGTATATATTTATATTTGTATTCCGATATATGAGGCATAAATTTACGAATGAATTTCTGTGAAAAAATATATATATATGTAATTTTAAAACGTATTATTATTACTAACATAAAATGTTGACGTCATTATTTAAAACAATAGTTTAGGGATTTTTGAATGTACAATTTTAATTTATATAGAACTTAATAAATCATGTCTATAGTCACTGTAAAATGCTTTTAATTAATACGAAAATTATTTCACTTTATAACTGAATTCGTGTTTACCTATTATACCGAAGCAATTTAATGCTAAATATTTAATTTTATACTTTTATATTATAAACTTGTTTTTAGAAAAATTTTATTATTTTATAAAATTAAGAAAAAACAAAGTAACATTACTATTTATATATAGCAAAGTGCTTAGAAATATCCTTAAAAATTCAGAAGATACAATTGAAAGAATCTTTATTTTATGACGCTTATGAATAAAACAATATTTATGAAAGTTAATATTTTTCGTCTTTTTTATATAATATTATTAATAATAAAATCTGAAACTCACCGTCATCCATGATAGCTGTTGTTACGTTTTTCCCTGTGAATCCCTGAGCCCAAGCGGCTTCTACATTCAGATCAAGTTTTGGTTTACCACCATTCTGACCAGTGTTTTTTAAATACCATTGATATTGAAAGTATGGATCCGTGGGATCACGACTTGGTGAATTTGTTTCAGAGTTTCTCATTTCATTATACAATGGAATCAATTTTTCTACGCTCAAAGATTTGTATCCACGCTTCACTCGTTTGAAACCAGATTGTTGGATCGCCATATGTACCTGATCATATAATATATGGATTTAAATTAAAGTCAATTCTTTGTTACAATTAGTATATAAATAAATATGTTTTTAAGAATATGTAGAGAAATTTTCTATAAAACTTATAATTCCATTAATAATACTGTTCGCGGTAGCGCGAAGAAATTAGAAAAGGAAATAGCAATACAGATTCTCCTCTTGTGTATCACATTTCCTGTTTGTTGAAAAACTGTAGTCCTGATAGGAAGTAAATATTTTGTAAAGAAACTTTAGCAAAACTGTGTCTCCGTCGTCTAAAAATCAAGTGACTAATTTTCAGCAGTGATTCCTTTTATAGACAAAAGTTTGTATATTTCACAGACTTTTTCCGAAATTGCATTCAGGAAGGGGAAGATATTTCGAAGTAATCTAAAAATAAATTCGAGTCAAATCTCCTATTCCTCTTTATTTGATAAGTTCTTATCACATTCATGAGAAGGAAGCATAAGTTTTTGATCATTCTATTTGTCTCTTCTAATATTCTCCTCTTGATTTTGACCGTTCATAAACTGAACTATACGTCAAGACGGTCTTATAATCAGAGATTTCTTCACTTCAATTTCTGCTTTTTCATATCTTTCTTCGTAAAATTGGATATATTAGTACTATTGATTATCCAATAGTCCTGTATCGATCCTATAGCCTTAAAAAAAACAAATACAATAAATTGTATTTTTTTTAATACACTCAGAATCCTTTAAAAATGCTATCGTATATTTTTTTACTTTCCTAGTATCTGATAAGTAAATAGCATTCATTTTCTCCCTAAGTTTATAAATCTCTTTCCCTTCAACTCCTTTGGGAACTTGCGGAAGAAGTCCTTTGAAGATTTTCCAACTTTACTACAAATTCACGTAATTTCCAATTTTAGGCATGGATTTCATATATTATACGGATCTATGCACTAAGTCTCTTCTAAATTATTGAATCATTCTTGACAGCCTATTTTACAAGCTAATTTACAACTTAATGAACTAGAAATTTTCTAATTACTTGTTATCTGTATTTATTATTATCCTCAACTTTTTTTGGCAATCCATCCTTTCACATCAATGTCAATACTTTACTTTTAGCCCTTATCAGTAAACATAAAACTCTACAAAGGCTTTGAAATTCTCTAGCTTCTATCCAATAATTTCGAAAGCAACATTCCTACCGAAAGAATGTCTTTATCTAGTTATGACAATATCTTCTTTACTCAACCTAAGTCATCCTTATCGCGCTCTCTATTGGTTAGCTCTAGAATTAAAAGCTGAAGATAAAAAATGGAAGATTGAAGGCTATTTTCTTCTCCAAAAGAATATCTTTCACTCCTTCTGTTAAAATAAGCTTTAATACAGTGTCTTGCAAATAAATGAACATATATCTAATACTAACTTTCAACAAATAAACCAGTGTAATTATCACATCACTGTCAATACGAGTAAAATCTTGTTAACTTATACCTCCTTCGCTCTTTATCATAACAAATCATATATTCCAACAATAAAGTAACAGTCTTTCGTACCATTAATCATAGTATAGTCAAGTATATTTTCGCTAACTAAAGGTGTATTTCCAAAATATCTGCAAGTTTCTACACGACCCCTCATTTTGAACACGCAAATTCTGAAAGAATCAAACCTTCTTCCTCTTGCAACAACGTAGAGAATACTGCCTTTAATTCTCGTAGAACCATACAACCTTCTTTATCTTTCCTTGGTCTTTTTGCTTATTTCACAAAAATTTATAAATTTCACATAGACATACTTACCTTAAAACGTATACTCAAACAAAAACCTTTAACCGCACACCCGAGCCATCTTTTTTGATGTTTTAAGTTTGTATTTATTATTATTTATTTATGAATACTAAATACATTGTTATTTACAATTATGAACATTTCTTAAATCTAAATTATACTCTATACATATTAATATTTATTTATTTATTTAAGAACAAATACATTGCTATTTGCTCATATTAATATTGTTTAACTTTATATACTTTAAAAAATTTTTTTTCTTCATTCCTGATGTTGCCTTGCTGCGCCGCACCTCTTTACTGCTTTTTATCTCCAGTGCTTCTGATCCAATGAAATTGTTTAATATATTTATATCATTCTAGTCATCTTCGATAATATTCTCCTACTTCATTGATTTAAATCTTATAACATTGCACTCTCACTTAATGGACTTTATTATTTCTATTTACTTATTGCACAATCTACAAGACTTTTCTTTCTAGGTCGTTAAAAGTTTATTTACTCTGATTTCATTGCTAGTTCTAAAATCTAACTAAAATCTGTATTCTTATTTTTCTTTTTTTGACACGCATATTTTTTTTCTCATTTTTAAAAATAATTAAATATAATTCCCTTGCATTTTTTAATATTGCTATGTCACTTATCTAAATTGGTTTTTCTACCCTAATTTTATCATCTCGACTTCTTTCATATTATTTCTCCACTTCCTTTTTTTCTCTCTAGAAATAAGTTTACCATTCAAAACTTTGGTAAAATGTTATCATTTTTACACCATAATTTTTCCGCATTTGTTCTCGGTTAGGCTATTTCTAAATCTAATTTCTCTCTTTTCTGCCTTTACGCTTATCTTGTTTCTTTTATTTTTAATACCAAAATAAAATTCCATGTATTTTTTCCCACTTTTTTCATTTCATCAGAGCTTTTCAATTCCTAAATTTTGTCTCCGTATAGTAACAAATTTATTTTTATTATCCCATCAAACAATTTAATTTGATATTTCTTAAATCTTCCTTAAACTTTTTTCATTGTATTTCATACTTCTCCTAATACAATGTTGGCTCTGTTAACCATAAATTTTATATGTTCCTCGTTCTTGTTATTTTCTTTATATCTATATCCTAAGTAAATAAATTGCATAACTATTTCCTATTTTTTTCCTTTCTACCTTTTTTTTACAATTGCACATATAATCGAAATCGTAAAAAACATTGTTTAAGTAATGTAATTTTTTTGTAAGTTATTTTCACTTACGCGTTAATGCCAATTTTTGCTAACAATTATGGTTTCCGTTTTGACCTGTATACAACAACTTTTATTAACTGCTTTTACTTTTGTGTGAATATTGCTTATTTATATAAAAGACAATATGTTAGGAATTGATTCTTTTTAATAGTTGTTATATTGTAATTTTATAATTTTGTAAATTACCAAACATGCACTTGTCAAACTGTTAAATTATCCTTTATATTACCTAATTAATATTTTTGTGTGTCTTAATCGGAGCTTAGGAATCAGATTATCTTCGTATTTTATTAAAATTGACAGCGATGATTGTTTTAAAGTTTCTTTTAAATGTTTTTAAAACATTTTAAAGTATATTTGAAACTCTTAGCTTGACATCAAAAAATTTATTTTTATACAATAAAATATTTTTCATGAATCAATTTTTTAAAATAAAATTAGATTTTTTTAAATTTTTCATATAGATTAAATCAGATAAAAAGCTTTTTAATAATAGAAAAGAAAAACATGAATATTTAAAATGTTACGCGATTAGTGTTTAAACATTTGAACATATAATACGTACATGTATAAATAGAATATAAATTTATTTTTCATTTTTACAATATTTTAGAATACAATTTTGTATTAAAATACGTAATCATTGCAATATTTAAATAATAATTTAAAATATCTATTTATATCAAGTTTATTAAATTTTATTTTTTGTTAACTTAAGTTATAAAAATATCTTTTCATCGTTTATATTTTGGTGGGGATGTACGTGTTAATTATTGTATTAAGAATGTTATTAACATACATTTATGTTAACTGTAATTTCAAAAAGATATACTTATAAGAACAAGTTTTATTGAATTAACTACTATATTTATTGTTATTAATATTTAATGACTCTTTGAATAATTAAATTAAGATTTAATTATTATAATATAAATGCATAAATTATTCAATATGAAATAATATAAGTCATAAAAAAAAATAACAAAATCTAAAAAGAATTACTGTATAACCCTAACTATATTTTGATTTTATTTATAAATTAAACGTATTAATTATTAAAATATGATTTAATCAATCACAGAAATACACGGAGAAAATAATGTTAAAACTTAAATAATTTATTATATTTATAAAATAAAATTTTAAATATAGAAAAACATAGTTTCATAAGTAGAAAAGACAATACAATAGTATATTGTATAGCCAATATACTAAACAATAAAATATTAAATCTTAGACATCGAAATACGTTTCTACACATTACTAAAAGTTGTCGCTATATTCTTGTATTTGATAGAATAATGATTTATGTGCGATCAATAATACATATTAAATTATACTTATTCTAAGTTTAAAAAATATCTGATTTAAAAATTTTATTTTGAATTAATATTGTACAAAGAAATTCTATTAGTCGTTTTTAAATATTATTCACATTATTATTTCTGTAAAAATAAACTGCAATTTTTCATTTCCTTTTTCTTATACAAATTGAAATAATAAATTTAAAACAGCATTTTTAGTCTAACCAGCTTTTATTTCTTCGTAAATTACTTTTATATAAATTATAACATTTTGTTAAATAACACATGTCAATATTAGTATAATTACTAAATTACTAGTTGTATAGTTGTAATCTACCCTTATTATATACAAATCAAGATACATAATGAGAACATTACCAAAAATGCATAAAATATATTTTATACGCATTATTTATGATAGAACTTGTAAAATTAACTTTTAATTGGATTACACATTTTAAAAATATAATAAGTTATATCAATGAAGTTATAAAATATTTAATTAATATGACGTTATTAATGATATAAACAATGATATTTTATAATACACGTAAATGTTTTATTGTGTAAACAATTTATTCAAAGATTAAAAAAAAATGATTTTTATTTATGTGAAGTTTTGCGATCCAGTATCCAGTATCATGGATATACTGGATATAAGAAAGTTATAATTCTAAGAATCTTTCAATTTCATAATTTAATTATATAAACTCACCATTGGGTCGACCTTTAATCTTCGCATATGAGGTATGGATCTTCTGTTTCTTGCATGCGGTAATCTCTTATGCACAAAATGAAATTCTGTTTCACTTCCTAAAACCTATCAAAATAAAAAATAGTTTTCATTTTTTAGTGTCGGTTTATTTTAAAAGATAGTACATATATGTAAAATGATATTTTTAAATATTTTTTACTGAATACTAATAATTTTGCATTGATACAAAAATTATTATTTGGAAAATTTTAAAGAGTAATCATTTTCTTTTTATGGTATCAAAATATTAATTATTGTAATTTGACTATAAATGACATATATTTGAATTTGAAAATCTACACATTAATATATAGCACAAGAACTGAAATAAAAAAGTAATTTAGAAAAGTATAAATATAGCATAACATAAATATACAGAAAAAATGAAGTATTAAAAAAATTATATCACCTTATTTATGAAATATTTAATATTTATTTTAAGAGACTATTTTAAACATATAATTTATACATATTATTAATATGAAGAAATACATAGGGACATATTTTTTTTAATTTAATATTAATATATTTGTGTGTTCACGCGAGCGCGTGTGAGTATGATATATCCACACAATAATTTATGTATAGTTTTTGAAATCTTTAACTTTAGTAAACATAAGTTTGCTAGGCGATGAAAAAATACCGTGGAAGTGAAGAGAAAAAGAAGTTAAGAATTTAATTTAATATTGTTAATGCGTGCAATATTAAATTTAATAGGATCAATGTCTGTAAATATTATCAAAAATTATCATTCTAACTTTTTTGCTTAAACATTTTATATGTAACGTACTGTTTCATTCTGATGATATCTTGTTTTATTATTGAGACTAAAATCATAATGAATATGACTTAAATTAAATATTAAATAAAACTCAAAAACTTTTAAATGAAATGTGCTTTTGCAGCCTATTCAGCAGATAAAATGAGAAAAATCATAAAAATTAATGAAATAGTTAATCAGCGATAATTGATACATAATACTGTAGAATATTGATAAAGAATTTTAAGATTCTGGATCGTAAACACGTTGTGTTCAATCTGAGATACGTGTTGAATAAAACGTGGACAAAAGGACAATAATACCATAAAATAACGATAATAGAAGAAATAAACGAAATAACTATCGACAAAAATCGAGAATTCTTTTTTAGAAACGAAAATATTATAACTCATAAAAATCTGAAACAAATGATAAAATCCTTCAAACTCACGCAGTACAATAATATCAGCTATGCAATTATACGGATACATTGTCCAACATATTTAAACATAGTTAAAGCAAATTTTCATCTAAAATATGGAAATAATAACACTATAATCAAATATAATAAAAAAGTATATTGAAAAAAAATTAATAAAATTTAGGACTAAATAAGAAAGAAAGGTTAAAAGAAATTGTCCTTACAATAAATATCCTCAGGCATGATAGTAAACCAAGAAATGAATAAAAAAATAAAAGAATTTTGACCAGTTTTTAATTCAGAAAAAAATTTACTTTCAATTATAATTATAAAATAAAATTATAATGATTTCATAATAAAGCAATAAAATAAATTAACTTTCCACAAGTAGAAATTAGAAATATTAAAACAGAAATAAACATAAAAAGACAAAAAATCGTAATATAAATTCAATCAAAAAAAAAAATAAAGAAAACACGAATAATAGTATTATTTTAAAAACTATTACTAAAAATATAGAATGAATTGTAAATAATAGTAAACAAGTTATAAGTTAAAAAACGTTCTGTAAATTTATAAACAAAAGATTGAAAAAAATCGAGAATTATCCGAAGACAAATGAATTAAAAATTTACAATGAGAGATAAAAGTAGTCTGTACAATAATTAACATAACTTCAGATTTTATGAATATAAAATTAATTTTTCAAGAAACTTTCAATTAAATGTAACATAAATACAAACGATTCCGAAAAAATTAATAAACGCTTGAAAATCCAAAATATAACTTTTTCAGCTAAATCAAATTCTTTTTCATTTTTTGCTGTGTTATCATATCTGAGCATGCATATCTTAACGATAATGTTTTTTTATCATTCTTTCTTATTTAATCTAACCTTTTATTAATTTTTTTTTCAATAAATTCTATTATATAATTTGATTATATTAATATTAAGGTTAAGTTGTATTGTATTTTACATGATAGACAACTGGGAAAATTTTTATTTTGTACATTGTGTTATGGTCTATTATTATTTTAATTACAATTAAATTTTGACCTTAATCGTATATATTAATACAAGAACAATGCGAGAAATTATGTGTACTGGTACATAATAACAACATGTGTGGTGACCTGGTGTCCATTTTTTATTTTACTTAATGAAAAAATTAAAAAATCTAAAAATGTCAACAATAGAATTAAAATAAAATCTTTTAGGTGCTAGACTCAATTATATATTAAAAACATGCGATGATTACAGAACTACAAAAGCTTTACATAAAATATAAAGTATGACAAGTTTCGTTACACATATATCTATTTGCAACTATAAATCGCTAAATTACTTTCATGTTTTCTTAAAAAATATATCTTATATTCTGTATTTATTAAAGAAAAAAGAGATCACAATCAATATAGATAGAGAAAACAACTCAAATATGAATTCATCAAACAACCCTTCAAATAAGCCATCAAATAAGAAACCATCAAAGAACAATAACGAATAAACATAAGCTTCCTCGACGCATAACGAAGCGAACGTAGAAGAACATAGTAATTGAGATCGTTATCGGATGCTTAATCCTTATCGAAGTCACGCAACCTCTAAAAGAAACGTACGGTCATTGATCGCTGGTAAGCCAAGAATGCAAGGCAACTTCGCAAAAAACCAAGATGTTAAAAACGTAATACAGAACGTAATAAAAAATTTGCGTATTTCTTAATAAAAAATTGAAAGATGGTACATTGATGAAAATTAATCGAAAAATTAATAATATAAAAACTATAAAAAAAACTTGCTGATAACTTAATAATGAATAGCTTAACATTAGACGTTTTAATAAGAAAATAAAGCGATAAAAACAATGGTTATAATAATTATTATTCTCACAATATAGATAATTAGTAATAATAAACAATATCAATATAAGTACAATCAGGTAATTATAAATGATAAAAGAATTAATCAAATAGAGATTTATGGACATTCATAGACATATAAATGTATACTGATGTACAATAATACGATACCTTTCGTAAAAAGACATATACAAAAATGGAACCATAATATCAAGAAGAATACAGTTAAGAAGTATAGAGATATTATTCATGAATATTATAATAATATATTTAATTAGTTTTTTTACAATTTTTCATCAGCTTTTTTTTATATCTCAAATATTAAATAAATTAACCAAATCAAAGTGATTTGTCTAATAATATATACGTACACGTAATCTTTCAAAATATAGCTTTTTTGGAAATGATGAGAATTCACAAAACTTACTTTAAGGATTAGTTAATACTCAAAATATACGCTGAATCCTATAGAAAAAAGACAAAAGTGAGAAATATAAATAAATAAATAAATACACACGCACACACACACACACATATATATATATATAAAAATAAAAGAAAGACCTCATATTATATAAATAAAAATGTCGACATAAATGGGAATATCATAACGCCTTGCAAGTAAATATTGTTGAAACATAAGTTGTCGTGTTTGTGAATAATCAATTACCTCCTACACCAACAAAGCAACACAGTATTAACTAAAATTATCTTTTGACCTACTAACTTACTTTCAGAATTGAATTATTCCCCTATAATAACGGAAATTAATATTTCAAAAAAAGGAAATTTTTTGAAATTAAAAAAAAAAAAATAATAAATTAATAATTTAACAAAGTCAATATTTTTCAATTACAAAAATATTATTATATAAATAATAGTAATATTTCAGAAATAAAAAAGGAAACATTCAATTTTGAAGTATAGGAGAAATATTAACTTATATTATTAGAACGTATAAATATTACTGCAAGAAAAGGAAATATATTGTCTTTATCAATATTAATAACTCAACTTTATTATCTTCAATAATAATAACTACCCAAATCAATAAAATAAAAGAAACAAAAAATTAATTGACAATAATTAATTAACAATGATTTTGACATAATGAAAGATATTTACATTTAGCATGTAGAAGTAACGTAATCTACAACATCACACATGATCATAAGATAAAACGAATGATTCAAATTAAAAATGTAGTAAATTCCAAGATAACATAAAATAACATTACAACTGTATCATACTGAAACCAAAAAATAATAAATGGAAAGAAAATGTAAATTAAATAAAAAAGTGTAACAAATAAAAAACACTCTTTAAAGAAAAATTAAAAGAAAATAAAAGATAAGTGACTGTCTTAAATGAGTATAATTATCCGAAAGAACAAAGAAATACGTAGTAAGAGTTCTAATAGAAAAACCAGTATTTCAATTAAGATTCTCCAAAAGACACACGAGCTTATCGTACATTAAAAGACAACATAAAATTTTTAGCCACAATCTTAATGCAAAATAAAATACTCTGAATACCGATACATGAAGTAATACACCACAACGAGATATTACATATTGAATAGACAATAAAATAGGAAAAGAAGGAATTTCCAATGAAATTAATGACTACAAATATAATTACAAAATAAAAAACTTCAAAGTAAAAAACATATACTAGACAGTTTGGTATAAAAATAAAAACTAATTACGAAAACAGGCAAAAAATAAAAATTCATCAACTATAACAATGGATAATCCATTAACAAAAAATTAAATTTTTGAATGTTTGAAAGATATGTCATCTCTACTTAAGAGGTCTTAGATGCTAAAATTCTTTGAACAATTTTTAAAACAAAACAGATTTTATAAACTTTATAATTAACACTGTTTATAAACTTTCAGTAAATTGTTATAGTAAAAAAACCAATAATAAAAAAAAAGTAATAGAATATGTGTTGACTACGCCAAGAACAAAATACTATCTAAAAATAATGTTGAAGATCATTCTAATAATTATTGTATACATAATTTTTTACGAATAATAATAAAATTTTTAATTATAAGATTTCATATTCACGCATGGAATATTCGTTATCGAAACCAATATCATGATTATTATAGCTAAGAAAAGATGTGAAAAATATATAAAATATAAAAAAAGATAAGGCTTAGTAGAAGACATACAGCCATCACTTTGTGAAACTGAACTATACTTTGAACATCACTTTTTGGAATCGGATAAGAGCTTAAACCACTCTATACAATACCAACATACACTACCATACGTAAACATTATAAAAAAGTTATTCATAATTGCATAAAAATAATTTATAAACATTCCACCAATTATTTAAAAATAATTTTATGCATAAATATTTTTTCTTAGAAAATTTATTATATATTCTAATAATTTAATTAAACGTTTATGAAGATATGACATTAATCTCTAATCTTTAATGAAAGATTTATCTATATTTACCTATTTATAATTCAAAGCCCAAGAACTTTTAAAAATTTAAATTTTGGAATTAAAAATAGTTTAAGGTTTTAAAAAAAATATATAAAATATATATAAAAAATATATCCACTTCTATGGATGTATTTACTCAGTGCATTGATCTAATAACTTTATATGAATGTAACTTAATCTAAATGTAAATGAATGTTCGGTATTATTCTTTCTAAAATAATAATTTAATTTTTTTTTAATTTTGTCTATGTGAAAATTACAATGATTAATAAATTTTTATAATATTATACATAAAATAATTTATTTAAGCAACTGCTTCTCTTCTTTATTTTATTATTAATTTGTAATTTTGTTTATTTAGATAAAGCAGAAAATAATTTTTAAGCATTGCTTAATTTTATAAATATTAAACTCAAAGTTCGGTATAAGTATAGTATATATATATATATTTTTTTTTTAAATGAAACAATAGACTTCTAATAAAGTTAATTGTTACATTTTCTGAAAACTGCTTATTAGTATTGAAAAGTTCTAAGACGATTTTTAAAGAGCATGGAGATGGAAAAAAAATAATTTATACATTAAAAAAGAACGAGAAATAGAAATAAGTAAAAAAACAGTAAAGAATTTACTTGTTTTTTAGTTTTCAGTATTCGAAAAGTAGATAAATATGAAAAATAAAAACAGAATGATGTGTAAATAGAACATTTTTTTACAAATGAGTAATATAAGATAAAGATTAAGTATTTATTTAAGGATACTATTTGTTTTGATTAAATTATTTGATATTATATATATATATTTGTTATCTTTATTTACTTGAAGAAATATAAATATAAAGATAAATTGTATGTTTAGTTTTACAGGATTATAGTGTACTATTTTATTTCTATTAATTTTTATTAAATTTAATATAACATAATATAATAAAACAATTTTACATCTACATTTTTAAACTAAATATAATTTTGGTAAACTAATTCTAATTAGAATGTTATTTTTTATCAAAAAAAATTTAGAATAAAACAAAATTTTAAAAACTTAATAAAATGTATAATTCTAAAAAAAAGAATCCGTAACGGTTAATTAATAATTTTTTTATATGAAATGAAACGTATATTGTAGATATATATCGTTTAAATCATTTTTATTTTGTGATACCAGTGTTAATTTTCTCGACATTAAATGATTAATAGGAAAATAAATGAATACACTAATAAAATATAAAAATATAAATCGAAAAATAATTAATTTCCAGAAAATAATCAAATTAAAAATAAAATCATGTATGAAATACATACCAGAGTTGTTCACTGATTTAAAATATTTTGTCCGTAAACAGTAGATTGTAAAATCTATTTTAATTACATAATTATATTTAATTATTATATTTAACATTATATTTTTTAGAATATTCATATTAAACCAACAATTTTAGCCGAAGAGAATATTAAAAATAATCTTTTATTTTGGTCTGAATTATCAAGCTTAGATTTTTTTATATTTCTATTACCACTTTAAATAAGTCATAAATAAAAATATATAGACACATAATAATTGAAAATCTTTAAGTTTACATTATGCTTTTATTATTTATTATAGATTTTCGTGTACTATATATATGTTTTGTACTACGATCATCAATATACATATATTACAATATTTATCATATTGTAGACTAAGTATATAGTATTAAATATGACTAATAAACAGAATTTATTTAAATTAAAATTTTGAATTAATCAATTTGATACAATATCAGTTTCGATACATAAAACAGACTTTTAAAAATAATAATATGAATCTAATTTGGTATCGTTATTCCTTATATTAAATCCAGTTTATTCATCGTGATTTATTATATAAGAAAAATTGGAGAAGGTTCTCGAATTTATTTACACATATTCTATGTAGTGTATTATATTAGAATCCATAAAATATGCAGAAAAATTGGATGAAATAACATCTATTCGACGTTAATACTAATTTGAACCTCGAATAAATTAAAAATGAAATATGTCTGTAACAGACTAGTTGAGAACTCGCACAGCAGATTTAATGACCGTTTGACTCTCTTTTCAAGATTCTCTATTTTCCTTAGCTTCGTGTACAATAACTGCAAAAAATTATTAATTTAGAGCAGGCATGTATAAGTGCATATAAATGTACGTCCATATATGTGAATGTGCATGTGAACATACATATAAATGTTTATTCTTTAAATATAGTATATTAACATTGCAGTATAATAATTATATTTAATTTCAGTTAACATATGCCTAGTTGTTCTATGTTTAAGGTTAAAAACAAGTATTAAAAAAATTATGTCTTAATAAATAAATCTTAACATTATTTTATTATTTAATATTATGATACATCAAATATTTCTTTAAATATTTTCTTCGCTTCTGTTATTGTAAGAATTATATTACAATAACATACTTTATTACACGAGTATATACTTTTAGATTATATACTTTTAAAATAGAATTTATTCTGAGGTAGATTAATAAATATCTATCAATAATTCCTACAATAATAATTTACAATAAATTAAATAGTAGTCATACATCTGCTTTTGGTAAAAATGACTAGAGTAACCGGTAGAGGTAGTTACTGAAGAAACCATTGAATAGTTCTACCGATTGTAGAAAGAAAGTGCTTAGCAGCAAAGGCTGTAAGTACGTCGTAGAGGATAACACAATATTAGCTTGTTATGTACAACAAATAAATTTGTAAACTTCAAAACTATGTTTGGATCTCTTTAAGTAAATTTTAAAGAAATGTTTTTCCTTGTCATAACACTGTCATATTCAGGGTACAAGCATATTTTCAAAATTTTACTACTTAAATTTTTGAAGAGTTTGAAAAAAACAGTTGGAGAAATACTAGTAAGAGTTTATCATGCTGAAAAAAGATAAGGTTAAAAAATCAAAAAGCTTTTATA
Source organism: Platyscapa corneri (assembly GCA_018907185.1). Classification (NCBI taxonomy): domain Eukaryota; kingdom Metazoa; phylum Arthropoda; class Insecta; order Hymenoptera; family Agaonidae; genus Platyscapa; species Platyscapa corneri. Next base: position 1,580,646 of record JACCHW010000029.1, read on the forward strand.
AAAAACATGGAACTTCATTTTACAGGGATACTTCTTAATCTGTTCTCACGTATTTAAATTGTATTTATATCAAAATCAAGGTTTTTTAGAAACGAAAAAGTAAAAATATTTTCAATATTATGCTTTTTTTGTATACAGCTATTAATATTCTATCACAAGTATAATACGTTCTAAATTTTTTAAGAAAAATTAACTCTCAATCTGTTAATATATCAAGAAAATTATTTTCGTTTGTTCAAAATATATTGATTATTACTATAAAAAATTGTTTATAATTACTTATTCAAAAATAGCCATGGATCGATGACGAACTACTACAACGAAACTTAATGGCAGCTGTGGTTAGTCGCTTCATACATACGTACCGGAAATGATATTATTTTTCAGCTTAATACAAAATTATATTTTATTAATATTTTATTTACAACATATTTTAATCTTTTTCTTTATACGTTTTTCGTATTTATTTTTGCATACTTAAACACTTGGATATATACATAATATTTATATATTGTTAAAATAATATTGTATTTATTATTTTAAAATTTTATTAAATGAAAAAAATAATATACGAAATTTGTTTCTTGGATTATCACATTTTATTGATTCTAATAATTACATTAATTAAATACGTATTAAAATAATTATGATGATATATATAATCTAATAGTTAACTCCTAAATAATTTATAACGAACTTTTTATACAACATAATTTGAAAAAACGATTGTTTATGAAAAATGTATATACTTGTAATATTTTTACAATACTTCTTCATTATTTTTATTACTTTTATGTGAATTTATAAGTATTTAATTACTGCACTTTTAATTAATTTAGAATTTGGATTTTTACAAATTAACTGAGTTCAATATCCTAGTTTACTTCAACTAACAATTTAAAACTATATTTATTTTTATTGAATGATATATATTATTAAAATATTGTTTATTTGAATAAAATATAAAAAAGAAAAAAAGAAATTTTCATTTTATAATTTATAACAAAAGTATACCATTTTTCCAAAAACTGACATTAATAACATGCAAATGTATTAATAAAATTTACAGAATTTACGACTTTATGCTATAATATAACGTATTAGATAATATATATTAATGATCTCGGGAATATATATCAGATCTTATTTTAAGTTTTCATCAATTGTAATTTTTTTTTTTATTAATAAAGTTAATTAAAATCCTATTAAATTAAATTTTGTATTATAATTAGATGAATAAAAATTACTCTTGTATGTTTTATTTAAAAAAAAATGAATTGAAATATAATTTACTTTAACCTGCTTAAACATAAATTAATTGTACATAATAATATTTTTACAATTAAACTATTTTGAATTGTTCTTTTATACGTTAAGTATTAAAAAAGTCTAAAATAATTTTAAAAAATTTAATAAACCATAGCTTTAATATTTATTGAAAATTACTCTGCATCAATTTAGTGAAAAACTTTATATTTATTTGAAAATTTAAAAATCTATAAAAAATCTAAAAAAAATTTACACAAAATATAATAGAACGTACCATTTTTATTGCTCAATAAATTAAATGCATTGAAATGAATCACTTTTTATATATTTATATAAACTTTTTGAAAGTAAATGATTCATAAAAGAATTCTCTAAATTTACAAATTTCGTGATTTTATAAATCTTACTGTTCTTTGATATACTAATCAAAGTATTTTTCTAAATACTCAAAGAAAACACAGTGAAATAATAGACCTAAATATAAACATAGTCAATTATCGAGCAATTTATAACATCATTTGCAAAAAATTGTATATAATTAAGAATTTTTGAGATTAGTATTTATAAATATAGTCAATAATTGTAAATAAAATATTTATCTTTAAATATTTATGTTATTGAACTAACAATTCGAAAGTTCTACAAGTTTATGTACTTTAAAAACATAAGTATGGTTAATTTTCTAATCTATTGACTAGCATTTATATTAGTGTAGTATTTATGCTCGTAAATCAACATCGTTTTTTAAAAACAGATTCGTTCAAATCTTATTTTTAATTGCATCATATTAGATAAATATAATCGAATATATTATGTATATAATACAAAAATTATTTTTTAAAATTTTAATATTAATTGAAATATACAAAAAAATTTATAATTACATATTTTATAATTATTTTACAATAATTTTTATCGTGAAAAATTTTTTTTTTTTAAATAGCAATTTCATATATTTGTTAAATTAAAAAGTTTTTTTTACATTTTATACCGTGTAATAGAATTATTCGTTGTATAATTTTTATATTTATATCTTAATATTCTTATTCTGTTACAGGTTTAGTAAATGGCGGGATGGTCTGCTGGATACAAAGAATTTAGATACTGTCATAAATAAAATTAGACATTTAAATTAGACTAATTGCAAATCTATTCATTTAACCTTATTTAATACAAAAAGAGCACATATTTAATTAAATATTCATTCATTTAATTAAAATTGTTGTTCATTTAGCATGCATGCAATAATAGTCACCTGAAATACGAATCTAAATTAATTTACTGACATATTTAATGTATACCAGAATTAAATTATATTAATAAACTCTCTTGGCGTTTCTATATAGAGAATTGTGAATTTTGATCGAAGTTGATACAACTGTTCTTCTTGAGGTGTGCATTTCTAATGAAATATATTTGATTCTCGATGATTGATAAACCTTGAATTGACTGAATCTTATACAGAACTCACAATGATATTCGAAATCGATTTATCATAACGATAAACAGGGGTAGATTAGATTTTAATTTTCCGTTAATGTTCTCTTTCCCCTATTTCTTTTTACCGCGAGATAGCTTTCATATCGTAAATCTACCCGTGATTTGGCACAAATTTCTCTTTTCCCCCTTTATGAAGCTCGTTATAACCAGTACTCAGTAGTTAATAGCTTAATAAAACACATTTAAAAACATACAAACTCATATAATCATAAAAATCTATGAAATATTTAATTCTTTTTTATATTGAATGAATTAAATTTGAATTATATAGAAATTATTCATATATGTATTTGTAGAAATAAAGTTATGAATTTTGTAAAAAATTCAATTTTTTAAAGAATTGCTTAATGCTTAAATCATTTGCATTTTTTAACTATTTACATTTTATATATTTTATATAAAATGATATAAATAAATAGATTTATCCTTAGAAAAATTATTAAAGTTAGTGAAATTTGTCTTTAAAAAAATCTTCAATAAATTGTAATTTGTCTATTTTATAAGTTTAAATATAAAATTATTATTATTTTGTTTCAAACTAAATTAAAGAATTTATTCATACTAAATAAAAACTATAATTAAATAAAAAATTAATTTTATGTCACAAAAAACTACACTCCATATTTTATTCTTATACGAATTTATACGGTTCAGTGTTTTAAATTTTTCGAACAATTCAATAAATATGAAAGATTCTATATTTACATAAATGTTTATACGAAATTATTTTTTTTAAATATAGCTTTATTATTAAACTCTTTTATGTATAAATTATAAATCTGACATTCTTACGTACTCTGGTTTCTTCCTATTTAAATAGTTTTTCTATAAGAAAATCATTTCATTTTTATATCGTGAAATGAATAAAAATAGAAATGTCAAACTAATAAATATATTGGTTTATTTTTTTACCGTTAGTGAATAAGCTATTTTTCTTTATTATAATTTATATAAAATTTATATGTTTCTTTATTAAAAATTAATCAAATTAATCCTATTAGATAATTTTAATTAAATTAATTAATTTTTTTCAAAAATGATTACTGATGAATTTAACATAAAACCAATGATAAAATTTATAAATATCATATATCTGTAATATTAAATACATATCAGATGAAATATGATAAAATTACTATTAAGATAAAGTGAAAAAATTGATCTTATTAATTTTTAATATACAATTTAAATTTATAAAATAATTAACTATTATAATAAAATTATGTATATTAATAATGATATGACTCTGTATAATTTGCAATGTTATACATATAAATTTCAATATTTTATTTTTTATAAAATTAAAAAATCCTACACTTATAAAACTGTACATTGTAAAACTATATAAAGAAAAAAATTTAATAAAATTAAAAAGAAATATCATAGTAGTACACATAAATATTTTTAATTAAATTTTTTTACAACAATTTTATTAATATTAAAAAATATTTTAATAAACATTGAACGTTGTAGAAATTTTAAATTAATCGTAATAATGTTTTATGATGACTGCTTATCAGGTGTTCAATCTTATTAAAGGTATTTAATTAATGATTGGTTAATCTGACGCATGATAATAAGCTCAATATGTTGGATCTAGAGTAAAAGAAATTGTAAAAACTGTAAAACGTTATGAATTTAATGAAACTTAATAAAAATAAATATTTTTTTATAATAGATCAAGCACGAACTTAAGATAAAACATGAGATCATAAATTCATTAAGTAAAAATAGAAAATATAATAGTTAAATATAATTAAACAAAGAAAGTATCAATAATATGGAAGTAAAAATAAATTGGATTAAAATTTATTGACACTAGATATTGAAACAAAGAAAATAATTCTAACCTCGTATTTTTAAAAGTATATAAATAAATATATGAAGAAATTTAATAATAATATTGAATATAACATTCAATATAATATTAAAATATAGTGTTATTACTTATAAAACGATAAATAATTATTATTGTGTAAATATGATATTTAAAAAATTTATAATACATAAATATTTATGTATACCAATGTAGGAAGAAGAAGAATAGATTACTAAAAATATAGAAAAATACTATATTTATAAAAAGTAAATATTTATTTTTTATAAAACACAATTAAACCCAGAAAAGCCTTTTTGATTCATAATAATGTTCTTGTTATCAATAATAATTGACTTGATTTAATAATTTAAAAAATACTATTACAACTAAATGTGTTCAATTATTTATTTGAATTTTTTCATAAACTTTATAATACATATTCATTTGTAAGTAACATAGTATAGAAGAAAACCAATTAAATTGGATTTTTAAACCTTAAATTAGAATATATAAACACGTCGACTACTAATAAGTATAAAATAGTGAATTTCAACACTCACATAAAAATATATACACTATAAAATTTTTGAATATCTCCGCTAGGCTTTTTTATTTTATTACATTGATGTACTGCAAGTATAATTAAAATATGATTTTTTATAATGTTTTAAAAATAATGTTACAGAGTTCCGGAGTTACAAATTATTCTAATAATTTCTTTATTTTAATTATATTAAAAAAAATAATAATTGTACAAGAATATCATTAATGTATATTTCTATCGCATATTGTTATTTTTTATATCAATTATTCTTAATAAATGACTTGTTTTAAAATCATGGAAATTAGTAAAATATAAAAACAAATTATTTTTATTACACAATTTTACTACAAATAGAATAATTAACGATTTAAATAGTGTAAAAAAGGTTTTTATAATATTATTAGCTCCTGGAAAAAAAAACTTTTTAGGTTTATTATTTAATATATTTATTATATATTCAACAATTACTTATTGTATATTCAACTATTCATATTGATAAAATAATGATACATTTAAATTATAATCAATTATTGTAAGAGTTAAATAAAAAATATTTTTTCAAAAATAAAATAGTTTTTAAATTATTGGTGATTTTATTTTGTTTTTATACATTTAAAGTAAATTTTAAAATATAAAAACAATGTTTGAATTAAAAAAAATACTTATTATCAAAACTTTACAAAACCTTTTATTCGTTATAGATTAGATTTATAAAATGACAGTATTAATTTTTAGTATTTTAATGAAAGTTTAAAAGAAAATTTTTTTATCGCTTTTTCTATTTTCTTACTTTGGAATTTCTTTTTTTTATTAATTTTTTATATTCTCCGTTTTTAACTTTTTATCTATTTACTTACTTTAACATCTTTTTTCTTTAGTTTTTCTTATCGTTGAATTTATCTGCATTTCTGTGCATTAAATTCTCTTTACTTTTTTTCTAAAAAGAAGTTCTTTCATAGAAAACAGAAATTATAATATAAACAAATATTTTTAACAGTTTTAATTGATAAATTAGGTAAAAATATATTTTATTTAGATTAGTATATAATTTATAGATGTGACAACAAAAATATTTTTGACATTTATTTAAATAGATTTCAAAGTTAGTAAGTATACAAGAAAATTTTTTATAAATATTTTATAAAAAGCATTTTAAGACAATTTTATAATAATGTAATTGGTGATATAAATATATATATATATATATTGATTAATAATATGAACTGCAAAATAAGTCAAAATAATTTTATAGATTTTTAAATATAAAGTTTTATTAACCTTGAAGTAAATTATATATTTTACTTTAAATCTTTTTAAAAAATGTAATTATTTACGAATGTTGAGTTTATAATTTATAAGAATTAATTATTTTAACTTTTACTTTCGTAATAACTTTTAATATATTTTTCATATAATTTTTATATATTTTTGCATATATTTTTTGCATAATTTGCATAATTTTGCATGTATTTTTCACTAACTATACATTGAAGAATAACAAAGGCTCGTAACACATACTTTTAAAATACACTAATCTTTTATTTAGAAGTATTTAAATAAATATAGGATTAAAAGGTATTGTGTATATAATAAAAATTTAAATACTGATTGAAATATCAATATCATGATTTTTTATTACTTTTATTCGGTTTATATATATGTCTGTTTTGGATTTATTTATTAATTCTTTGCAATTAAGAAACGCATTTAAAACTTAGTCTGAAGTATATCTTATAAAAAACAATTATATACTAACTATACTAAAGATAAATATAAATCTCGAATATATTAAGCAAAGCACAAAATATTAAATATAAACTCGAATATAATTAATATAATAAATATCAATATTTATGTCGATTATGCTCGAAATATTATATTATCTCTTACATACTTTTATAACTATATAATATAAAAATAATATGATGTAAAAGATAATTTTAAAACAATATATAATTTTGGAATATTTAAATAATAAAGTTAAAAATTTTATTTTGAATTAATATTGTACAAAGAAATTTTATTAGTCGTTTTTAATAATAAATTTAAAACAGCATTTTTAGTCTAACCAGCTTTTATTTCTTCGTAAATTACTTTTATATAAATTATAAAATTTGTTAAAATAAAAATGTAAATATTAGTATATTATAAATTAATAGTTGTATAGTTGTAATCTACCCTTATTATATACAAATCAAGATACATAATGAGAACATTACCAAAAATGCATAAAATATATTTTATACGCATTATTTATGATAGAACTTGTAAAATTAACTTTTAATTGGATTACACATTTTAAAAATATAATAAGTTATATCAATGAAGTTATAAAATATTTAATTAATATGACGTTATTAATGATATAAACAATGATATTTTATAATACACGTAAATGTTTTATTGTGTAAACAATTTATTCAAAGATTAAAAAAAAATGATTTTTATTTATGTGAAGTAAAAACTTGCAAATATCCAAAATTTACTAATTATTGAAAGATAATTATTTATTAATAATGATTTTTGTATTATATTATTATATATTATTAATCAAATTTTTTTTAAAATATGTATTTTCGCTTCAATTTTTTTTTAATTTGAAACTTCTTTCATTATAAAATACATTGTAAAATTTATTAATATACAAGGTTATAAAAAATTGAAATTACTTTTTTTTATATATATCATTTTTATTCTACTATTTTAAATAATATCCAGAATCTTTTGAATATAATTAAATATTAAAGAAAATTTCATCCCTTTATTATCTAATAAATAACAACTTAAAACAAAAAATAGAAAACAAGAAAAAGATATTAAACAAATTTTTTATAGTTTAAATAATATAAATAAAGAAATACTAAAATAATATGTTGAATTAATCATATATAAATGCATATGTGTGGTGCGCGCGCCCATGAAGTATCTACATTTGTGTATATAAATTATTTATATAACAAAATATATTTAAATTTTAAGAAATATAATTTACAGTGTCCAGTATCATTTATAATAATTTATTATTAATGAAATCATTCTGAAATAATATGTATACGCATTTATATTTTATCTATAAAAAGTAAGAAACATTCCTATTTCTGTAAATAATATATTTGGTGTTAACTTCTTAAATGTTATTTATTACAATAAATTAAAAAAATTACTTTATATTATAAGCAATTAAGTTATATATTGTGTAGAAAAGTTTGATAAACTTTTTGAAAAGGAAGCAGAACTATAGATTATACAAATGTCTTGGAACATTAATTGTTTAAATATTTAAAATAATTATTCATAATATTTTACGTTTTATTTTTCTGCAAAAAATATGTAATATAATATAACAAAAATAGTTAACAACCTAATATTATAGTGTATAATATTATAAATTTGTAAAAATATTTTATCGCTTAAAGTAGTCAAATAAGTTTTTATATTATGTAATGAAATGTACCAAGTAATTTCACATAATCATTATATGAATTTAATCTACATCAACAATTTTTAACTCCTTGTCGTCAAAATATAAAAATACACACATATTTTCCAAGAAACGTTTATATTAATACCAGATGCAATTTGTTTTTATTATTTTTCATATATTAATTTGTTATAAATTTTACATTTATATGCATTTCAATCGACTAAATAAATAAAAATATATGAGATAATATAATTTCCATAATAGCATTTGCGTCCGTGATGTTGCAGTAACACTTTTCAAAACAAAATTCCTACAACGCAAAATATACAAATAAAATGCACAAATTCAATTATTTAAAATATTATTTTTTTCTAATTTCAATAAAACAATAACAGTCTCAGGACATTAAACATGAGCAATGATACTTTACTTTGCCTATATCTAATTGCAAAAACTTTACAAAGAACATAGACAAGTTGTCTGACCAAACTCGATGCGCTTCTACTTTCGCAGCAATCATATCGCCTACATTATTTTTTGAACTTCTACTTGGAATCTCTACATCACCTTTATAATTCGATAATAAACATATACTAACCGAGCCAAGGTTGACGAAACCATTCCTTAGAGCGATTTTGTCAGCTACACGCCTGTTTGCTGGTTCCTTCATTTTCACGAGGAAGCTGTTAGTGAAAATCTCTGCGTCAACTTGTCTAGGTCCACAACCCAATGTCTCAAGCAGTATCAATATAAGCGCAACGCCTAGTGTTAGTAGCATCGACTTGCAACGCTGTCCTCTTGGTGTCGTCACTCTCATCTCGTTGCTGTTCGGCTCAGCGAGACAGCAGGAACGGTGCTGACTCCGGCATAGGGCCGCAATTTGACGCACCACCGTTGAAGCGATGGTCAGAGGTACACTGCCCATACTCAGTGGCTGTCACTGGCAGGAAGCCGACTGGCGTCGAGCGCCAAGCTCCTCCGTCGTTGCCGCTCGCATCGATGCTTCCGTCCCTCTCCTACCATCCATTCTTCTGTTCACCCGCCCTCGCACAGCTGAGAAAACCGCTTCGATTTTTGTTTTTCTCTCACTCTCTCTTCTTTCTTTATTGCTAGCTGCTCGTGTTGCCGTTGCTCGCTCAGCTGTGATCGACCCTGCTATCGCAAAATTCCGCAAAAGACATCTGTTTTCTTCGATTTTTTATTAAGCACTCTAAGTATGAATTTATATTATAACCAAGTATGGAAAATTTGTTTTTTAAGTATCTATTTCAAATTTTTTCGCGGTGTAAAATGTCCACGTGAAGAAGGTGTGAAGAAAAAACATGCGTGAAGGTGGTTCATCTACTGCGCACAGACAAATTCAAGGAGTAAAGAATACAAACGTCTCAAATAAGTGCTATTCTATAATATTTCCTTTCTTCTGAATATTTCTCAATACCTATTGTCTATAAAAATTTGTATCACTAAGTTATACTTACTTACTTCTTACGAAATAGTACCCGAATTTTTTTTATTTACCTTTTATTCTTTATAAATTTCTTTGCTTATTATTGATAATGAAATTCTTATTAAAGCGTACAGGCTTTAATTTTTTTCCATCTATTTATGCTCATAATATAACATTGAAAAATTTCTTACCGAATACTGCAATATTCCCACTTCTATTATAGTAATTTGTCTCTTACGTTTTGAATTACAAAGATTGATGTAAGTGAAAACTAAAAATTTTATAAATATACGGGAATAGGGGCATAAGAATTTAATTTACAATTTACACGCATGGAAAAATGTGCTGTATCCACAGCACGTAATATCCAAAATCTGTAGAAAAAATCATATTAAAAATCTCTAATTTACTTATAACTAGATAATAAGAATTGTGAAAATAGTTACGCGTGCGTGGTCTCAAAGCTATAAAGCGAGAGTACCGAATCGAATATTATGATATGAAGTGGGAGAAAAACGTACTGTCATTTGTCGACATCGATTTTTTGCTTAAACGAAACACTGCACGTTCACTTGTTGAACCAAAAAAAACTTATAATAACTGAATATTTTAGAAACTTTTTACTCTATATTTTTTAGTAACCTACAAAAAGTATTATAATACTCTATACAACAAAGATTCTATTTTTTAAATCGTAAAACAAATTTTATTTTATTTATTTAAAAGATAAATAGTTAAGCGTTTTTTTATAAAAATGTATTTAGTAATATAATAACCTTAGCAACACATGATATATAATTTATAATATTACAAAAAACGAAACTGAAAATCCCTTACCTTAATGCATATATTGCAATAATGCAAAATACAAATAATATAATAAAAACAATATAGTTTAGTATTAATAATGAGAAAATTCTTCAATTAATTACAATAATTATAACGATAAAATATAACTATAAAATAAAGAGTAGTATAGTTTTACCCATAATTTTAATTGTTATATTCAACACGTAATAACTAATTTTATATACGTTAAAAAATTACGGACCATTTTGGAATTAAACTTTAGAAAACTGAAAATCAATTTCTGTTTAATAAAAAACTGAAAAATCTTAATAATTAAAAATGTATCATTACAAATCAACAATAATACTCTTAGATTTTCTATCAACGAATAAAAGTAATAAAATAAAACTTCCGATTAAGATTCAATCAAAATACATTGACAAAATAATAACATTATATGGTAATAATATTACCTAATAAAATAGTATTAAAAATCTAAGCATTATAATAATATAATTACATATAATTACTACAATATAATTTTGTAACAAAATGAGAACATAAAATATATGTAAAACTTATTGGTTTAATGCATAGATATTATTCATTCTCTATTTATTTAGTCCTGTAGAAAAATTTATATCTTTTTTCTATTTTACTTTTTAAATTTTATATATACATATTAAAAAAATATGTTTGTTGGATTTAATTTAGCTAAATTTTATATTTAATACTGATTATTAAATTAATATTGTAAATGATTGAAAACTTAAATCTAAACTACGTTAGGATACGTTGCAATATATTTATTGTCACAAAACTGAAAATTGAAATGCGTCATTTACCCTAACGGCACCTCTGGAGCTGATGTGCCGAGTGACGTCACTCACCATATTGATTGCTAGCAGTGTACTACGGCTGAAAACACGTACATAGGTTTATGTTAAAATGCTTTGGTATAGGTTACACGCGCGACGTCGCAACGCACCAGTCAGTGAAATGTTTATTATTATTGTAGTGGGGCGTAGGCAAGAAAGGATCTCTTGATATACAAGGATGAGCTTTATTTTTATGGCATATCACTATGAGACATGCGCCGTTACAAGGAACTGATATGGATGAAACGATTTTCGAAATCACCAAGGTACAATTTTCAAGACGACAGCAAGTACTCTTTCACTTAATTAAATGCTTACTATTTATACAATTTAGACACTACATCTTTTTTGTTTTAATTAAACACACTTTAATATATTGGTTGAGTTATTTTTTTATATACATAAATAAGTTTTTAATTATTATAACTTTTAAAATATAACCTCAAACTATAAATTATTTCCCACAATAAAAACAAAAACTTAGTATTGACGCAGCTATATGAATTGTTAAATTTGTTTATTTTTTATGCACAAACACGGTATACATAAACATAATTTCTCTTATAATGTAGCTACAGTGTACATCTAAACATTATAAATATATACTTAATCGAGAGTGTCTTATCGTAAACATATTCTTACAACAATTATTAATTACAAAAATCTATTTTTTCTTATATTATTATTCTATTATTACATTCTAAATTAATTCAATTTCTCAATGTATTATATTTATTATATGTATTAAATAAAATTTATAAACAATATACGTCTTGCAAATTAGCTAAATATTATTGTAATTCACTAATTGCAAAGTGTATTAAAAAATTTACTATTTCTACATATCTCAAAATCTAAAAAATAAATGGGTCCATTGTTAGAAGCATAAAATATATAAAGTTTTTTACGATATTAAAAGAAAATGAAGTTAATTGAATTTAACACAAAAACTACCCAATAATAAGTTTTCAAAAAAGAAAATGTTAAATATTATTTCCTTGTTAATTCTTTTTGGAACAATTAAATAATAAGTATAAAATATTTAAAAATTACCTAATAAATATTGTTAAATATATAATTCTGTTATGTATAGATTTCATTCTTATTTATAAAAAATGAATGACATTGTAAATTTTCTTAGTAATACTAATCATTCCAATAAAATTTTTATTTTACACGATAATTTAAAATAAACTAAATTAACAAATTGTCAATCAACAATTGTTATTTTTTTTAATAAAATAGTTTAACTTATTACAATACGGATATTTCTTTTTATTTATTTATCGAATGTTTAAAAGTTTCAAAATAAAGCACAATTCATATATGCGTAATTGTATTTAGAAAATATAAATATTTACACGAAATATATTTAAAAGTATTTTCATTGTACAAAAACTTTCAAAATATTATTTTTCATTGTAGAATTAATATATTTTCGCTATAAATAAGTGGAATAATCGGAAAAACACTTTAGGAATAGAAAGTAAGAAAAACACAAACTTCTCTTACAAACACAATACTAAACATAATTTTATGGAATTTCTTTAATTATAACTAAGCAATTTTTCAAAGATATGTATTTCTGATAAATAAAAGTAAGTCGACTTGCTCTGTTTTACTCACTTACTAAAAAAAAAATAAAATCTTAAAATAGCTACACTTCGTGAACAACTTCCTCATTATACGAGCAGATGTCTATAGTAGATGCGTAATCTTTCTTGGCTATTACTTACAGGTTACAACATATAAACACCAATATAGAGATAATAATAATCACAGTTGCTGTTTGACAGTAATTGTTCAAAAAAAATCTGTATTAATAGTTTTATGAATAATAAGATGATATTCTTGAATTTGTTGTGCTTTCATAATTAACATCTATCCAAAAAAGAATGACTCAATTATATTTTCCTTATCCTTCTTTGAATATTATCATAACAAAATTTCGACGTCTCCATGAAGTCCATTTCATCATTAGTTATTTAATTAGAAGTTCATCTGTAATTACTAATACAATTACTGTAAAATAACGAGCTTCCATTTTCCGATGATGAAAATAAATTTACCATAATTAAAAAATAAAATATTTTTATGCTTGTACATAAATTAAGAAAAATTATTCTAATTCGACGATGAGAAGATTGTTTAAGTAGTTTCTTAATATATTTTAAAATAAATAGCTTCAATTTGTAATCGATTGTTTATTAGTATTAATATAAAAGTATTATGTATATTATTAATATATCAATATTAGGTTCATTGATTACCACAAGATTAATATTTTTAAAAACAAATAATTTATTAGATTTTCGAAAAAATCTTTTTTTATCTTTAATTTGATTGCATTCGAAAAAAATCTTTTAAAGTAGAATAAGAAATACATAAGTAATAAATAAGTAAACTTGTATAAGAAATACAAGTTTACAAAATAAAATATATAAAGTGATTTTTTAATTCATACCTTATGTAATTCCTTATTCCTAATATTATTCCTTTATGTAAACTTATTCTTAAATAATATTTACAGTGAACTTTTAAAAGAAATCAAATTATTTTTTATTATCAAAGATTTTCAGTCGATCATTTTTAAGGAATATATTATTCTTTTTTTTATGGTAAGTACAAACTTTGATGTTATTTAACGGTTAGAGAACATATCTATTTTCAGAAAGATGTACATTTTCTTTAAAACTTGTTTTCATCTGCAGAAATATTGAATGTATGTAAAATAAAACATTAAAATTTATTTGAAAAAATCAATCAGATATAGAAAATATAGTACAGTTTTTGTGATAATTTATAAAGTATAAATAGTTTTATATATAATTCTATATTGCAGTGAGCTTTATAGCATTGATCCTCACTTTAATTTGCTCTACATATTAATAATGAAAAAATGAAGAAAGAGAATATAGAAAAAATAATGAAGATAGAGCGGCACAGAATTTGAAATAAAATAATACAAAACATGTAATATATCTTATCTTCAACGCTGAGAAGTGACATCTTTCCTGGCACATTTTTTCATTCAAGTTTGCAACATCATTTTTATTTATCCTTATCGTGGGTACGAGTCTTTTAAGAAAATCTTCCCTACCGTATCAAATTTTCCTCTTTTCAACTATTTCTTTATTCTTTGGCGTATTTTTACGACTCTGTCCAACCGGGATTGTTATATGACATTAGTTTCTTTTTTCATCTTATTAATCATTTTGAATATTTGGGAGCTTTTTTATAAAAATTTGTCTTACAACGAATTCTTTTTTTTACTAATTTCCCGTGGCTGAAATATAGCAAGCATCTTAAGGACTTTACTAAATTTTATAATTATTCTTCTTGTTCATCTTTCATCATCATCTTTTAATTTCTTAAAAACAATTCGACGAGTTTTATAGAAATTATAAAGATTGTAACAATTAATAGTTCTTTAAATCATATAATTATTGTTGTACGATTTTTTTTTCTTTTATTTATTTTGTAAATCACCGTAATGGAGCTTTTAATAATTTGAAAGCCTTCTTTTAGAACTGATAGCTCTTCTATATTTTAGGGTTTAAGCAAAATTCAAATGGTAGAGTATTCTTAAAAAAGATAAGCAAAATAATACTAAAATAGTGTCTTTCCATGCCGCCAATAAAACGACTATACATGACTAACTACTGAACTGACAGTACATGACTTGCTGCTTAGTATACATAAAATATGATCTAGTTTTAAGAAATCCAACTTATAATGTTGTACCCATCTTATAAGGAACAAAGAAACAAAATTCTTACAAAGTTGAATTAAAGCAAGATTATTATCGTAATACTGCAAAATCTTGAGCTAAACTCACATAGTGAAGATATGTGTCTTCACCTTTTAATGAAAACCCTAAAAGAAAATACATAATTTGCTCTTACATTTTTCTAGAAACCTCAAAAATTAGTTAGGAACATCTCTATTAGAAAAAGGACGAAAAATAAAAATAGTATAAAATATTTAAAGGATATAGAAGTATCTATATAACTACTTTGTTAGCCATTACTTAAGTTACGTATTGTCTTTATAAGAGAAGAAATTTTTCCACACAAATATACATTTAATCTATGGAGAATTTATAAACAGAAGGATACCAAAAAATACTTATAATAGAGATATTAACATCTACACATTACGACAGTCGGTGAAGTGGCTTCCTCATTAACAACCACTAAGATTATGCTAAACCACCAGTTTTGAATATCTTACTATAATTCCCAGCACCTTTTTTGATCCAACCTGTAATTCATATAATAAGAAGCACACCTGTGATTTACAACTAGAAAATTTTTAAAGTAAAACAAAACTTTTAACTTGATTAACAGAGACAGTCTAATTGTATTGTAGTTGCAAATATCTCTTCATATTTGTTGTTGAACATCATCAAGCTAAGTAGGATCAGGATCCAATAACGCACAATTTGGTACTCGATTGAGTTAATCCTTTTAAAAACTCACAATAATTAAAATGACCACCAACTTACATAAATTACATTCGCAACTTGGTAAAAAATCTCCACAAATTTTAGAGATTTGAAGAGATAACTAAATTAACATCTTATAATACCAAACATAAAGTATGTGAAGCGAACTTCAATATTACTTACACCAAAATAATGATGTCCTATAATTATTCTCATTATCCTAATATCTATGCAGTGAGATTAATTTATTTATCTAGGACAATATAAACAAACTAAAAACTATGAAATATAATTACTTTAAAAGGTTTGTAAATAATAAAATATATTAAAGCATTTTACATTAAAATTAAAATGTATAATAATTGTAATTTTGCAAAAATAAAATTTACACTTTTATAAATTGACTTCTATAATTTATTTGACTATTTTTACGTTTTAATATTTATTTCTAATAAAACTATTATTATATTAACAAATAGATTTTTTTATTTCATTTTTTTTTGGCATTTTTCTATTTTTATACAAATATTATAAATAAAAAATGGTAGAATATAATTTCAACTTTTTAGTTTAATTTATAAATTATGTAGAAATAAAAAATATTATAAATCAACTTTTTTATATTTTAAAGAATTTATATATTCTTATATTTAGTTAACATGAAAAGTAAATAAAGTAATAAAATAATATATATAAGTTACTTTCAAACACATTTATTATCCAGATCCAAGTTACAGTCTGTCTTCAAGGCAGTACTTGTACAGTAAAATCACATTAAAATTTTAAAAAATAAAAATGACAGGAAATAGTAACATTTATAAATAATGACTATAACAATGTAAGAACAGTATGACTAGAGTTTTCATCATTAACAGTGAAAAAACTTTTTTAATTATAATAATAATGTTTAGAATAATATTATAACGACATGATAATAATAATTATTTAATCGTTGTAATAATACATATAATTTATTTGAATACGAAAACGTTGATATTTGTATCAGAGAGCGATAAATCTCATCTACCAGGAAATAGGCAACATTAAAATCCAAATTCGAAGGAGTAAATTATTATCGACTTTGCGATTTCGTTACCAGGAACGAGCATATAAATTCATCCATGCTGAATTAATCGCTTACTTTTTATTAATTTATCATATATTATCTGTTCTACCATAAATATATAGTCATGCTTATACTTCTACCGCTGATTGATTGGCGTCCAAAAACTCCTTCTAATATCTTTTAATATTCTTCTTGGCTTTTGATACTCTGATTTAAAAATCATCGCTATATTTTTCTTAATTGCACATTCCACTCGTTTTTTAAATTTTCTTATAATCTCATAACTAAATCCAATTGATGAACCACAACAAGTAACGTCTATTGATAAAAGGTAGTTGTAAAAAAAAACTTAGGCACCTGTCGATGAGCTTTCCACTAACGCATTTAAAAAAATACATACAGCTCTTCTAATTTATTTCATCACTTTTTCATTTCAAATTTTTATGTACCTTTTTTACGTGTATCAGTATTTTAGCCTATTCATCTTAACTATACTTTTTTATGCATACATCAATTTCTGTGTACAACCTATTTCAACTTTCGTTTCACTTTTCTATCTGGCTTTTATTCTCCGTACTCTATTTCCTTTGCAATGTTTTTTGCACTTTCCATTTTATAATACAATGTAAAACTTGAATCTTAATTTACTTACATACTTTTTAATAGATTTTTTTCCTCATTTAATGCAAACATATGATGAGCTCATCAAATTTGTACTATTTTAAATTTACACAAGAAAATTGGCTATATTTGTTTTTTTGTTTGTACAATTAAAATGGACAATAATAATATAACACATTACCCAAGTAAATTTATATCGTAAGATTCAATTAACTGTTAAAATCGTTAATAATTCACATTTGTTTCTTTCTTCTATAATTCTTATTAGTCTTTGGGAAGAAAATGAATTATATATAGAACATTGTTCTTTATTATACTTATGATGACTAGATTATGAACATCAATTATACAATTATTGCTATGGAAGCAATAAGATGTTTCAAGATCGCCGTAAATTCAATTAAATTCGGCGTGTACGAGACTTTTATAAACAAATAGTCACCCTTACTCTTATTTTAAACATATTTTTTCAGGATATTTAATTTATGTAAAAATATTTCTATAATTAATTAATTGATTATCCTTTGAAAAAAAAATAAAATAATTTTCTTATGTCTAGCTGAAATTACGTAAAGCCAAGACAAATTATTTGATTTACGTTAAAATTAAAAATCACCGCATATTATTGCTATTGCCACAATATTTAATGCACAATATTCAATTTAAGATTAACATTTTACCTAAAAAACTTACACCACTTTTACTTTTTTTTATTCATTGACCATTTTTTATCCATTGTATTTAAATGTTTTAATTAAATAATTAAAAAATGAATATTGGCATTCAAATATATAAAATAATAAAAATCTGTAATTATATAATTAATTATTTATCTTACCAAAATATTATAATGAATATGTCTACTATATTTTTAAATGTTATTCTGTAAAACATTGTATTTAATTTAAAAATAGTTTATACTGAAGAATAATCTTATTATTCATTACATTTCAAAAAAAATGTTTAATATTACTTATAATGTTTTTTACGATACAATTAATTTTTCAATTTTTAATTTTTACTTTTATTTTTATTATTAATAATTATATAAATACAGGTATAATAAATTTATTATAATTATAAATATAATATGTAATATAATTAATTATTCATTATAAAATGAATCTATATTTTGAATCTTAATATAATAATGTATAAATTTTCTGCATATAATTCCTCGAGTAAATTATTTAGGATAAATTCAAAAAATAATTATTTTTTAATATATTTAGAAAAATAGTTTAATAATATGATTTATAATGAAAAAAATCAAGCAAATATTTGTATGGAATAAACCATAGATAAAGGAATCACAATCCTTGTTTAAAAAAAGTGTAAGAATAACAATTCCATCATTAATTTATTATTATAATACATATGGTTCTTTTTAATTTGTATAATGTATTAATATTTTATTTACCAATTATATTAGTGATTTTATATTTTTGAATATATGTCTATACACAAAGCCATACCATAATGCGACTTGTATGCATAGTCTTTTATCTGTTGTGTTTTATGTTTTAACACATTACATGCACAAAATTAAAAACTTTATTTTTATTTTTACACCAACCTCAGAGTCTCTTAATATGTACACGACGAATCTAATTAAACGTACAATTGACTTTATAGTAGCGCAACTTACAATACAGTTTTTCAAGTTAATAATTGAATTTTTTTTGCATTTTATGTAACTTACCGTTGCTTCTACTATATCGATACTAGTATATACATAACATATCTAGCAATAACTACAACTTTTTTATATCTTCGACAATGTTTTCTCTCTTTTTATGTTTTTGTTTTTATTAATTATCTACGATTCTTTTTATTATTTATTTTTATGCGCTCATAAGAGTAATTTTTGTTATTCTTATTACTATTTTTCCTTAATACACTTTCAATAATAAGTAAAATTTACAACACAAGCATATCGCGTGTAAAATTCACGATCGAAGCGACATTTATCATTTATTTTTTTTATTAAATTACCTCTTTTTCACGAGTCGATTATTGTCAATACATTCGGAATAGTGTCACTGCTGAGGCATTTTCAGTATATTTCTCCCTTTTTAGCCATTACAAGATTAACAATAGTTAATTATAATAATTGATTAATAGTAGCAATAATAATTAAAATGCAGGTTCTACTACTTTATTAATTTATATTTCAGATTTTTATGTTTATTAATGACAAAAGAATTTTACATTTCACTTAAGTTCGCATCTGAATTTTTATACTACTTTATCTGGTAACTGTTTTCATTATTTTTATAGTGTCTTTAATTTGTTTTTTATTTTATCTCTGTTTCATCGTATCAAATAGAATATTTAATCCTTACTGTATTTATCTTGCCTAAAATAAGATTTCATTTATTTCATATCAAGTGATTTAATTTTGAATTTTTATGAACCATTTACCTTTTTTGATTTCTAATTTAAATTTGTTACTTTGCAAATCCGTTGCAAGTTTTTGTAGCATATAGATGTAAATGATTCCATATCCACAGGACGTCCGAATGGATTAACGCATATCAACGATCACATTCTTTCATTTTTGTTTTAAATTTATTATTATATAGATGTAGATAATTTGTAATGATTTACAAGTTTTTTATCAAAACAATGAGCCAATGCATATTTTATGAACTCTTCGTTTCATATTGACTTATACAATATCATTATTAGCCAAATATGTCATTAAATGTCAACATTTCAATAATCAACGGATTCTTTCACACATTCGTACCTCTCCGAGTTTTTATAATATAACTCTGTATATATATATAACTCTGTATATATTTATACCATTCATTTACTCACTTGTATACTTAAATGTATTTATACATCCCGGTTTCTCTTAATCTATTCAAGTATATTTACTTCTGATTTTTCTTTATTTTTAAGTTCAAGTGTGCACATGTAGTGTAATGTAAAATACATACATAATCTGTATAATTTTTTTATTTTCGTACCCACTGTATACTATTTATTATTATCACCTCCTGATGTTTCAATTATAATTTTTTTTATTACATAATCTTCATTCAATTCATTATTAGTATTCAGTTATTTTAGAGAACTCCATGTACAACTCCTTGTTTCTCTCATCTCTACCTTATTGAAAAAGCTAACCCATTGCATTACAATACTCACACTCCCGTGTTATTATCTTACAAAGTGAATAGTAATTGATGTGCGTAAACTTTTATTTGATTTTTTAAATTTTCAAACTGCTATTAGACAAACAATTACACGTAAAACTTATCTTTTTGTTTTTATCGATCTCTTATTTCATATTCTAATATGCCTCCATCTCAGACATTGTTAGAACGTGTGCGTAAAGAAATTATTTCATATTTTTTAATAATATAACATTATAATTATCTGTCTGTGTGTATATATATATATATATACTGATATATTTCTGAGATAAAAATTTCTTATTACGTGGCATAAAACAGATTGTGCGAAAAAGAGAGAAAGGAAGAGAGAGAGAGAGAGAGAGAGAGAAGTAAACATTTTTTTGTTTTTCATATCTATTGTAGATTTGAGAGCACAATTAAATGTTTTTTGATAAATCATACATATGTATATATGCATTTGTTATACCTTGCAAAAGGTAGTATTGTAAAAGTTGTCAGTTAAGCGAGCTACGCTTGCTTCGACACTTTATTTTCATTATATTAAATGGTATCATATTCAGCAGCCTTGTTGGCGTATTGAGTGACGACTTCATAGCTGATACCACTTTTTGTCCTTGTATTTGAGCATGAGTGTGTGGGCCGAGGAAGCAAAATTTTCTGACTCGTTCATCATACGAGCTGTCCGATCTTCGAGCTGCGACAACTTATCACCCCGTTCGACAACCATTTGATGAGCAACAGCAATCTGAAAATATTATAAAAACACATTTAATGATTCCATGCTGATCACCAGAATTCAATTAAAATTTAGCAATGATTTCAAAACGAACCATCTACATCTCACAATTCTTTTTTAATATTT
The DNA here is from genome assembly GCA_018907185.1 of Platyscapa corneri. Taxonomy (NCBI): domain Eukaryota; kingdom Metazoa; phylum Arthropoda; class Insecta; order Hymenoptera; family Agaonidae; genus Platyscapa; species Platyscapa corneri. The sequence goes on from JACCHW010000029.1 coordinate 1,602,461, forward strand.
TATAATATACATAATGAGCATATTTTGATAATATTTAACTTCTTACGAGAAAATATTCTAAATAATTCCTAAAGTAAAAGCACCCGTTAAAAATACTACTGTATAATAATTTATAGCTTCGGCATTTAATTTTATTCTTATTTACAGAGTGTTAAATATTTATTAATTTAATGGAAGTAAGTAATATCAAATTGCGAATAAAAATATTTTTTTAAATACACAGACGATTTTTATGGCAAAAATATATATTTATTAATTACTATTATAATTGGTGTCGTGCGCCTCTCGTCGGTGACGAGTTGAAGAACGTTAAGAAAAACAATTCACACACGCAACAACTGTGAAAAGAAAAGAAAAGCGTCCCAACGACCGTTGAGTTTCCGACAAAATCTCGAACCACGGTTGGGATTGTTTATCTTCCCATCAAGGATCGGAGGATATAAATCAAAGAGCCAACGGTTAAAGGGCACGACTTCTCCTTGGTAACCCCGGGATGAAGCAGACGCGTTAGTGAATCAATTCAAATTTCCTAATTTTCATTTCAACAATGAACTCTAACGAATATATTTAAAAATATATTTATAACTGAATAAAAATTAAAAATAACATACGTTCAAAAATGTTATAAATATTGTGAAATAGAAATACCATTTATATTAATTTATATTAAAAAATAAAAATTTTAACATCCATAAATATATATGGTATATTAATATTAAAAAAAATGTTTAATTAATTATACAAAAATGAAATTAAACTTCATTGTATAACGTAATATTACTTTTATTTACACACCATTTTCATTTATATTTTTTTATCATTTTATTATATTTTACTTCGTGTATAAATGCAACAGTCAAAATTACATTGCAGTACATTTTTTTAGATGGGAAATAAGGTGTGGACTCATAAATTATTACATTACATAAATTTGAAAACATTGTAAATCAAAAATAAAATTTTGTTTTAATACTCAGAAAAATCAAAGTGTAATTAATTATAGAATGTATACGATTGATTATTAAAGAATTATGATAAATTTGCCTTGGTTTACATTTTAGAAACTGTCGAAAAAAGAAACACAGGCATAATAAAGCGATTTCAAGGTTTGACTATTTAAAAATTATTGACATTATATGATCGAGAGAAATTTCATTTAACAATTAAAGAGTGATTGTAAGGATGAATCAACCCATGATAGACCATCTATTTGCAAAAAATAAGAGAACCAAGAGGAATATAAAAGAATGAGATAAAAAGTGAAAACGTAATTTAAAATTAGTGCACTAGATTTTTTCAATGCGTAATATTTTGCTACATTTAAAAATAAAATATTTCGTCAAACGCGTATTTAAATATTTAAAGTTGCACAAAATTTCACGATGGATATCATAGTAGTGTACGCAATTTTATAATTTTACAATATTACATCGTTTTAATAGTTTATCTCGTTCTATTATTTAGCAATTGTCAAACTTAGTATTTCTGTTTCCTCAAATGTGCTAACTTTGTAGGATAAGAAGCATAAATTTTGCCAATTATTCAAACTTGCTGACATAAGAGGTCAAAAATCCTGACCATTGGGTACGACATAAGCTCAAAGTAATTGTTAGTACAGTCCCCGTAACAAGGTGATGTTTTGAAAGGATATGGCTCCATTAAATAGACGCTATGAGCAAGAAACAATTATCTTGCTACAATATACATATATAATCAATTTATTGATTTATTTTAAAAAAATAATCTATTGGTCATCATTTTAAGCATAATAGTTAAAATTATATAAAATACTATAAATATTATTAGGAGAATAAACTATTTAATATTATTTACTTCGATATTATAAAAATTATAAAATACTAACTCCGATAAATTTGTAAATAAAAATTAAATATTACTTTTTAAAAAGAAAAATGACAAATTGCTTAGTTATTTGCAAAATTTGAAAATTTTTTTCGATTTTATAGTAATTACAATAATATGAAAATAATTAAAATTTTTTTAATTAAGTATAAAGGTTGTGATACAAGTACGAAGAAAATTTAAATATTTTATGACATTATTATCAGTTTAAAACACATAAAAAATATGACCTACCTCGCTTGTAGCAGTAGAAACACGCTCTCTAATATTCTCGGTACCAGCAGTTGGTCCGGGTATACGATTTGCTATAGTCCTAGATGCCTTACCGCTCGCCTCGCCAACTGTGAAAAATTTCATATTTATTAAAATCTTATATAGGTTTCTTTAATTTGTAATCAACAACAAAAATTTACTCTCGAGAAACGTTTCTGCAAATAAATTTGCACTGTACACATGACAAACTTTATTAATTGACTATATGGTCAAAATTAGATTAAGACAAATCTCAAACATTCATAAATGTGTAAAAATATCGAGTAACAAAAAAATGATTCTATAAAAAATATAAAAATCAAATACAGTGCAAAATCATTCAATAATATTAATTTTCTATGCAATTTAAAAAATAACAATTATTCATAACAACTCGAAGAATGTTTTAAAATATACAATTATAAAATGAATAAAATTAAACTGGAAAAACAGTTATCTTTTTTATTTCAAAGATATTTATTTAATATTATGAAAATATATAAAATTTCCAAAAACAAAATATAATATCCTAAAAGAACACAATAGTTTTATGGATTTAGTAATATATCATTTTGTTCAACTAAAAGAATTATGAAGAAACATAAAAATAAAAAATACTTTCAAATTTTTCATCTTAATATCGTAAAAATAAAAATATTAACATATCAAATTTCAAACTATGCAAACTATAAAAATCTTTCCAATTAATTGATTTTGGTACAAATAAATACCAATATTATGTAGCTTCATATTTCTAAATGATAAGTTTCACCGAGAGAAAAATAATTAGACAACTGAAGATTAAATCTTATATGTAAATAAAATATGAAAAAATGCATAAATATTCTTTAAATACTAAACTTACAAAGTTCTTCCCGATCAACACTTCGAGTTCCTCCACCAAACAAACCCTTGAAAAAACTCTCCTTTGGAGGTTCTGGCATATCCTGACCAATAAATAAATCTCCCATCATTTCAGTCAACTCAGAGCTATAATAATAAAATTGTATCATTAATATTCTGTTATTAAAATTCTTCTATTTAGTTCCTCGTTAAAAAAAACAAGTATATTAATTTAAAAAATTTATTTAAGTCTTAAATTATAATTTGGATAAAAATATGAAATTATAGTTACACAAGTAACATTTTTACGATAAAATGAGTCAAAACATTAATTTCAAAGGCAGCAATAATTGACGCATTCATTCAACGAATTAGTCTAGTAAATTTTTATTAAGTAATTTTATATGTAATATAATATTTTAAATACTTTCAAAGTCAATATCGAGGTATAAGTAATATGTGTGTGTGTATATATATATAACTGTGTATATTATTGTAAAGATATAAGTATACAAATATATATATATTAAAGTACACATATTAAATTTAAAAATTTTTAATTTTAAATTTTATTATATGAGTATTTATCATTTTCGAAATATTTTATTATTAAATATTAATTTACTCAATAAAATAAAATTTATATTAGTATAAATATTTAGAATTTATATCAGAATAAATATTTAATTTATTCTACTTAAATCTTTATAAATAAACATTAACATGTATATAATTACGAATATGAATTTGAATTATAGTAATACATCCCATATAAAAATCACCTTGTCATTAGTGATTAAATTTAGCTTGGATAAACAAGGAAACAGACGTGCCTTCAGTTCAGCATCAAAGAAACTGGGACCGTTAGATCTTCGTAAAAACACTCACCAGTATGAATAGAAATTTATGGAGGCGATCTCAGTAATTAAATCCTTATAATATGTAATTAGGTAAAGATGGTTCTTCTATGACAAAATTTATAAGGTAGATGTAGTAAAAAAAACACTGTACTGATTAGGCTGTGAATTCGGTAACTATTTCTAAGTCCTGTTTAGCATCAAAGTTTCCAACATAGCAAAACTAGAATTTCGAATAATTCTATGAACATTTTATCGATGCTATTCGTATTATAGAACACATTGCAGAAGAAACGAGTCATAGATAGAAACGAAACATTCTATAAGGGTAGAGTAAACGAAGACAAGAATCATACCTTGAGTGTTAAATAGATAAAAGATCCGATACTAATCACTACACAATTTTGTCAGTCTTATTAGTCGATAACAGTTGAAACTTTGGCCTTTAAAATGTGGTATGTAACTAAACAGTGGTCATACTGGTTAGAGGCATAATTAACACTACTAAATATATTCTAGAACTGTGACAACAACAAAAATGATTTGTAATAAAAGTTAACTTATAAAGCAAAGAAGAAAAAAGGCTACTGTGACCAAGTAAGGATGTATTATAATTATTTGTGATCTTACCTAGAAATTTTAAAAATTCAGTTCAGGAGATTGAGCAGATCAACTTTGACCTCATAAATACGTCTCATCAATATTAACTAGACGTAGTATAGATGCAGTGTAGATACTAATTACATTTATGATTAAGGAAACCAAGAGCCTATCGTAAATATTGTAAATAATAAATTGCGGGAAAATGATCGTATAACATGTAGATTCTGAGAGTTGTCCTTCAGATTTAACTAATTCAGAAATTTAACTTTTAATGTCTTTAAGAATAAATAAGAATGCTAAAAATATAAAATACGAAAAGATTATTCCAATTAATTAATTAAGTCAGGCAAAAACTGAATCTGAAAACTAATTTTGGACTATACGAAATTCTTATTGTGTTACGTGGAATATTATATAAATTTATTAACTCGTAAAGTGAGAAATTATTAGTATCTTTCAACGACTGAACTATACATAGACTCAGTATAAAAAAACATATACTAGCTTCCAAATATAGGTTCATCAGGTAGATTTTGTCATTAATATAAGTCGTGAATTAAAAAATGAACGAAAATTAATAAAATTATGAATTAGTATTATAAATCTTATTAATAATCGACGATTATTAATTAGAAGAATCTTAGATGAGATTTACACGTCAAATTATAACTATACTGCTTTTGAGGTAACAACTCAGTCTTAAAAAAGATAAGATAAACCCAAATAAACAAATTGGATTTAGTATAAGAAGTAAATTAAATTCAAATTAATCATGTCAATTTTGAGAAAACTCAAAAAGCCTTTAAAATCTTAATGAAAAAGTGCTAGGAATGAATAGAATTCTTTAATTTTAGTATTAAAGTAATGTGAACAACTTTGCTGAATCATCAAGGTTATATCTTATGCTATAGCTATAAACTAGCTTAAAAAGCACTTTCTTCAAACCAAAATATGAAATTAAAATGAGCCAAGCTGTAAACTCCAAGGTTTAATACATTAATTATAATTCATCCGTTTCAGAATAGACACAAATGTAACTAGTTTCCTAACATATGTATGAGAAAAAAGTCCATATCGATAACAAAAATTATAAATTCTTAGGAATAAAATGTGTAGTAAACACCTTTAAACTTACATGGTTAAGCCGTATGATGACTTTACCATCCTCTAATGGAAGAGATGAAAAACAATGATACTACATGTAAATAACTTTTCGCGGCAAGTATAGTGTCTTAACTCGTGTTTGTATTTAAGCAAGTTAGAATAGAACAGAAAAATTAAAAAAAACTATAGCTAAATCAGTTTTATACTTTTTATTCTAAAAATGTTTAAAAAACTGACAGATAAGTAAAAGATACAATAAAAGATATAATAATATACACAAAACTCTTGTGGATAAAGATACAGTAGATAAAGTCCCTGCTAGCAAGGAAAATTCGTAAACAAGCTATTAAATAAAGCAGTAAGTGGGTTACAACCAAAAGTTTTAATACTTATTCGACATGAAAGGTGTGTATAACTAATAATATGGGAATCTATTAAAAAATACTTGAAAATAATAGAATCCTTTCACAATCAATTATTTTGTAAACAAATTACGAAATTCCAGAAAAATGAAAGCAAAAAAGTATACAACTGACAAATAAATGAATATCACAAAATTTACTCGCAGAAAAGGGATATTATTATCCTCATTGTGATGTATTCAACTAGATACACTGCTACTCTTAATAAACGGACCCACATGTTACATGCAAATATTTATGGACAACTGGTCTTATACAGATGGTACGCTCATGATACTAGTCGGTCAAATTGTCAGTCATTGTCCAAAAAACGAAAATTTTAATACTGAAAATGAAGGATAAGTCAAATCCATAAAGTACATTTATTATTTACTACGAATTGTAAATCATACATTGTTTGTCTATGTACACCTGTTAGGTAACCAATTAATTTAGAATATGTACATTTAATCAAAACATAAAGACAATTAATAATACCTCCTAATTCTTTAGTATATATCGAAAAATTTATGACAGAAGAAAACAAATGCAAATAGATGAATAAATGAAGTAATTACTAGATTAAATCATTTTTAAAAGTCACTACTCTGTGGATAACTCAAATATGAAACTAAATAATGCATGGATCAAAATATAATAAATTATCGATAAAAACTACAAAGTTTGATCTTTAATTATATTACTGAGTTTATGAAAATAACTCAAGATATTATGAAAATATCGCTGAAAATTCCTTCTATTGGATTTTTTCTTCAAATTTAAAAAAATACTAATACTTAAAAGTGAAGTTAAGCTCATCTCCAAATAAAAATCACTAAAAATGCTTTATCTAAATACGACTAAAAATAATCTTTGGCAAAGTAGTTTTCTAATAATAAGATTTAAAATATAGAAAAATTAAATTGTGTACTGTTTCAGCTATATGCAATAATAAAAACAATACGACACGAAATTGATTGAATTTGAATCCAAATCTTGAATCCAAACATCTTTCTTTTAAGTTAAAATTAAGGTATTATCATGCACAATTTTATCGACGAATTATAAGTTGCAAAAGTCATATTGGTAAATAAGTAATGTCGTATATTTCTACTAATTTGTCGCGATAGACAGATGGTACTATCTATACTGTTTATGTTAGATAATATGAGAGTGTGCTTTTGTGAAGTACTCGCATTGAGAAGACTTGCAATATACAATTAAGTTATAATAATATCAATGTCTGAACATACTCGCATCCGTGGAAATGAAAGCTGATAAAATAAAATGAAGTCTCATGGACTCACAATACTAAGTTCTATAAAAACAATAAAAACAAACGAATTAAATAAAATTAATATTGTCTGCCGCAAAAGCTACACAAAAACGAAAAGAGGCAAAAAGAATCGATTGCGGTGTATGTTTTGAATGACGAAACACTGTAAAAAAAAGTTTAATATTTAAAGACTAGCAAAATTAACTAAATTAGCAACTTGAATTAACTAAATAAAATTGCTCTATGATGAATGAAGTAATTAGCTGTCGTTTTGGTAAAAGAAACTACAATAAAATAATTTCATATCAATTGTCTACCATAACAATATATTATATTGCTAAATAAATAAACTATTGTTGAATAAAGTGATATAATAATAATAATAATAATAATAATAAATAATAATAATAATAATAATAACAATAATAATGATGATAATGATATTTACCAAAATTCGCTAGAAACTGTAAACTTTTGAATTTCGGCTGGAGACGACAAGTACAGTCCATGTCCTCGGTTACTGAAGCAAAGAGTCCTTGCAATTCTGTAATAGCACATTAAAATTAACTAATCGTCGAATTATATGAAATATCAAAATATTCTACGTATAAAACATATATATTTTTTAGTTCTAAAACAAAAAATTACACACACTTTCTATACGAAGAAATTGTATACAATTAAGTAGAAAAAAAAGAAGAAAATTTTTTTATTAGTAGTATCGTAACAATTACATTCAAAAATGTGCTTTAAAAACGTGGAAAGTAAGATAATTAAACAAACAGAAAAAATTGAGATAGAAACAAACGTACACTTAGGATAAAGGAAAAGAGTTGAATATAAATAAAATTTGAGAAATAAATAAGCCTGGTGATATGATATTAACTACGGTGTTAATTCGTTGTCCAACGATATTACGATTAATATATATTTATGATGGTAATGAATTTTTAGTAGACGACTTACTGATCAGTATCGCCATTTACAAAGAGTTGATGACCCCATATGGACAACATAGGGTCTACTATGCCATGTTTAATAGTCTGAAAACTGTTAGAGATTATAGAGACATAATGATAAGGAACAATTGTACACGCACGCAAGAACTATTTCTTTTTTCTTTTTTTATCTTTTGTATACATGATGCTGCAATCAAAAAATGGATTAGCTTTTTCACAAGAAATATAGTGTTCAGAAAAGGGAAATTTCACTATTATGGGTTACGTATTTTTCAAGAGAATGAAATTTTATATCAATAAAATCGATAAGGAATGTTTCTAATACGAAACATATTGTTATTAAAACAGTAGCTGATATTATTTCAAAAGAATTTTGTAAATAATCTTTTTAAAAAAAAAGCAAAATATTTTATTTTAAAAATACATTGAATTAATAAAATTTTGTTTTTGTTATATCTTTTATAAATGCAGAAGATAACAATTAAAAAATATTTAAAAACTTATTTTGACAGTGTATTAATTTTTCTATGAATCATTTAAAATTTACTATAATCTACTTAAAATTTTAAATAACTAATTCATGATATATTTTATGAATATAATTGAATTATTTTTTTGAAAAAACAAAACTAAGTTATTCATGCCATATATTACCATTTTTTAAGCAAATATTCAATTTTTACGTATAAAATTATAAATTATTACAATGTTTTGCTTAAATTAAATATATTTTCTAAATTTTATATACGTAAATTGATTCACATATTACAAGGAAATATAGTAAAATATATATTAAATACTTTTTTATATAAATTTATATATCTTTTTTAATTTTGTGAATAACATATTAAGAATTAATAATATTTAAAAATACTAGTTTTTAAAATTTTTTAAATCTAGTTATATGAATTAGTTTATTGCAAAAAAAATGCTCTGAAATATAAAAATATATAAATTTCTTTTTTTATATAATTAGATTAAATACTATTTTATACATCTATTATTAAGAACATTATGTAAATCAACCATTTATTGAAATAATAATAGATATATTAAAGGTATAATTTTAAATACTTTGAATGTTACATTTTTATTATAACTTATAAAGAATATTTATAAATAATACTCATTTTTTTATAAATTATTGATGTAAATTTATACAAATTTAAAGTGTAAAATTAACATATCCAAAAATATTATAACCATATAATAGTATAAAATATTTACAAAAAATTATTGCATATTGCAAGATATAATGTTATTCATTTATACAAAACAAATAAATTTATTTAAAATCTATTTGAAAATTTGTGAGTTTTATTTATTATTAGTGGTTTACCTACACGATTATATAATATCAAATAAATTAATAAATTATTAAACGTAATATATTATTTGAAAACATCTATTAAATAAAGATCAAATTTAAATATCAGTATTAAGTTTATTGACTAAAGAAACCTTTATTTATATTAAAATAAAATAATATTTTTCTCCTTTTTAATTTATACATATATATATATATACTATCATTTTGTGGTTTAAATATAAATAATATTTTTATAAATATAAAAAGAACGAAATGTAACGAAAGTAATTAAAAATTAGTTAAAAGTAACGTAAAGTTTATAAGACATGTCATTAGTAAAGCAAATTTTATGTAAATATATAAACTATTTTTATATTTGTAATTAATATAATATGTTGTTGCATATAATTTTATAAATAACTATAAATAATAGTTATAAATCATGAAATATTTATAATGTGTATTTGCATATAAATCATAATAAACGAACAGTTTAAATAGTATATATAAAAAGAAAATCTATTTTCAAGTAATTTTTGTAACAATAATAATTTTCTTTACATAATTAATAATTATATTTATCTTCTTATTATTATGAACTACAATCAGACTCGTATATTAAAGAAATATTTTCTACGTCTTTCAAAATTATAATGATTTTTTAATAATTATGTACAAACGTTCTTACAGTCGAAAAATATATTATATTTCAGTTAAACTCGTAAAAACTTATACATAATCAAATAAAATTTTGTATATTAATATATCTTCAAGCAATTATATTTAAAACAAAAAAGATAAAAAACTAAAAATGTTATGTTTTAATAATAAATAAATTTATGGAAAAATATTAAATTTCTAAAATTTGTAAAATAATTTGAAATAATTTTTTTAAATAATAAATAAAAACTTTATTTAGTATTATTATAATACTATTTGAATATGAATTGTTAACTAATATTTAAAGAGCTTATTAGAGAATCACAGTAAAACGGTAATAATAACAAGTAATAATTTGATTGATAAATTATTATAGATTATTATCGTTTAAATTAACATAATCACATTCATAAGAACAAATTTTCTAGACTGTATAAAAATTTTATACAGTATATTTTTTTTTATTTATATTATAAACTATAAAATATGAAAATACTCGAAATATTTTAACAAAATAAAAAAGTAATTTATGTAGTTATTGCTTAAAACCAAAATTTTTGTTAAGTGCAAATATTGTAATCAAGAGAAATTATTCTAGAAATTTAATTTAATTCTAAGATTTTTTAATTAAGTTTTTATATTTACATTATATACTCCTAATTACATATTAATGTACATTATTAATATATATCCGCTATATTTATTTATTTAAAAGAATGTATATCGAAGAAAAATTACAATAGTCACATAGTTCAAAAAAGTTCTTTGATTTATACTATGAAGGATATGTAACGATCCTAAAAATATTTAGGCCAATGGGGAGGGCAAATTTAAAAAAATACATTTAAAAAAAATCTTTGAAATTAAATCTCAATTAAATCAATTAAAGTTAGTATAGTAAACACAATGTTGCAATAACTAATAAGAAACTATAAAAAAATACTTAATCTTAACCATTATAAAAATTTATAATATAATACTAATATAATGTTTATAATAATATATAAGATTCGTAAAAGACTTGAAATAGGCACATTATTTCACAAAAATTTTTGGAACTAATATAGAATCTTATAATATATAAGTTTTAGAATAATAGAATATTATTATGAAAGATAATGTATCCCTTACGTTTTTATTATATAAATATCGAAAAATTGCTTCATGAGACTTATGACACCTTTTGAAATTTTGTATATTTTTTATAAATGAAACCAAAGTGATGCCATAAAAAACATAATCCCATGAAATAAAAAATGTGCTAATAGTGTGCTATTAAAAATATCAACATTAATCATGCCGTTTTTAGTATACATATTATTAGTATGTCCATGGTTAAAATGTGTATTTCTTTGAATAGATTAGGTTAGTTTGATGAATGAGTGGATGGTTTATTGTATACACTTATGTTTATTATCAAGGAAAGCATATAATAATGATAATTTAGAACATGCCGAAATAATTGTTTCGTTTTATCATGTGCAAATTTTTTAAATGTTAAAAGAAACATATTTTCCATGTGCTTAAGAAATCATCTAAAAAAATTTATCATGTGTTTATAAGCATATATGTATATACATATATCAATCTAATAAGAGAGAAAAGATGAGTAAATTAACATTCGTCTACGCAGAGTTGCAACTTATCAAAAAATATTTTATGCGAAAAAATTAAGTGATAAATTTTTTTTGTATTATATATATTGTAAAATATAATTTTACAATACTTGTATGTGTAATTGTACAATTATTTAATGTTTTATTTTTATGAAATCATTTTACTAAAATTAGATATTTTAGTTGTACAAAGCATTAATGAAATGCAAATAAAATTATGCATCATCAGATATGACAAACATTTGTGCGTACGTCAGATAGAGTGATTAGTGGATTATTTTTAACACTTAAAAGAATATTTAATTACAATTTCCATAGAAATATATTCGCGATATTATTACCTCAAATCAGATACGGGCAAAAAGTCAATGTCTATAAGTGGCCTAAGACTCGGTAGACTGTAGGTGCAAATGTGACCATTTGATACGTAGCATACCAAGCAAACACTATCTGTAAATATCACATGAAAAACTTTTTCAAGACCTTAATTAACGAAGGAAATTTCATTTTACAAATGAACTTCAGAAAAATAACAATAATAATAATAATAAATTAATTAAAATAACATAACTTGTGATAACTGAATAGTTGGCATATCAAGTAGATTATGCGTGTAATTATTTTAATATATTTTTAATATTTCTAAATAATAGATAAATACTACTAAAATCTTATTAAAGGTTTGTATTGATTATTTCAAATAAAATAAAATTATAATTCTTAGTATGATATTTCTTAAATTCTAATAAATTTTTAGAAAAAAGTTCTGAAGTAATCGACGAGTTAGTTACCTTTCAAAGATGTTATTTCTGCTTTAATAACTATATTTGTGTCAGTTAACTGTTGTTTATAAACACAATTCTGTGAGGGAAGAGCAACAACTTTAGCCTGCTTTTCAGATGTAAGTACGACAAATTGCCTATCTTCGTAACCATCTGTACCAGATCCTTGGGAATTAATTGAAGGTGACATACGAGTACTTGGAAATTTTCCTTGATTCTCTATAAAACATAGGTTTGTATTAACATCATTTATATAACTAAATTTTTATTGATCATTAAATTATATTCTTCAAAATATTAATGATATAAAAAATATTTAATACGAATTTGATATATTTATAGACATTTTTTACAATTGAAAGTAATAAAATCAATATATTCAAATATATCAATAGAGTAGTACTATTCAAGTAAATGGATTCATAATACAAAATTTGAAGAATCCCATTTAATACCAGTATAAAATTGTCAATTACACGTAAATAAATAGTTAATAATTTCATTTATCTTTCTAAATGACATAAAAATATTAAATGTTATAAAAAATTATTTACATTATTTTCCTCGAAAGCCTTTTTTCATTATTCGTAAATGTCTTATTTGATTAATTATATAATCATATTTTTTATATTTTTTATAAAAGGTTACGATTTTTGTTTTTACAATTACAATAAATATTAAATTTTCATTCATCATTATGAAGTATTTATTATGAGCTATTTAAATTTAAATTCACGAATAAATTTTAAAACAATATATACAACATAAAAAATCATATCATGTATGGTAATACACATCATTTATACAAAAAATGCTTATAAATAGCATTAATATTTCGTGTGATCATTATATGTTAAATATTTTAATCATTTACAATCAAGATATTTGTCAATTTATTAATCAATTTATCATCAAGATATTTACAACTTGTCCATAATATAGCTTTTAAAATTCAAATTTATTGTGCAAAATAAATATTTTAAAATTGAAAGAATATAATATAATATAATAGCATACTGTTTCGATCTTTGGAATCGGTATTTTCATCTTTCCAGGATTCATAAGAATAAGGGATCAAAGCTCCATTGCAATCCAAAAAGGACATCGTTAAAATACATCCTTTCAGTTTAAATATAGATCCATCTGTATGTCAATTAATTAATGAATTAAAGAATATAATAATTCTTATTATAAGTTTAAAACTTTAAATTCATATGAAAAAAGATGAATTTTGATATTATCAAATTTTTATTATCGTTAATATTTAAATTACTCACTACAACTAGAAATAATCACAGGCTGTGCATGTCTATCACCAGAGGCAGGTGTATTAAATACAATAGTTTGTACAGAACCCGAAAACGTTCCAATCCATAAAGTCGGTAAGGCATTGGAATCTGTAAATATAGACCATATTAATACGTAAAATTTATAAAAGTTTAAATATTTCAAATACTTATCCAACGTGCAAACAGGTTTTACTTGTAAAAAGATATTTTACGTGCATACTTGTATTACTTTACGAAAGAATTCATTAATTAGTATATAATTACAAGCAACATATAAAAAATAACATAAAAATAAGATCTATCGATAGTTTTATGTATCGATTATTATTTATATTAAAAAATGTTTATAATAAATAATAATCTAATTGATCATTATTTTTTAATTATATTCATCGAAAATATGTATCAACAAAAGTTTTAATTAAAAATAAAATAATAATATTATTATTACCGCTTTTTTTAGAATAAGAATCGGCAAAAGTAAGGCAGCTGACGGTTTCAGTGGCAATGTTTTCCAGCGAAGACACACTCGAACTACGAGATCGTTGAAATGAATTGTCGAGTTTATCTATTCGACCAGCATTTTGATAAACGAAATAAATCAGTTAATATATAAAAATTAATATTTATTTCGTAAAATTATTCTACTGGGGCATGCACGAAGTGAATCAATAGATAGACAGATATATATATATATATACCCATACATACATATACATATAAGTACACACACACACACATATATATATATATAAATATACACATATATATACATATTTAGTAAATTTCTCCAAGAAATAATATAGCAACAGCAACGTGTGAGTTTGTGGGCCAATGAGTATATTTATATGCTTTTATGTAGACGCGTGTCACTGTGTATGCAAGTGTATGTGCGCGCGTGTGTGTGTACATGTACTTTCAATGAATGCATTTGTACACAGTGATAAAATTTGAAATACTGACAGTGCAGTAATAAATATTACAATTACAAACCCAACAACAACAATAGTAATAATAATATAATACTTATTTTTAAATCTTGTTAACATAAATTTTTGTAATTATTTTCATTCACTTAGCATAGCTTATAAACCGATGCCCATGGTTCAATAAATGATAAATTTATAGCACTAAACGATTTAAGCAACCTCAGATTCTTTAGTCTTTCGTATTAATTCTTATTGACTTATATAATTAAATATCTAACAATTACATACGTTACTTGCGAAAATTTTCTAAATTAATTTACCTACATTTATATAAAGCTTGCATCGCTACTTTTAAATTTTTACTTTATCTCTTGCAAATTTTTTGAGTATCAAATAATTTATATATACATTTTTTATTTTAGAAATTGTTGAACAATTTAATTAATTAAGACTTATATTTGTCAAGTACATTTTAATTTCATATTTTACTTATTAAATTATTTGTTTCAATTTATTTTATGAAATATACTATTATGAATGTACATTAGAGGTATTATTTTCAAATTTACTAATATTAGTTGTACACATTACAATAAATTTAATAAATTAAATTTTTTTTAAATTCATTAGTAAAAAAAATTACAAAATACCTTGTGGTTTATTTAATGATTTTAATAACCATTAAAAAAAGTTATAAAAAAAAACAACTATACACAATGAATAAAGTTCTTTTAAAGTAGTTTTAAATATTAGCGGGTATAATTATTCATAATTATAGGATACAGTTATTTTAAATAAAAAATAAATATTAAAAGCAACTTATCTGAGACAATGTAAGCAGAGATAAAAAGTCGCAAAAACAGACAAAAGTATTATACAAAGATTTTTATGAAGGTGCAATTACATATAGAGAAAAATGAACCTCTTGAAACAGAAAAAATACACTTTTGGTTATGAACAAAAGTTGATACGTTGTTTTTTAATTTTAATATTTTTCCTTATTTTAATAAAAATCTCACAATTGAACAAAGGTGTAGAAATATAACGCAAACAAGTGAACAAACGCACAACAATCACATAAGTAAAGATAGAAAGAGAAAGAGAAGAATAGCGTGTACATACTTATTTACTAAATATCAGTTAAAGAGATAAAGAGAGTGAATGCAGTATGAGCCAGGGGATGCATTTGTTATTTTAATTTAAATTCATAGATTCGTAAATGCGCAAACCAGACAGTATTTTTGTATTCATGTTCGCTTCATTTTTCATATTTTTTATCATCTATTAGTATACATCCATTTTATTTTCTTTAGTACTTTTTAACGACATTGGGACTTAAATTAAATATTAATATTATCGATCATATTTAATAAGAATTAAAAATATTTTATATATTTTATAAATATATACATATATATATATAATTTATTTATATATATATAAATTAATTTAATATTTTATCAGTGTTTGTGATAAAATTTCGAAAAGATTATTATTAGTGCTTATTAACAGAATTATGATGAATGCTAAAATAAAGCAATTTTTATTACTGTATTTACTATAATTTAAAAAATGTGATATAGTAAAATATTCAAGGTTATATTTTACAAATTATTAGCTGAAATATATTAAGTATGATAGTGTGTAATTCAGATTTATTATATTTGTGATTTAATTAAATAAACAATTATAAAATTTAATCATAAAATAAAAAAAATTTACATAAACTTGCATATCTTATTTTAAATAAATTGTTCTCAATAATTTATTATAGAGAAACGAAAAATCACAAATATAATAAATCTGAATTACACACTATCATACTTAATATAATTTCTTTATTTTTTCTTAAATAGTATTAATCAAGTATATTTCTAAACTCTATACTAAATTGTGTATAAAGATAAGATATAAGAGGAAGAGAGGAATGAAGGAAGAGACAGAGACAGAAACAAAGATAATTAAGTAGATAGGAAAATAGGGTAATAAAAAAGGTGGTTACGTTTTTTGCAATTAGAGTTTACTACATAATAAAATACTAAATCTATATATACATATTACCCTATCATTATACATGAGGTAAAACAGTCATCATTGATAGAATACGTATCAAGCAAAGAATAAACTACTCGTTCAACAGTGAGATTAATATTTTGGTTAGAGTAATAGTGAGATAGAATACAATCAGTTTATTTATTAACAAGTATATTTATGTTATAAAAGGATAAGAAGAATAATTATAAAAAAAATTAGAATTTGATAATTAAAACTAGATCAATAGATTAATGTTATTAATTATTCACTATAATGTTATTAATTTCACTAGCAATGAAGAAAGTTATGTCTATACATGTATAGAATATATATTCATCAATAAGATTTTACTGAATTTATATTTTTATACTTTATATTCATTAGCAAAGTCAATTCAGTAATAAAATAATTTAAACTATTTTGAAACATAATACAAAAATTTAATAATAAAAGTTAGATGATATTTAAAAAATATTAAGATGATTAACAATCAATAATTATTACTATGAATATAAATTTATTAAGAAATGAAATTAATCGACTTTCATAAAATATGACTTAGTTATTACTTATCAAATTTTCATTGAAAATTTAATTAAATTTGTTTGGTAATTACCGAAAGACATAAAATATTTCTTTGGCAAAATTAATAAACCTTTTAAAAGCCTATATTTTTAATTGGTATATTAAAAAAAAATAATGATTAGAGTTTGAATTAAAATTAAAAAATATTTTAGGTTTTTATTTCTGCATATTAAAAATTTTAATGTAAAAATCTCGAATAAATTATTTGCTTAGTATTTTTTAATAAAAAATAATAATAATTCATAAATTATAATGAAAAAATATTTAATATTTTTTAATACTACAAGTATAATTTAAAAATATTTTGAAAATTTCTTAAAATTTTAACATCATCAAATGTACGTTAAATGAAATATAAAAGTTAATCATATATTTTAAAGCTTTGTGCAAGGTAGATAAAAAATATATTTTAATTAAAAATCAAAATTTATTCAAAACGTAATTGTAATTTAGTTTTTTTTTTAATTAAAATAAATTACAAAAATATTTTTCTATTATTCTTAATTTTAATTTTAAATTTATTAAATTAATACTACAATTCAATTGAGTAACGTTGAAAAATTACGTACACTTGATTTATGCCAATCTAGAAATACTTGCAGATAATTAATTTATTTAATTTATAATATAAAAATTCAAGTTTAAGTATCATTGAAATTATTATTCTCTAGTTATCGACAAATAGCTCATTATTCTTTGTAGAGAAAAAAGTGAAGAACGTAATGCTCTGGTGCCATGTAGATATTATAAAGATATCATAAAGATATAGTAGAACTTTAAAGGCGACTGAAAAGCAATAACTGCTAAGATCATTTGTACATGAATAATACGATAATGTAAAAATATAATTAATTAAACAAGATACCGTTATTCTTATCATCGATGTCATTTTTCACAACTACATTATGAATAGCAGTGTCAGCATCGTAATCATTACAATCATCGTTATTATCATAATAATAATTATTATTATTACATAATAGTAATATTGAAACAGGAAAAGACATGAGAAAAGAAGTCTTTAGCGGTGGCAGAAATATTATAGTGACAATAGTTTTAGTAGAAATTAAATTTAATAGATTATATAGTAATAGTATTAGTATTCAGACAGTTATGGAATTGCCAAGTTAATCATAAAAATGTTTTGTTAACAATAAATACTACCGAAGCTGCTATACTGTCTGGTGTTGGTGAGGATATACGGGGAAGTCAGAGAAGCCTGGGAAGAGGTTGTAGCCGAGTAGCCGCGAATGTCAACACTGCGCTGAGCATGAAATGGGAAGCTTGTCGCAAAGCCGCTGGAAGAACCCTCGGTGCCGCTCTCGTAGTGACTGACTGAAGTACTTAGACACTTCTGCAACTTTCGTATACCTTGAGTGCGCCCACCACCGCTACCATGACGACCACCACCGGGCCCGGTAACGAGGCCTGTATCAGACCTGCGAAATAGTGAGCTCGCGGACTGTCCAAAGTTTTTCTCTCCTCCACCACTGCCAATTTCTTCCCCCGCGGTTTCATCAGCCACGCTATTACCCTCACACGCAGCGCTATTATCGCCCTCCGTAACTCTTGTTGATCCCCCACATTCTGCAACACGTCCTGCAGTTGGTGAAATACACGTCCCGTTCATCTACAAACCAGGCAAATCACACAATCCTAAACACACACGAACTACCAGCCTTCTACGCTGGTACCCACTTTTTCTCTCTCCCTCTCTCTCCCACTCTCTCTCTCTCTCTCTCTCTCTCTCAAAATTGTGTTGAAGAACACACATTAGTGCTGGTAAGAAGGTTGCTTAATTCTAAAAATCAGAGCCTATGCTGGCATTGCATTATTTAAGGAGAATTATTATTACGACTTAAGTTATTAATTTCAGGATCTTTATATTTCTTTAAGTTTCTTATTGCATAATGTAACATTACGATTGTGTCAATATATATATATATTATATATATATATATATATATATATATTAATTAATAAACTAATCGCAATAAGGAATAAACGCTATATAAATTGATTGTGATAAAGTAAAATCAGGGCATTATTTAGAATATATAAAAAACATCAAGTATAATTGTAATGAAGTATTAAGGTATTTAAACGCATATTTGCTAAATATCGATCATCTGTCATCTGATAATACATAAACATCATTGTATATAGCTGTGTTTTAAAAATAATCAATTTTTTTTAAAAACTAATACTGCCATTCAAATAAAAGTAGTATTTCCTGATATATTTTCAAAAACAATTTTAATTATTTAAAATATTCAATTAATATATACGATAAATTTTTTATTTTTAAAACAAAAAGCTTATTTAAACATTGTTTATAATCGAACCATCCATTAATCGATCACTCTACTTTATAGAGTTTTATACTTTTACATCTCAAAATATTATTTATATAGCTTTGAAAGATCAAAGTTCAAAATAATACTGCTTTTTAATAAAGTATGATATTGGAAGTAAATAATTTTACATTGTATATTCTATAATACACAGTAATTATGTATCGAATATCTTATACGGTATAATATTCTTATATTTCGCACTGTTTGTTCATATACCAAGCCCGCCCACAATTAATCAATATTTGATCAATTTTTTATTTTATATTTATTAACTTAAATACTCTGTAATATTTTTTTGCTTCTTTCATTTAAATTAAAATAAATTTGTAAGATCCTTCAAATAGAAATAATATTGTAAAAATAAAAAAATTATTCTATATGTTAATAATACAATTTATTAACTTTTTAATAAATAAATAACTATAAGTAATAACTATAATAAACTATAAATAAATAATTTTAAAAAGTGAAAAAATTTCTTTAGACTTTGTTTGTTATTACGAATAAATTCTTAATAGTCCATAAATTTATTATCTGTTATGTTGTTAATATAATCTTATCTGTTGTTAATACTTAATATGTAAAAAAGTTTTTATTTTTATTTTAGAAACTGATTGAAAAATTTGCTCTTTTTTAAAGTTAAATCTATCAATTCTATGTTTATTCGTCACTAATATCCACTTTTCTCTCCAAATAATATAATATTGGAGTATTATAGAACAAAAAGGGTCCCATCAATGTTTAAAATATTCTCATAAAATTTTTAAATCGGAATATTTTGTCTGCTTTTACAACTTTTTTATACTCCGACCTATCGTTTCGGAGTTTTTTCTTTTCAATTTTAAACAAATATCATTTATCGAATTTATTACAAAGTTTTGTACTTTATAATTAAAAAATAAACATATTTTTTTAATAAAAATTACTATTATTTATAAATAGCTTTTACATACAAAATGGTGTATGCGAGTTCGAAATTTTGTTTAACAGGCAATTCCTTACTTATAAATCTCTTAAAATGAGGCTCAACTTTTAAAATGCATTCATAATATTCTTCAAAAGTATATGACTTTTGTGATATTATATGATAATGAAAAACGATTTTAAGATAAATAATTTTAAATGTTATTTTAAAGCATATTTGAAGTAATTAAAAGTAATATATAATGAAATAAATACATAATATATATATAAATATACAATAAATATAATAATATTAATATATAATAATAATATTTGCTACTTGATCAAAAGTTTGTCATTTGAATTTTACTAATTTTTACACAAGTTTATATATATTGATGTCGCATGTCGCAGAGTCTTCTATATGGGTCAGTCAAATTCCATATTAACATTGTGTTTGGAATGTGTTTCATAAAATATATTTAGAATTAATTATAAGTAACTTCGTAACTTGTTCGAGAAATATTCATTAAATATCAAATTAAATATTTCTGTAATGATTCTGTATAAATATATTGTTTAGTTAATTGAAAATAATATTCAATTTGTTAAAAATAAGTATTTTAAATAATAATAATTGATCGTTCTAAAAAACACCTGAATATTAATATTACTATTACAAATAAACTAAAACATATTTAATAAAAGACAATAAACAAAGTTTTGTACCGATAATGTTGGTTTAGACCATGTAGACAAGAGCAAAATGAAAAAACGAAGTTATGTTATTTAAATATTACATTATAATTTTAATACATATTATAAAAATACAATATATAAAAATTAATATCATAAATATATAATAAAAATTATAGAAGTTAAAATAATTTTCAAAATTTTTGTTTTTAAAATTATATTAATACTTTGTTCTAAAGATATAAAGATCAAACTTGCTGTCTGGGAAGACTACAAAATTGAACTGAACCTGTAAAAGCATTAAAATAGAACCTTTTATGTATCTATCTTTTCTATATATGTGTGTGTCTTTTATTCATTTAAGTGTTTCATTCAGCAAAAATAACATAAAAAATAGTTGAAATAAATATTAAATTTGTAGACAACTTCTAGTATTTAATTTTAACTCAATCCCTGTGTTACTATAGATTTTATTATCCCTTCGTAGTTTTGTATATTGATCTCATGCCGCTTTCAAAATCAGAAATCATGACTGACTAACATTTCAAACTCTGCATTTTGTACGACACGAAAATATGATAAAGATATAATTAAAAATATAATGAAAGATCAAATTTTTTAAATTATCTAAAATAATTAATTTTTAAAAACTTCTTATATAATATCAAATACAATTAAATAATTAAAAATAATAATTTCAAAATAAATTATTATAGCTGTTGCCTGTAAAAAAATGTTTTATTTCAATTGTTGCTATATTATTAAACCATAAAATAAAATAATACGTTTAATGAATAAACTAAATGATAAGCAGCTACTGATTAGGCAACAGCAACATAAAAGCATAAGCTAAGAAAAACCAATTGTTAAGGAATTAACAGAACAAATAAAAGTTTAATACAAACTCTTTAGACAATTTCCACAAAACCATAACCATGATATGACATCATGCATTCCCCATGTGATTGGATTGAGGAATAAAACTGCAATTTCAATAACAATAATAATCACTCACGCATTTTATCTTTTTTTCTTCTCAATTTTTGTTGATAGAGCACACGCAAGTAACTTTACATAATTATTATATTACAATAGATAAAATTTCTTTTACATTCTTCCGTATTTACTAAAGTTGATGTATGATAGAATATTCGATTATTTCAATAACTTTTCTTCTTCCCACCCTATCAACTCAAACATCACAAATCTGTGACAAATCAAATATCCCAACAATGAATACGTGTACTACCATTTAGTATATAAGTACATATTTAAGTTTTGTATATAAACACATATATCTAAGAGCATCCTAGGCCTTTTATCTTTTTTAAATTTACAAAAAATACATCGAGAAAAAACATATTCATATATATATATATAATAATAATAATATTAATAAAAAAATAAAATACATTAAAAACAAAAATTAAAGAATTACGAATGCACGACTACTCCAAATTATTACAACAATATATTAGTATTAATGATGCACAAAAAGTAAAAATTGAATCATTTAATCTAAAAAATTTGTAATAAATAATTATGATATAACTGTAATCAATAATATAAAATATTAACAACATATAACGTTGATGATCAAACGGTTCTTGTAAAAAATAAAATGTTGCTCGTTATAAAATTATCTAATGATATCATAGATACATATATGCATATGTGTATGCATATTATAAATACATCACATGATCGAATTCTTTATTTTAAATTGAGATTTATACTGCGGTGTAAATAGCACAATTATGATATTGATAATAATTATGATTAAAAGCTTTAACTCACATGGAATGTTTATCTGTAAATTTTCTATTTTACATGATATCTTTAAACTTTATGAACTGATTAATTAGTTGTATCAATCTATTAGTATATGAGATGAGTTTATACATACACTCAAGTAAAAAAGTACAAATATTACAATAAAATCATTTGTATGTATTATAAAAAAACACCAGATGAGCCGATGTATTATTTAGTACTTCTAAAGCATGCTGATTCTAAAACAAAAACTTTCATCGGATAAAACATTAAAAACCTACCCACATTTAGTATGAATTAATTCTTAATACAATATAATGAAACCATACTCTGATGATCGTTTTAACGTACTTATGTAATCATGATGATTTAGTTGTATCATTGTAAGTATTAGAATATTAATTCTTAGAAGAAGAAAATTTAATTTTACGCAAATTAAAATTTCTGAACAACTTGAATGCATTAGTGGTAAAAGTAGTTGAAAGGTACAACTAGGCATCAGTCTTGACAGAAGTACAATATATGGTAAACTCCGTGTGAAAAACAAGCAGTTGTGATAGAATTATTTTGGAATGATTGTCATTACATCATCAAATAGATGATACAAAGCTCTTAATGCACACATAGTATATACTTATATCGTATATAAAGTAAATGTTAGTAAATAAAAAATGTTAAACTCAAAACCATGTATGAGAATATATAAAATAAGTAAGCATACGTGTGTAT
The DNA here is from genome assembly GCA_018907185.1 of Platyscapa corneri. Classification (NCBI taxonomy): domain Eukaryota; kingdom Metazoa; phylum Arthropoda; class Insecta; order Hymenoptera; family Agaonidae; genus Platyscapa; species Platyscapa corneri. Next base: position 1,626,281 of record JACCHW010000029.1, read on the forward strand.
TTGCATCAATATCAGTAGTTGTTTAAACATAATGATTGAAACTTTTTTTACAGTAAGAAATATGTCACTGCTTCTATTATGCACATACGTGTAACGTATCACTCAATAAAATACATGACAGTCCGCTATTTGTTTTCTAATTAAGTTCTTATCAAAACTTACTGAATCTTCTCAAGAAATTTCCAGCAAAGGTGTCGTTGATGCTCGCAGGACCTGCCGCGCTTCCAGCGCTCACTTCATCCGCGTGCCTAGCGCGGTGTACGACCTCGTGCACTTCGCCTTTGCCAATAACTTCCGGTTCGCCTAGTGGCGCTCTTTGGTACTTAATGTCCGGTACCGAGAGCAGCCGAGCCTGAGCCCTCTTGGCTTGCAAGCTCCGCACAACGCGCTTAAACCTCATTGGCGGTTTAGGCGCAGAAGCAGCTACCTCGGTTCCGACTGTCTCGAGGGCAAGGTTCGTCGGCCTTATGGCCTCGATTCGATTCATGCTTGACTCGTTTGCATGTTGCAAATTACGCAGGAACTCCGAGGTTCGACTGCCAGATTCTGGGACTCTTGGTGCCTGCACATTGTCAGTGATCGAAGTCTCGTACATCCCATCGGATAACATACTCTCAACGCCAGCATTTTGAACTGGGGACAACGTCCTTGGATTATCACTGGTACCGCTGACTTTCTGGTACTGCTGTGCATATTGGCCACTGATGCCGGTCTGCTAAAGCACACGGAGGTTGTGATGCGGTCAGCTTTTTACTGACTCGTCATTTCTATTTGACCATTACGTTCGCCATTTTCTTACGTGTACGCGAATAAGCTTAAATTGTAACTTTTGTTATTTTTTTTACGTTTCAAAGTATTATTTAAATTCACCTTTAAGTTTTACGGATGTTTTTTAAAACAATAATCATAAGAACTGTGTTGCTTTATTCCTTCACTAAGTCTTCACACGATTTTAATTAATAATTAAATCAAAAAGTTGCTTATCAAACTTGAAAAAAGAAAATAAAACATGAAGAGCCGAAAAGGGTCAATCTATTACTTTATCTTATTGAAATATTCAAGTTCTTATCTTTTTTGTTTCATATACACTTATTCTTAAAACCCTTCGTGAAGCTTAACAAGTTTCTGTAACAAATCATCTAAATCTTTCTAATTTCGAATTATCTTATTTTATCTTAATACTAATTATTCCTCGTAAAAAATTTTCTCACACCGTAATAATTTAATGCTTCAAGTCCTAAAATACAACTATTTAAAAAATATCTATTTTTGTTAAAAAAAAAAAATTTACTAATTGTAAAACATTTTAATCTATTTTATTAATTTCATTGAAATATATTCTTAATTAAAAAAAAACATATTTCAATCATAAATAATTTCTTTATAATTACATATTATAGACAATATTTTAATTATTCAAACTTCATTTTATATCGTTAAAATAAATTAAATATGTTTTTTTTTATAAAATCTAACCATACAACAAATAAAATAATAAAATATGATTTTAATTATTGAACATGAAAATATGTTTATGGCCTTTCTAAAATATATCACTAAAATACTATTCTCGTAATGATCGAATAATGATACATTACAAACAATGATTAAAGCATATACATTAATACTTAAACGTAGTAGATGACATTTATATCATATGAAAAAAATATATCATTTATCGCCACAAAAATGTTAACATTCATCTTTAAAAAGCAGCAGTTACGAGCAGTTCTATTGTACTACTTTTTTGGATTAATACCTCGTCTGACATATTGAAATGTTATCTACACTTACAATGCCTATAAAATATAAAAAGCTTTTCGAGATTAAAATACGGTAATGTTGATGGAAATTAAAAAAATCTTAAATAACTACTCAATGAAGATTCTTGATAGCTATTCGAGAACTTACCTCATGAATTTAGTCTTGATAGATCAATAATTTAAAATCGCTTACATACAATAGGAACTACTAAAAAAAAGAATGGTGAAAACTGGAAAACTTAGTGCTCTATCAATTGACAGACAGAGATATCTAAAAGCAATCAGTTCTAGATACTACTTTGCCAGTACCAAAGACAGAATTGTTACCTATTCTAATTCATTTTTCTATTTCATTTTCAGTACGTAAAAGAATTTTTACCTATTATAATTAATTTGGAACTATTATAATAATTTTAATATAATAATGACTTATATAATGAATTATGACAAGTGAACTCAATCACCAATCTGAAAATGGAATATCCACTTTTCAAAGATTATGCTTTGCATTTGGTAAAATAAAAAAGTTGTTATTTATTATGATCTACGATTATCCGAAACAAACAATGAGTAGTTAAAACGTTTGAAAAATCGAGCTTCGAAAGGAAAATGAACAGCATTGGACGAGAGAGATAACTAGATGTCTAAATCTGGCTTCATGTCACAAAACCGATCGGAAATTATGTATAACGAGGAAAATAGGAATTATTACTTAATCTACCCTATTTTCTGGATATAGAAATATCTGATTATCTTTTTTATCTATGTAGTCAACTCTTTCTAGAAAAAGATTCAGATTTTTGGAAAATCTCAAAAACTAGTTCAAACATCAGAGTGACTCTTACTTTGTAGTAATCACTTAACTATCTTAAAGATAGAAGAAAGTCACCGGTTTCAGTGATGCATATTTTGAATGCAATTTATAAGTAATTTTTTATAATTAATGAAAAATTTGTTTAAAAAGGGCAAAAATTTATGCTAATATCTATCATAATAAAATTTAATTAAATAAACGTTCAAATCAAAGAAAAATTTACTAATTTTAACAAGAAATGTTTAGAAATGTTAATGAATATTAAGGAATGTCAAGATTTCAGATTGATTTATAAGTTAGTTTGACTTAAAAGACATTTATCTTAAATGCGTGTGATATTTGTTTATATAATGGAAAAATATGGAATCGTAATTTGGTTTTTGTTTGTAAATGAAAAATCGTACCAATAAATAACAGCAAAGTTGGTTGGTGTCTGTGGAGACGTTTCACTATGTATTGCAATTGTGATACATTGGTTCAATAAATTTTAAGGTGATTTCATACATGTGTGTTTTTACGAGGATTTCACGTTTTACGAGGAGCCACCTTGAAAAACGTGGTTATTGATAATAATAAGCATATTATTTTACAAAACAATAGATTTTTGTCGCAAATTTTATTTGAAAGCCGGTTTCATTATTAGAAAAGGTCATAAAAATAATTTTTTCCGATTTAAGGGAAATATTCTTAATAGACTTCTCAAACGAAAGGAAACACAATCAACGTACATCGTTAAATTAATTATGAAATCGATTTAAAATTCGATAAGAAATTAGATAAGAGAGCCTATTTGACAAAGAAAGTACTGCTCCAAATATTTCATTTATTTTGAACTTTTGCCAATAAATTGTATGAATTATGCTGCGAACTGCTACCGACCAGTCTCTGAAACTTTTTTTTATTACTCATGAAAATATGCGTTTTCATGAAATGTAAAAACTTTGGAAAAAATATATCGTGATAATAGAAAATTACGTTAAAAGTGAAAAAAATTTATGAAAAACTTATGTAATCATTCGTAACACTTGTAGGTACTTCACCACCTTCATATATTTAAATTTAACTTTCAAATTTTGTACACTTAGAGTTAAGTATAATTTACTCATTTGGTAACTGTATATTGTTAAACATATATGTATATATTATTCGTTTTAATTAAAAATAAATACATTTGTCAATTTTTCGAAGTCAGGAAAGAAAAGTCAAGGCGATACGAACAATAAGCTAGTATCATTTTGGCAAAGTTAACAAGAGATGGCAAACATTAAAAAATAAATAAGAAGACTTAAATCATTAAATTTATTATATACGAGAACGCAGAAAACTATATCTTCAAAGTTTGGAACTTTATAGGTTTGCATAGGCTGGTTTAGAAAAGGTCATCTGTCAGCCAATTTCTATGGACAAGGAAAAATTAATCTAGGTTATATCTTAAGTTTATAGGAAATCAACCTTAACGCAGAAAGTTTTTATCCTGTGATACGTTTGATCGTAAAAATAAGTTTGAAAAATAGTACAATTTATCCAATCGTTCTTCCCTTTCTTATTTTATATATTTTTTTATGTTATAATTAAATTAAATTATTTTAATTAAATAAAATTTTTCGTGATGAATATTGAATCGATGAATTATTTGTCGAATCTTTGTAGCCTTTGAGGATATTACTAAGTAATACAGATAGATAAGTAATCGCAGCTATTTCTTACCACAGAGTAATAATGTCAGCGAAGTTTGAGTCTCCTGTGATTTTGTTTTATTAATTTTTTATAATAAAAATAGATCAGTATGGTATAATATAATTAAATATCTCTTCTAAAGTGTTTAAAATTAACTGCTTATTAACATTATTAATTTGCTTTAAAACGGAAATAGATTTTAACATATTTTCATGAAGTCAGGGCAATTATAATTTATTATAAAGGATCAGATAAAACATTATTTAAATATAAACTTATTATTTTATACTTAAGTTATTTATGATAAACTGTGTTTATACATATTGTAGAATATTCAGAAAGAAATTTTTAATGAAATTTTAACGAAAATCTTAACAACTTCCAAGAAATAGTTTTACGTTAATTCAAATAATCAATTGCTTAAATAAAATTTTAATTCAAATTGTCTTCAATATAAGTAGCAAAAAACATACCAATATAAAAATATTGCTAGAAATTAGAAACAAATAAACACAAATACCCCATTTTGATAAAAATATTCGTGTTTATATTATAAAACTATTTCTTAATCTTCAGGTCGACTTTACCGACTTTAAAACGCTTCCATTCATAGAAGCAAATGGTACTTTTTTATAGCTAAAGATTTTCTTTTGCAGAATAATTTTTTTATAGAGATGTTGAGAATATGCTTTTTTTAATATTTCACCTATTCTCATTTTTTCTAACAATTGATTTTTAGTTGCTTTTTATGGAATTGGTTGAAAATGAAACATGCTTTATGATATAAATCATATTTAAAAGGTAAAAAAAAGAAAACCAAAGAAAAACTGAAATAAAATAATAAATACAGGGATATAGAAAAAAGTAGTTACAGAAAGAAAGAGGTCGGTGCAAAATGGAAAAGGAATAAATGTATAAGTTAACGCTTTTGATTAGGGAAATTTGACAAGATAAGAAAAAATAATAAGTTTTTAATAATTATTTGTGGTGTCACTTTCTTCCTTCAATATTTATGTTAATATTAGATATTTTTACTTTTTACGCAACGATCTAATCTCAGAGAACTACAAAGTTGTATCCATCGTTTGCACTCATCAAACACATACCTTTTTTTAATTTGCATGCACTAGACAAGCAATAAAAATAAGAAAGACAACCACTTTTCTCTCAATCTGTACAAAACAAATATCAGAAATATGAGAACTATTTTATGCTAGAAATGTGAAAACAACTTTTTTACTAAATTACAATTTAACAAAGACGATTCTTAATGTATTTTTTATTATCTAAAAGACTTTGCTATAACTTATGAGATGTAAGACGTAATTGTTAAAAACATATATTTACACCTTTTAACATTATTATTTATCTAAAATATATTTTAAAATAAAATAGGTTTCGTGTTAATTTAATAATATTGAATAATTCATTTAGATTACAGCATAGTAATATCAAAATTCAATTAAATTAAATTTAAAGAAAAAGTATTTGTACATATTATTTAAGCTGCAGAACTTATTAACTTTTACATAGAAATTTTGATTACATCGATTCAATAATAAAATAAATAAAAGATAAATTTATGATTAAGGATAACATAGTTTTTTGAAAATTTAACATATATGATATACGCATCTAATTATCCTAAATGAAAAACCAATATAATATGGTTGAGAAAACAATTTGAAATTCAATGGTTATAATATATATATACTTAATTATTTTATTTTTATTATAAACAAATTAAATGAATTTATCTGATTCTTTATTTACATTTTAAACACTGTATTTTAATATACTCTTTAATGTAACTACTAGTTAATTAAATACTAGTTAATTAGTCAACAATGTTATAGTTATTATTAAATTAACATATTTAGAAATTTCTTTAATTAAGAGTTTATAAAAACTACAGTGTATAAAAAAATACTTTGTGATTTTGGTTAAATGATATAAAAATGGTGTTACTAATTTTATTATTGGTTGCACGTACAAAATTTTGCTTAATTTATAATATTTAACGTTCCATACAACCGAGCGCATTATGATAAAATGCTCAAACAACTTTTGTTGATAAACAATAATTTGTTATGAAATAATAAGCTTTCTAAATAAATTATACATTAATTATTTGTTTTGACAATAAGTACTTATACTAAATGAACCTATTGAAATGACGCATTCCGTAAGAAATACGACTCATAAAAACAAATTATAAAAACATATTGATATATTAATCATTTCTTATAATTTAACAATAAAGAAGAAATAATAAGTTAAATTCAAATCCAATGCAGAATGTAATAAAAATTATTAATTAAACTATGTTTAAATTAAATTAATACGATTTCAACCGACAAAAGTCGACTTATAAAAAATATCCACCCAACTTTGACTCACGATGTACATGACAAAATGCCGGAGCTATGAGACGTTTATAAAATTATTTTTGTAATAAAATATTCTAATTTAAATTATAAATGTTGGTAAGCCTATTTATAAAAAAGAAAATTTTCTTTCATTGTAAGTTACAATTGAAATATTGATGAAAATTTCAATGCGCAAACATGTAATTTAGTAAATATTCTTTTATTGGCAAATCGATACTTGATATAGCTATTCATTGAAATTCGCACTTTCAACCATGTAATTATTATATAAAAATAATCATAAAATTATACATAATTAAATTTAAAATTATTATTATAATTATTGTGTATGTCTGAAGCATTGTGAGTATAGGTATCAGAGTTTTTACTTATGGATGCCGCGTGAAAATCATGCTCGTCACATTAATGTAAGTGACTTTAAAACATTCGCAATTAATAATAAAATTTATAATAATTACTTTGTAATAAATATATTCATTTCGAAATAAAAAATTTATTCGCTTAAAAGAAATTTAATTGATTGCTTATTTGTGAGCCGCTAGACTGATATAACCCTTTACAATTATGTGTCTATTTTACAAATATTTAATTTATTTTTGAATTTTTATTTGTATCCATATATAATTTTAAAGTATAGTAAACTAAATTTTATTCAAAATAAATTTAAAGAAGTCTTTATTTGGTTTTTTTCTTTTTACATAAATTAGATATATTATTGTATCTTTTATTTAATTAAGATTCAATTTGTCAATTATTATTCGATTAATTTAATCACTAATTCATTATTTCAAGCTTGCATTTATATAAATTAAAAAACTGAGTGTCTTTCTAGTTTTTAGTTCTGGATAAAATTTTAACTAAAAATATTTATATATTTTACACTTAATTTAGAAATTTATTGAAAATTCTTAGTCGCCTATCACTTTAAAATTTTTCCTTTTTTTAATTTAATAATTATTAAAATTGAATAAGTTTTTATTTTAAGAATCAAGAAATATCCATACGTTTAAAATTCTAATTTTTGACCTAAGATGCTCATAGAAATTTCAAGGAATGTATATCTAAAATAGTTTTCTTAAACTTAAATATTAACACAATTACTATTTTATATGTTAGCTAGTTTGACTTACTCAAATTGATTTAAATGTATTAAAATATTTTGTATTTAATAGTGAAATACTAATAAATAAATAAATAATATATTACTTATTAATAATCATAATAATTTTTTATAAAAATGTAATGACATCAAGTTTACATTTTTTATTTTCAAGTAATTTGATTTATTTTAATTAGTGTAGTGATTATTAATATTATAAATAAAAATCGGTAAGATAAAATATACTTTATTTTTTATTACTATTCTATTTAAAAATTTATCGATGAAATAATAAAGATATTTTTTTAAAGGTGAAAATATTTTTAGATAAATCTTTTGAAGTTTGATATTAGATGTTACTTCAAAACTACTGCCTGAACAATAGTTATAACAAAGATTATATTAAATTCAAGAAATTAAAAATTTTATATTACGATGCGTGTAATTTTCTGTACTTATTTTGATATATTTACCTGCCTAAATATATAATTTATTAAAATTGGTTTGATCTATAGTATATAATAATTTACAAACTAATTTTATTAATTTTTAAGATAAAAATGGATAAAGATTTCCATTATTAGAAAAAATATAATTGAAATCAAGATTGATACTAAAAAACATTAAAATACTCTATCAATCTTAAAATATTATAATAAAACTATGCTAAATATTTTTAACAAGTTAGAAACAACAGTAATATACACTCAAAAAATATTGAAATTATATATTTTAAATACAGTGCACATGCAAAACTACGAAAAATATAAAAGTTTTGTTATAAAATTTTACGTAAATTCTAAAGTTATAACAAAATGACAACAAGTGATTTAATTAAATTTAATTCCAAGATGAAAATCTAAATGAAGTCGTGCATAATTTAGCATATCCTCAAACGATTTCCCGTTACCATTTTCGTTGCTCTCGGTGTCATTCGTATTCCTCTAAATTTTGAACGTCGTGTGATGAAAATACATATTGAGTAACTATAGCTTTAAATATATATATATTTTTTTTAAAATAATTTAGTAAAAATATTAGAATAGATCTATATGCAAAATATAAATTGTTTAATAATCTAATTGTTTTTTGTAAGTAATAAAATATTTACTTATTAAACATCTTATTTAATCTTAAACTAAGTCTTTGATTTCATTTCAAAGATATATAAAAAATTAAGAGCTTTACTGGTTTAAATAGATTTTAAATTCGAAAAGATGAAAAATTAAGGTTTTTGTTATTCATGCACCCGTTTACAAGCACGCACACCCGCATGCTTTATAACTATTTCATGTTTTTATTCATAATATTACTATACATCTATGAATTTCTAATATTTTCAAAATAAAGAATGATTTTGATTTAATTTAAAAACTATAATAAGTGAATTTTTATAATATTTATGTGTGTCATAATTTATACTCCCAATTTAATAAAATAATAAGAAATATATACTACTGTAAACTCAAAATAATTTTTTTTTATTATTATTTAAAGAAAAATCTGCTGTAAAAGGAAGCATCAATAAATACCCATGTTAGAATGAAGCCACATTCTTTTTCAAATTAGTCAAATTCTTTTTTTATTTTTTATGCAATCTTCTTCTGAGACGAAATATGTTTCATGATGACCGTAGTAATTCTAATAATATAATGTTAGTAATACTTTAATTTAAAATAATACAATTTCTCAAACTCGCTAAAATAGGCATTTGGCATGCCAAAACCGCACATATTTCTTTGATAATTGAGGCCATCTTATTGAATGAATGTAATAATTTACTGTAATAATATACTGTAAAATAATTGACTCCAAAAAATCCATGATGATTATTCCTTTCGAATCCCAAGAAATCGTAAACGTAGCCTTTCCTGTCGATGAAAAAATCTATTGCTTGTAACTGTCGCTTAGCCTATGACATATGCACAGGAGTCAAATTTTATGACTGATGATGATGAATGGGCAAAACAACTCTTGTGCATATTCATTACAAATATCCAAATATGAATTTGTCGTTGGTAGTTTCATCAACTTGACAAGAATTGTGACTTCCATCAGACATACATCTTTCTCGTTTATATCTCGTCTTACAGCCTCTAGTAGTTCGTGAACTTTAATGTGACAATCTTCTAGAATTATGTTTTGGACCTTTTCAACGATTTTTACAATAACCACGTTTTTCAAGGTGGCTCCTCATAAAACGTGAAATCCTCGTAAAAACACATATGTATGAAATCACCTTAAAATTTATTGAACCAATGTATCACAATTGCAATACATAGTGAAACGTCTCCACAGACACCAACCAACTTTGCTGTTATTTATTGGTACGATTTTTCATTTACAAACAAAAACCAAATTACGATTCCATATTTTTCCATTATATAAACAAATATCACACGCATTTAAGATAAATGTCTTTTAAGTCAAACTAACCCATAAATCAATTGATAATTAGTTATCGTGTAACTTAAAAAATTTTGGTATTAGCAACTTTCCCCATCGACGACACTTTTTTTTCAAACACAGGTATTTATGGATCTAACTTCCTATATTATACATTATTTAAAATTTCATTCCAAGAAAATATAAAAGTTTATTAACATGAAAATTTAATGTTAAAATAAATTTTTTTTAATTAAAATAAAAATTACTGCCAAATTTTATTCTTTATTTTATTATAACTAATTCTGTTTTCATTTGAAAAATATGACATGACTATATGCTAATAATTATTAATGTAATATAATATAATATATCGCTACTTTTTATGAAATGCATAATATATTGATCATAATTACACGAATTTTTATGTTTAATATTCAGGTGGACACTTTTTTTAAATTAAAGAGTATTTCAATTCTTTTAACGAATATAAACCAATAAAGCAAAGAAAGAATTAATTTTGTTCAAACATACTTGATTTTCGTACTTAAAAATTGAAATCAATTTCGACTTGAAAAATAAATAAACTTATGAAAAAATACTGTTAAAATTTTAAAAGTGATATTGTAAAAAAATCTGACACTGTAAAAATGAATAAATGTAAAAATTATCTAACCTAAAATATGTAATATCCTTTTTCTCTAAATCCAAAACTTGATAATCATTACATTGAATAGTGAATAACAGTAAAATGAATTGTGTGAAATATTACAATTATATAAATTTTACATTATCGTTATATGTACATTATAGTTAATGTATCGATCTCTTTTCGGATAATTTATAAAAATTTCCATATTATTGTAAATACAAATGTACACAAAACGTGAAACAGATCGTTCTCAAATGTAGATGTCAAATTTTTAATGAACAAAAATTGAACACATTTACACTAGATAACATGCATCATAAAATATTTTGCATTAATGTAAGTTTATATTTTTTATTAATTATAAATTTTAGATAAATTTATAATTAAGTTGAATTTACTTTTTAAATACTAATTATCAATAAATAAAAAGTAAAAATAACGCCTCGTATTTATGTCGAGCATAAGATTCTAATAATTTTTCTCTCGTCTCTTAAAACACGGCAAGACTAATCCTCAATTTCTTCAATGTTCTAAATTTACAGTTTAACAAAAAATTTTGATAAAATTATCTATTTTTTTAGTAGTTAATTCTTTTATTTTGAAAATCGATGACACTTATTTTATATATTTGTTGCAAAGAAAACAAAAATACACAATTTTCCTAAAAGTTTCAATTTGAAGAAATTGTTACAAGTGAACTTAAAAATATCTGTACAATAATCTATTCATACTTTTATTTTTAATTAATCGTAAAACATTTTTTTAGTTTTATTGTTTTTCACTTAATTGATCTTTTCCTAATATGTAATGTCATTTAAAAAAATTTTTAATTAAAGACTGTATAATAATAAATAGTAATAGAATATACAAAATCTTTTTTTTTTATGAACATTGATAAAGTCGAGATGTAAACTTCGAAATCTAAAATATTTTTAGATTAAAATGAGCCTTATAAAAAACGATTACCTCAAATCTAAATAGAAACATTATGCGTAATATATTTTTAAGTTTTTTCTTTTTAAGTTCATTAAGCACTAAATATTCATAAACTTAAAAAATATGAATTGTAAAATATATTACACATAATGATTCAATAATAACACAAAACATCGTGCATACTATTTACTTTAAGGAATTTTGTTTCGTATTTTCATTTTATATTTTCTATTTGCAATAAATAAATATATAGATACATAATTTTAAATATAACCATTGCAATATCAGACTATATCAAATAATACAATTTATAGTATCATTTTGCTTAATAACCTTATTATATGATGTTTTTCTATAGTACAATTAACTTTAAAAATTCTCTTTGTGTATACAAATTTTAACAAGATTGAACACTTTAACAATATACAATATAATGTCACATTTATACACTCCTTCACAATTGCATTTTTATCTGATCATTAAAATCGTATTCAAATTATAAGACAAATTAAAACAAATATTGTCATAAATATATAATGGAATTGGGAATTTTAATAGAATATTAGCAATACTGAATCTAACCCTAATAATAATAAAAACTAACAATTTTATCTAATTAATAATAATCTATTTATCGGTTTTCATTTGTCATAAAAATTTTTATTTTAATTTATTTAAAATATTTCAAAATCTATATGTTAAACAATCTAATATTATAAATTATTTTAAAACAAATTTTATTTAAAATATTCATTAATATATTATTTAGTTTTTTTCTTTTTACTCTAATTATAAAAAATTATAAAAAAATCATTTAAATAAAATACAAACGATCCATTAATTCTATTTAATAAAATAATCAATAATAATTAAGTACTGCCTACCTGTAAATTCATGATTTCTAAAAATTATTTCTGAACTAATTTGAATATATATTCTTTCTCAATACATATATTAATATTTAACAATTATAAAAGCAAAATTCATTTGCGTACATTACTTTTTAAGTAATTCAGCTTCATATGCATAAATATAAATTAATACAACTACCCCTATCATTGAGCCAGCACGAATTATCAAAATATTGATATATATTAATATAATCTTAATTTATGTTGGTAATATTACTAAATGTGACGAATATAATAATACTGGCAATAATTTTCTATTGATGGTTCATCTCAAATTTTAATCAATTATATGCTTTTAAATAAAAAAATCTTAAAAAGTAGTAATGAGTAAATTTTTCATTAAAAAAAAATTAATTTTACAACGGTATTTCAGATTTTGAATTTCAGTATCACTTTTATCAAAATATTAATATATTATGACGGCGTTATTTCTATAATGGCAGAGTATAAATAATGAGAATTGATACCTTTTTACTTATTTTTATAGAATATACCTAAGTGAAGAAATTTATTACTCTAACACAATTGAGAACTCTATGGAGAAAAATATAACTATCAGGAAATAACTGCACTAAGCATAATCATACATTAAGCCGCGTGTCCTATGTATATACAATAAAATGTAGTAGTAAGAATATGGAATAAAAGAGAAACAGATTTTACTCTCATCTGAAAAAGACTAAGGAACATATTTAGTGATGAAACGACGCAAAGGTTTATTCGAAATGCATAAAAATTATATAAAATTAGGTGTTACAATGTTTTTACCAGTGTATTAACATGTTCGCGTTAGCGCTAGTCCAGGTAGATGAGCGAGAGAAAAGTAGTTATAGGCTTATTACCTGATCTATGCTTGGACTTCTGGCTTTATCATCGATTTCACGCTTTGTGGTTGCATCTTCTTGTCGCTTCGGGCTGCGTAGAGCTCGTTGGTAAGTGTCAACAATGCCACCGAGATCTGAAGTGCACATCACCAGAAGCGAAATCTTCTGCACAATGTCGACCACCACGAGACCAATGTCGTTTCCATAAGCCAGTCTTGTTCGTCATAAGTTTTTTGCCATTATTATTAACGAGTGTCTTTTATTTTCATCATTGCTTGTCTCAATTTATTTAATATTGTTGATTAAAGTTAAAAATGAAAACAAAAAATCTAATTTTACTCTGTATAATAATTGTCTAGAGGTTTAATAAAAATTTAAAAACAAATTTAAATTATTTTATAAAAACAAGAGCAATAGAAAGAATAAAAAATAGATTTAATAAGCCAACAAAGGAAAATTGGAATTTTAGTTTTTAAATTGCAACGCATGATGAAGAACCATTATAGACAACATGCAACTATTTCCTTTGTTGTAAACATAAATTGTAAAAATTAGCATACATTATTAAAAAAAATTAATTATAAAAAGATTATGAAATTTCTAATTCTTTATGGATTACGTTTAAAATTTTAAATCTATTTTATAATATATTAGTAAATTCCTACGTCAGATCTAAAAGTCTAACTTATAAATACACTTATAATAATTTGAAAATTATTCTCAGGTAAGTATGTGTGATCTATTAACAAGCATTTATGATTTTCAAAATTATTAATATTTAAAAAATTTGATAAAATTTTAATAAACGTTTTTCAATGTAATATCTTAAAACTCCGAATACTATAAATATTATAAAATTTCAAATTTATATTTTCATTTTATTAATATATTAACTTTCAATGTAATTTGAAAAAATAAAATTAGTTTTAAATTAAATTAGCTGTGTAATTAATAATTTTGTGTAAGCTATTATATATTTTCTCCTTAATTGGAAACACGATACAGATTGTTCAAACAGTATAATTTTACACATAGAGAGAGAGAGAGAGAGAGGGAGAGGAGAGAGAGAGAGAGAGAGAGAGAGAGATAATAAAATTTTTGTGACAATGATATAAAGGATTCATAATTGAATACATTATTTATATTATCAAAAACAGTTTTAAAATAAAACAGATAATGTTTTCTGTATGTTACATTGATACAATTATTATTATTAGTCGCATTATCTACCAATTACATCACATATACAGAATAAAAAATTATATTATCCTACTATTATTTGCTGTTAAAAATATAAATAAATAAAGAATTTTTTTGAAACTGATTTCATTAAAAAATTTGTTATGTAGATAAAATAAATATATGTGTGAAAAAATAGATATTCAGTATTTTATCTATAATAAATGTATTATTTGATTAATATAAAGTAAACTGACTTGAAAACTTCGAATTTATAAATAATGTAAGGTATTGTTTAACTGATGATTTTTCAAAATATAACAATAGATCTAATCATTTACTATTATATTAAAAAACAACAATATTAAATGAATTCGCAACAAGTGTAATGGACAATCACTGATCTACAATCATGTGCATGGAAAATCACTCATAGGTATTAGTTATAATGTATCAAATAACAAGTGCATCTTTTTTAATTTTCAATACAACTGGTAAAATGTTGTTAAGTCAGGATGTAAAAAACACTTACAGTCCGTAAGACGAATTCAAACTGAGAGCAGTGATGTTCTCGGGCAACTCGCCATTCGGCCCGTGAGTAAGGCAAATCAGCGTTGCTTGGAAGCCCGCAGCGCGCTTTTGCAAACCCGTCTTCACTTTTAGCGGTTGATTTCTTTCAGCATTTATCTTGGGATCGTCACTCGTGTTAGAAAAGTCGAAGTCGGGCGAGCGTTCCGTGTCCTTGTTTGGATCCGCAGCTAATAAAACCTCTAACACCTGCATAATATGACCGTACGTTGTGTTAAAATTTTATTGTTAATTCGTACGATTTTCATGTGCTTTACATCAAAATTATAATAAACCTAATACACTATTGCTCGTATACTTTTACTAGTTTTTATTGACTGCAGTGGGTGAAGCAAAGTATGAATTTAAAAAAATTGTTTTCGACCGTGTTAATTACTCAATCACGTAATAATAATGTCGGTCACAAAAAATTTTTCTTCTTATTCGTTTATTGAATATAACTAAAATAAAAAATTATACAAATGTTAAATAAATAAATAATAATATTTATGTTACATAAAATTAGCTGTTATTAGCTGTGCATTTTACTTGAATAAAATAAAATATTTCAACCCAATTACATACATCAAATACAATAACACTATTAACATATTCAATGATAACACAACGATTGATAAAGTAATACAATATATATTTGCAATACATATCAGAGCACAAATAAATTTTTTCTTTATTTTTGAATATTCAAGAGGATTATTGTAGAGAAAAAATTGTTTAAAGTTTACAAGTTTTATTTGATAAATGTTTAATATATATATATATATTTGATACCAAAATCATAATAAAAAAATATTGTTTTTACAATAATAATTCCAATTATTTGTTAATTTTATTATATTAATTTTTTAAATTATCAATTATATTTTTAAAAATTACTTACCTCAAAATATTTTTGCAATCGTAATATAATTTGACAATCGTATATGGAAAAGTTTTACATTCATTATATAAAAAAAGTACAATTTTTGTTAAGTGAAACCTATACATACTGATATTTGTAATATTTTTGTATGCATTTATTAGAATATTTAAATATTTAAAACTTTTTATTTTTTCATTTTTAAGCAAATGGTTTTTACCACACACGATAATATTAAATGTTTTCCTAAGTAATTAAGATATAAAAGTAATGTGAGTTTTATGATTTAAAAAAATGTACTATAAAACTATTTTTGGATTATTGTTCAATTTTTGAGACAGTTTTTTAATCGTATGTTAATACTCACCACAACTTCTGACATGCTTTCTACTTTCTTGAATTTGAAGAGGACAACGTGTTTGCCGGCACCAGCAATTGCTAGTTTCCGGCTTTCTGGGCAGAGGAAAATCAAATGTATCGCCAAAGGGTCTTCATCGTTGTCTACGCTGGGTGTCTTATTTTTTTCAAAGAGTTTTGCTGTTTTCAGCTTATACAGCACCTGAAGCGTCCCTGCTGAAGCATCCCAAAATTTTATGCTTCCGTCAGCGTGCCTAAGCAGAAAATACCACAACCCTTTTAAGAACGTCTAATTATTCCACTGATCGATAATCATCTTAATCACTTTATAGAAAATAGTTTTGGCTAAAAAAAAAACTGAAATAGAAAAGTAGGATACGACCTAGTCTTACCTTAAACTATATATCAATCGTGTAATTATTACCAAAAAATATCTTATTAATTTTATTGCACTCCGTCTTAATTATGTACAAGTACGATTTGTAAACAGTACAACATAATTTCTAAATAATAAGCACAATCAACAATTTTACAATATAGAGTCTCGTGTGCTAAATAGCATCTTCATATAATATATCATAAAATCAAAGAAATTTAATTGCGATTTCAAAAAATAAATATATGTATGCACATATCTGATATACATAAATTAAATGACATTGTTGTAGCATAACTCGAGATCTTGTAAATATAAAACGTCACGTGTTTTATTGATTGGCATTTATTTTTTCAAGCGAATCAATTCGATGGATTATAATTAAAATAATATTCGAACAAATTTAAGTTAAAAAAATATTATCCTAATAATGAACTGTAATAAAAATTTATCACGAAATTATTTTTATGACAAAATCTAAATAAAAATATTTCAACATTGAAATAATTATTATTTTAATTTCTTTAGAATACAATTCTTCGTTTTATACATCATAAATTAATTAACTTTTAAAATATTTTAAATAATTAAAATGTTAGAAAACACTTAAAATGACAATTTACATGTTAGTATATTTTATACATTTTATAAGTTCTTAAAATATTGTTAGGAGATAGTATTATGTTTGTGAGTACAATTTCGCAACCAACTTATTGCTGATGAGACCGTAGAAAGCACAGGTAAAAAATTGGAAAGTGATTACCGCAAAAGAATTCGAATGATGAACTATTGAACAATGGAAGATTAGTACATAAAATAAACTGAATCGCGGATCTATTGCCTTTTTAAATTTTCCTTCTTCAATTAATCGAACATTCTTTGTCCTCTTATCAAAGATCTTGGCCGCAATGTTTGGTCTGTAAATACTCCGTAATCAAGGGTCGCAGTTGCTTCGACCAATTTCCCAATTCTAATATCGATATTACACATTATAGTCGAGGAACGTATTGCTCGATTTATAACGACTTTGTCTTGTGTAAGGAATTCGCGGGTATGCTGTATCAACACCATATATGACAATATATAAAATTCGTAAGTTATATTTTCATATTTTTATTCAACTTCGATAATATGACTTTATTTAACAGAAAATTTAAAAAACATTAACGAACAAATAAAAACTTTTTTGTATACGAGTAGAATAAGTAATAGTTGAAATTCAGTACGAAGTATCGATGAAAACTTACCCAGTAAGTATAATTTCATTATAGCTGCTTGCATTAGAACTCCACTCTCCACCTGAAACAGGCCATTCCTTGTCACTAAAGCCCGTTTTTTTCTGAGATTTGGATCCCACAGAATAGAAAGCTGGTACAAGATCGCCTGGACAGTCAGCGAAGTAGGCACAACATGTTACTGGTGACTCGTGTAGATCCATTGGATATGGATTTTCATAACAAGGAAAACCGACCGTCAACAAGTCTATGACCACTAAATCATTTTGCAAAAGCACCACAACACCATATGGATCTTGAAAGTCTAAACATAAAAATTTGAAAACACTATTTAGAACAGTATTTTATATTTCACTTTTTTTTTACTTAATTGCTATTGAAATTAAAATTAAAATCACACATGTGACGATGAAATAAGGAATCATCGACAGAACAAAGCTATGAATTTCCATTAATAAGATACTACTTTGTTTAAAAATATAATTCTGTTGGTTAAAATCTGTTTCCTACGTATATCACAGTCGCTAATTTATTTTATATAATTTTGGCTAAATTTATAATTAATTTAGTTTAGATTTAATTTCAAATATTTTAAACGATAAATTATTATTGAATACCTTACGCTTGAATTGATAAATGTACTTTTCTTCTGTTTTATAAAAATTTTAATTTACTTCATTTTTAATTCTTATAAAATTAATAAAACTAATTTTCATTAATGTCTATTTAAATTGTTAACAAAATAAAGTTCATATTGACGTGACCAATGAATAATAAGTCAATAGTAATATAACTTAATTGTATTTTATTTTGATAAAAGAATGAAAATTAAGCATAAGCTTTCATAAAAATACCAATTTGCAATTTATCTTTGAACCATTATTTTCTAAAACGATTCTATTTTATCGAAGTTTTAAAAAATTTAGTAGTTTTTAGTAATTAAACTGCTAACATACTTTAAAGCTTTTCGAGAAAAAAATATTCTTTAAAATAAGATATTGTTTCATTTTTAAATTTTATTAAGGCCTAAAATGTTAATTTATGAATAGAAAGTTAAAATTCCCATATTATAGTTCTCTGTTTTCAAATCGGTTTTTGTTGCAGTATTATTTAATTTACCTTTATGATAGAATGTAAGCTAAAAAACTTAAAATTATTATTAATTTCAATTAGTTTCAAAATTATCTAATAAAAAAGTAAAAGTAATTAATTCATAATTTTTTAGTAATATAAATGTACTCAATTATAAAATAATCTGTAGCTGTTCATAGATGCTGCACTCATTGCAGTAACTTCTAAAAGAAAACTGACATTTGTGTTTATGTTACTTAAACAATTTCTTTCAATCAATTTTTAAATTTAAAATAATATTGTAAAATCATTATAATTTTAGAAAATGCAGAACATTTGTTTGTACATGCCAAGTGTATATAATCTCTTACTACAAATATATACCCATGTTCGCATACATACTGATTTATAGATTATGCGTCAACTATAGATGTCATTTATAGATTATATCATTATTATCTCTAATATATTTTTTATATTTTATTATAATATGCTCAATTCGCAGAAATTCAATGTTTATACATGCGACTGCTAATACCCTGTTATAGTCACGCACGCGCTACCTCATACATTTATATACGTGTAATTAAAAAAAGAAAAATTTATATGTAGAATTTTCATTACATGCAATGGTCTATTACATACCACTAGTCCAAGGGTTATCACAAAGCGTGATAAAATCAACCACATTGTGCTCCATTTCCAATACCGTAGTCGTCTTTCCTTGTATAACAGTTATACTTGGTGTTCTGCCGGTCGTATCAAAAGCCAATCCTCCAGAAAATATTACATACGCTTCACTGTAAATAAAATTAATCAATAATTACTTTACTAATTTCCGTATTAAAAATATATTTTTTTTTATTATTTTTCTCATTATGTCATTCTTCGACAAAACTTTTCCTAAGTTCAAGAAATTTTACAAAAATCTTGCAATTTTTCGATTATTTAATATTAAAAAAAAAATTTTTAATTTCGTATATTATATACTTTCATTACGAATTTTGTCCATAACACTAACTAGTGAATAATTATTATATCCTTTAAATAAACTAACTTTCTTATCAATTGTTAAAATGAGAAATATTATTTTAATTAATCTTTTAATAAATATTTGAAAAAAAATTATTAAAATTTATAAATTGAAATTGAAGAATAAAACTGATTAAAAAAAATTTTAAATAAATAAGATTAAATCAATTAAAATATAATCATTATTAAATAAACAAAGTTTAATTTAACATTATTTTATTTAAAATATTATTTAAATTTAATTAAAAATTAAATCGTATGTATAAGATGCTTTTTCCTTACATATAAGCGAGATAATTTTCATAATATTTTAAGAAATAAATATAAAAATCATGCTATATATTGAAGAAATGTGTAATAATAAAAAAAAATTGGAATATATAAGAAAATTATAAAAACAATTAATTAAATCTTATAATGTACAATTAAATTGCTAATTTAATGTAATATATTCTTTTTTTATGTAATAAATATATCTCGAAACTACTCAATACTAATATAATTATTATTTTATTTTTAATTTAGAGAATAAATTAAATATATATGATAAAAAATAATTCAATTTTTAAAAAGATTTTTTTTAATTTATAAAAATAATTTACTCGGTGTGTAATTATATTATAAAATAAATCTTTTTGAAATATAAAAATGTTATTTTAAGAAAATATTTTTATTTTTAAAAAACTCAAGTTATCTTGTTTGTACTAATAAATCATAAAATAGATTCTAAGTGTAAAATTAGAAGAGATATTTATAGTTAAATACATCGTAGAAATAGAATTTGTTAAATACGTCCAAACAAAATTTCCATAAAAGAATTAAATGATTAATTTTTTATTAAAATTTGGTTGCGACAGTAACTGATATAATTTTATGAAACTCTTTAGTGATAAAATAAAAATTGGAAAGCTTTATTACTTAATGTTTTTAATATTAAAATTTATCACTTATATACTTGTAAAAGGACTAGCCTCTAGGAAGGCCAGCGGCTTTCGAAGTAACTTAATCACTAGTTTAGTCTTAAATTTGAATCAAATTAAAAAATAACAACGATATAATAATACTAACAGTTCTATTAATTGCAATGATAGTTTCAGATGATGACGATGATGATAATGATGATGATGATTATAATAATAATAATAATAATAATAATATTAATAATTTTAATAAAATGAGTATTTATATCAATTTTTCTATTTGTTTTTTCCAATTTATCATTCCGTGTTATTTATTACACTTTTTTATGTTTTTTTATTCAATATATCTTTTCCTATCTTCTTTCGTTTGGATCACTCCCAAGATAATATGTGCTGAAGGAAATCCGTAATGTAATATGACATATATCAAATATAACTATTAAATATTTTTATTAATATAACTGTTAATATATTATTTATTAAACTTTTCATAGATATGCTGTGTATAAATTAGAAATTAATTCTATTCGATAATACAAACAAATTATTACCCCGAGCACGTAACAAAATGAAGAACCTAGAAACTTTCTCTAAAGCAGTTTCATTTTATATAAATAAAAAGGAAACAAATCATAAATAGATTTAACTTTTTATCTGTCTTGATAAATATAAACAGAAAGAAAAAAGAGAAAAATTGCAGAAACTTACCCAGATCGAGAGAGTTTCCATTCAACTTTCTGAATGGCTTTGCATGGCTCTGGTTCCCCGTCCTTCGTATTTTTTGCTGTCAACAAACATGGTAAAGTAAATATAAAGAGTAAATCAATGTAACGAAAACATAATAAAAAAAATACAAAATAATTAAATTTTAAGCTTTTAAATCGAAAATTATTTGCTTTTAAATAATTTAAGTACATTATTTAATCAGTACTGGTAAATCGTAAGTTAACAAATTTTTAATATAATTAAAATTCAATACTACGATAATAATATTATACAATAATAATCACTATTGTTCTGTGTAAAAATGGTAACTTTATTTAATATTTTCTTTTTTCTCTGAAATACAATATTAGAACTCTAAAATAATTTTTTGTTATCCTTTGCTTTTTTAATAATAACGCGGATGTGGTATAATGCTCGTCTGCGTGTATGTGAGAGAGGAAGCAAGAGAGCTTGAAATCTTGAAAAAAATCTATTTTCTATATTAATATGATACTATTTATTAGTACAATATATTTTTATTGATATTTTCAGATAAAATATACAATTAGATATCAAATTATATAACTAATCATTTAAACAAAAAGTTTCTACATTTAAAATAAAACAAAAATTACATTTAAACATTTTTATCAAATACTGACCGTGAGGATACGTAATATTAGTAGGCTTAAATTGTCGTAAAGCCCACGTCGTAAGTGAACCGGTGGTGTGACTGCACATAAATTGCTTGCCATCGTGATGCCAAGATATTGACCTTAGTGGATCGTCCGTCTGCCATCTGAACTCTGCAGTTTTCGTCTTCAAATCCCACAACACAATTTGGCCAGATTCATAGCCTATCAACATCTACTTATACACAATAAACTTTATTAAGACATAAATACTGAGTAATTTATAGTTTATATTCTTAAACATATTGAATATACTTTACGTGCAAATAAAAAGCATGCATTTATGACCTTTTGAATTATATAAATTAAAAAAAAATTATTTTTAAAACAATTTTAACAGATTACAAATAATTTATATTAAATGGTATAAATGTAATTTAGTAAACCATATACGAATCTTTATATCAGTATACTTAGAATTTATAAATAATAAAAATAATTTAAATTTGTAAGATCATGAATTTTGATCGATAATTTTAAAATATTATTCTTTTTTTTTAATTATTAAGATCAATGTAATTTTATAAAAATTGATATCAAACATTAATTATTAATTACTTTAGTATTTTTTATAATAAAACCAATATTTTCAAATAAAAATACTATACGCAATTTTTAATACAAATTAATCTAAATACGAATTATATTAAAAAATAATAAATATCTGCATAAAATAAATAAATAATATTATATTAGTACATTTTTACTGAAAAACTGCTTCTCAGAAATAATGTTGATTGAAGCTAGTATTTTAGAGATATATTAAATACATTTAAAAATTGTATTTATATATTTCGAATATACTTAAGTTTGACTCATAACTAACAATATCATTCAATCATATTACAATGAATTTATGCAATTATTTAATTAAATTTATATGTTTTAATTAAGATTTGTTAAATTGATTTGAACATATATATATATATATATTATTGGAAAAAAACTGTAACTGACATTTTTTAATAAAGTATTTTTATTTTATATTGAAAAATTCATACGCATATTAATTTACAGTGAAAGAGGGAAAAATGTCATTATAACAGCGGCTTTCTCTTGACTCGCATAAAAAATAAAAAAGAAGAACGGATTGAACTCCCTGTTTCGAAGAAAATGCTTTGTTAGCAGTATCATTTAATCAGTATATTTTATTGCATCAAAAATATTTTAGATCCTTGCGTGACGCTCTTTAGAGAGGATGATGAAATAGTGATGCAAAAATAGATGATGTTTGTTGAGAAAAACTCGTACGAAACATGCGCGTCCTATTTTAAAAGGAGTTAAGGAAGCACCGCTGTTCAAATCTTAATGCACTATTTACCGGTATAACTCCTCAAATTCCCCTACCGACGAAAATCGATTTAGTGCTATACTTGACCTATTCTACGGAAAGTTCTTATTCCTAAATAGCAAATTAGGATCTATGGTGACCTGTACAAGGGGTTGGTTGATGCCGTGCGTCGGCACAATTACAAAAAGATTAAATTGATATTGATAACAATTATATAAATAGGTAACAAGTGAAAACTCATTTTATAGTACGTTAAATATCCGTAATGAAGTAAACAATATTAGTTAACAATGCGATTAGACTACTTTATTTGTTAATGAAAATTTTTCATGAGCTTTCTAATACTCGTGTCTATCGTTAAAATGATAGATGCATTGATTATACAGATTATTGTATTGCTACAAATGAGAAGGTGACTGTATATGTCAGATAACCGTATTGATATTTTTTAAGCAATATAATATCTTGTACAGATGAAATACACCGTTTACTTCATAATTTTGGCTGACGCAACGCCATTAAATGAACATAATTTGCCTACCTTACTTAAATCCAACGGGTTATCACTTAAATGAATGACTGAACCAGGATGCGTCTTTCTTGATCTGTAAAGAAACAATATTGGGTTTTTCATAAAGTTACTCGTAAAAATTGCTAGAACTTAAATTTAAAAATTTTTTTTTTACTTATATCTAAAATTAATATTTTACGAAAACAGTCAAGTTTTCTAAATATTTTTTAATCCTTACAAAACTATTTTTAACTATAACGATAATATAGTATAAAAATATATAATGTATAAAAAAGCTTTCGCTCTCTCAACACTTATGAATACATATAAACAATTAGCCAATGTATGCTTGTATATCTACACACAAAAAAGGAACTCTAATTATCAATTCAAGTATATGAAATAATATATTTACATACATATAGTAGTTTTGTATCCATTCAACAAATATTTTTCTAATTATATCTAATTAATAGAAGCAAGAGTTCCACCCATTTACAATTATTAGATTAAAAGGAATTTTGCTGTTTTGATAAAAATAAAATAATAATACGGTAAACTGAAAAAATATTTTATTTAATTAATGTTGACAAAATCGTTAAATAGCAAAGTTAATTAATAATTAAGTTAAGATTCAATATCATGTTACGGATGATATCTGTTTCCACATCTAATAAAATTTGGATCTGTTTAACAGAACTTAATAGACTTTTCATAGACGATATTTTACATTTTTATTACAATTCTAATGTTGAAAAAAATATAAAATTCAAAATTGATAGAACAAATAAAAAAAATATATATATATATATATATTAACAGTAATAAAGTTAAAGTTAAATAAAAATGAAGGAAAACCCATAGTTTTGGTAAAAGGTTTTAATGACAAAACGAGAAAGAGCATAGTAGAAAGTATGCAATAAAAATACACAGGATACTCAAAGAATGCGTAAAAATAAGAATAGAAGCAGGAAAAGCATAAAAAAATGTTGGAAATAAGAATAAAAAGAAAAGATAAAATTACAGTGTAAAAAGGATAAATCTTCGGCATAACATTAATGGTCAAGTTATTTCTAAAACAAAATAATAAAGAGTAAAAGCTAATACAGTAGAGTACTAATAACTAAAAAGTAGGCCAGCATAGTGTGTTTAAATAAACAACCTTGAAAAATCAAAGGATGCAAGAAATTCAAACACATTATCTAGAACGTTTAAAAGTAAGAAAATTAAGATAGAAAAAAGATAGAATGGGGAATGAAATGAAAACCAATACACACTAATTAATAGAAGACGAAAGAATAGACGAAGAAGTAGACTCTGCAATAAACAAAACCATAAAACACAAGTAGAAGAGTTCAATGTTAAAGACATCAAGAAAAACAATTAGAAGAATATTTTAAATTTAAAAAGAAAAAATATTAACATCATCGTATATTATTCTATTGGATTCGTAGAATAAAAAAAAGAAAATAAAAAAGGAATATAACGTAGGAAATTAATAAAAGTATCGAAGAAAATTGAAGGCAAAAAAATAAATGATAATTATCTTTGTATAAAAAAATTATTTATATTAAAATTGTAAAACATATTGATAATTTTTTTATAAATATTATCTATAAAAATTTTTAAATTTAAATGACTTATATTAAATAATATATTTAAAAAAAAAATACAAATATTTAGATATATCCATTCTATGATTGAAAAAGATCATTATTATAATATTAAAAACTATGAAAATGGTATTACCTTAAAAATTGATAGAACTTATTAAGGTTCTGATTTGAAGTAAAAGCAGTTTAATAGATTCAGTGCTAAAAATAATCGCACCAAAAAATTAGTAGTTTTTAATAATACCTTAAAAATAATAATTTTCAAATACCTAAGAATACTTAAATTAATTTGTATCATATTTATATATTTATATAATTTAAGAAAATCTAGGTAAAAAATAACCTAACTGACTAATTGATGAATTATAATATATAAAAAATAGACATTTCTTTTGTCTAATATATATATATCTCATATAGAATTAATAAGAAACTTAACCAGAATAAGAAAATGAGTTTTCATGATAAATTGTTTCGATTAATAATCTTTATATAGATATATCTTACATAGATAATAGCATTAAATTATTGTTGTTATTCCTAAATATTTTTTAAAAGAACGTAGATAGATGATCGTGGATTGCTAACAATACTGATATTAATACCGATTTTTTATTGTAAATGTAGACTTCAAATAAACCAAAAGTGTCATTTTTCCGAACTTCGTTCTATTTTTTGTTTTATTTTAATAATAGGAAATTCGAAATCATATTTTAAATTAATAAAATTGAAACAAATTGAAATAAACATAATTTAGTGAGAAAAAATAATTAAATATGACAAAAAAGTTGAAACTAATATTAATACGCGTAACCGAATGTTGATGTATTATTATATATTTCTTACAATTTTCAATTCTGGTTTTAAGTGCACGATTTTATGTTGATTATTAATTAATATACAAAAAACATGAACATTTTTAATTTGATTACTGAGCTTAATAATATGTATGCTTATCTCTATAAAATAAATTAAAAGAAAACGAAACTGAAACTGACTTCTGATTTTGAAACTAAAGTGATATTAATGATAGAAACATATTTTTTCTCACTTTTTTATTCATAAATATAACAGAATATGTTATAAAATAAAAGCTGTATACGCGTATTTCGATAATGAATATAAATAACATATAAAAAAATAAGAATCCTGTTCTTTTTTATTTAATTATGTTCAAATATTATACATAGAACTTTAAATAATGAAACGACTTTATATTAAATATTTATTTCCAAATTATATACGTTATTTATCAATGAACATGTACTTTATATTTTAAAAAAACCAAATAAAATTTCGTAAAATATTGCATAAAAAGTTTTTTAATAACAACAAAATTATTGAATCATTAAAAAATCCGACATAAACTTACTTCTTGATTACAATAAATATTGTATTATAGACGAATTAGTTTCCTTCAAATTTTAATATATAAAAATTATTGTATTATTTAAATTTCGGAAATTCAAACATTTAATTTAAAGTAAATATTTTAAAAGGCTATAAACAATATTATTTCAAATAAATAGTTCATAATAATATTTTTAACATAATTTTAAATAATATGTACAAAACGTAATAATGAATAAGATAATTAAACTATGTTTCGTATTATCGATCCATTGTATGTCGAATATACATCATCAATATCTAATTTACTGTTAATTTTCATTCCTTTATGTTTACATGAAAAGATATAAAAATATAAAAAATTCACGTTATCTAGTGTACAATTTTATTTAAAAAAAAAACCTCAAAATTACTTCAAGTAAAACTAAAAGAAGTACTCAAATATACATTTTTATATGTAAAAAATTATATATCAACTACATTATGAGATTTTATTATATGTGATACTATATATGATATTATATTATATACGATTAGATTATATAAATTTTATTTATATAAGATTTTTCAGTTGTTTTAAATTTAGTATTTTATTTTATTTTTCAATATAGAAATGATCTATTATTTTTTATTTAGCATTTATACGTAAAACATTTAGTTTATTTTTATGTTTCAATTATGAAATTTGATCTGAAAAATTCTATTACTTAACTAATTATAGAATAAAAAATATATAATTTAAATTTTAAATAATTCTTTATCTAAATTTTTAAATCAATTTTAATCATAGAACTTTTTTTATCAATAATTAAACGAAATATTTCTTTTTACCAGATTAATTTATTTTTTAAATCAATTATTTTTAAAATGGTTAAAATTATTTAAATATAATTATTTTATATTTTAATTTTTATTCCATTAAAACTATATATACTCATTATATTGTTTTAACTAGAGTGTAAATTGTACAATTATATAGAAAATTTCTTTTGTAAAAATGTATACAAAACTTTTAAATTAATAAAAGTTAATGTTTATCTTTTGTTAGTTATTTATATCATTTACATATATTAAATACGTAAATTCTGTTTTAATAAATATTTATGATACGTAAAATATATTTTTATTAATAATGAAATATTCGCATACGCGTGCATGTGTGTATTTACGAGTTCAGAAAATTCGGCCCATTCCAACAATGCATTATATTTGCTGCTATTTAACTTATTTGTAAATTCCATGGAAAAACACAAGGAATTATACAACTTGCGTTGTTGATAATAAAAAGAAAATAGCAACTTCGATTAGAGAACCACTGCAACAAAATACAAAATGCACAAAAAAGTGCTATTAAATGCACAGAAAGTGAGAGATAATATTAGCTACGAAATTGGAAATTGATGGAAAATTAACAACCAATTTCAATTTTAGACGTATGTTTTGAAATTCAATAGCCCCCTTTGAATATTCTGCTTCAAAACTCTCTTTTATTTTCTTACTTTTATTCATTCTTTCCTTTTTTGATTAAAGTAAACTTTTTATTTTCTACTTTTGTCGTAACTTGTACTTTAATTCAAACGACACTACAAACTTCTCTCTCTTTTTTTGTAATGAGGTTCTACACTTTTTAACTTTACTTTTCGTTTTCCCTCTCAATTCTCTTAAACATATTTCCCAATAAATAACTTTACACACTATCACCATCAATATACGTATCCCATCGTTTTCAATATGTTTCCGTTATCTGTTTTTCTTTTCATTTTTTCCTTCCATTTCTTTAAGTAAAAGACCTTACTATCCATCGCGTCCCCTTAACATGACATAAATAATGTTTTTTACCTTGAATAGACATTTATCAGTTTCGATAAATACGTATTTATTATAATGAACTTTTATTTATCATTATAATTTTTATAAATAACAAAAAATAAATAATAATATTATAAATACGTATACATAGTTCAATGAATTAATAATATCTTTTTACTTATTATTGTTTACTCGATTATAATAAAATTCTATTTTATGGATTAAAGTAAATTCATAAAAACTTTATAAAATATGTAAATTTATCAATTTAATGAAACTATGTAACAAATGAAAATTTAAAAACTGTAATAGTAACAATATTGTTAAAGCAACTTATTTTTTATAGTTCAATAATTGATTTAATAAATCACTTTATAGTACAGAACAAATAAATATATCTTAAAATTAAATATAGAAATTTAAATGAATATATATATATATATATATATATATATATATATATATATATACATAATAGAAAATATATAATAAAATATATTTATAAAAACAAAAATTAAATTAAATAAATTTTTTATTTTATAAATATAAATTTTGGCAGATTAAAAGAAGTCAATAAAAATAAATGCTAGATACATATTATATATAAACATTAGATCGTATAATAAAATTAACTGATTAGTTAATAATTTATAAAATGTAAATTAGTGATAAGTAATGTAAAAAATTGTAAATAGTAATGTATAAATTTCCTGTAAATAAATATTTATGATAATGGTAATAAAACTTTAAATTATCATGTAAAAATAAGTTTTGTAGCCTTTTATTACATAAATTATGAAAACCCTTCAAACTGGCATCTAATGTACTAAAAATTAATAGAATTTATTATTTAAATAAATATTTAAAATACAAATACATGCGAATTCGCACGTATACACATTTTTGTATTGAAAAATACAAAAAAACTACACGGATAATTTATAATTTACTTATTTATTATTTAAATTAAACTAGAAAGGACTTAATAAGTTAAAAATAATGGTTTTATCTTAATTATATTTTTATACGTGTCAAGTTTTTGTTGATTGAAAATGTATTATTTGGATGATCAAACGATCACTGTTTTTTATATCTTATAAGATTTTTATCTTTAATCATTCCCTTTCTTCTTCGATCTCTCTCTCTCTCTCTCTCTCTTTCTCTTTTTTATTATTTTTCTATTTATATTATGCTTATATTAATTTTTAACTATTCACGCTTGAATAGATTTACTTCGAAAAATAAAAACAAAGTTTTCAAACTCAAATTAATAAACAAATAAAGCAAATATTACCAAAGCATTCATGCATTCTATTTTTTTGAAGATTTTTCGAGATGTATATAAACAGATTCGATCATATACAAGCTCTACTACTACCAAAGCATTCAAAAGTTAATCTAATTTATTAATGCCGTCGAAAAAATTATTGAAAAAAGACAAAAAACTTTGGTACTTTTATTCGTTACTCAAATTGTCTCAATGCATTACGTTTTAATTATTTTTATTAATACATTCCTTGTACACCACCTTTCTCTCTCTGTATCTTTGTCTATCTCTCTCTCTCTCGCTATTTCACTTTCTCACTCAGTCAATAATTCCCATACTAATCTGCATTGTTTTATTAACTCTAGTTCATCTGTATCTTTTCTATATTCCTGTATAAATGACTATAAACTTACACTTCAATGGCCTTGTTCCAGTTGATAACGTAACCCGACAACACAAAAGTCTCAATATGGAGAATGTGAATGTTGCCCCGTTCTGTGCCGACATATAACCACTTGCTCTGAAGTGGCAAATGCATATACGTTATTCTGAAAAAAGAAGAAATAGTAGAAATATATATAGAAATTATATTATTTACGAAAGGGAAATATATAGTGTGCAAAGACTAAGAATTATTATTTAATTATTTAGGATAATAAGCGAAGGAATAAAACTATACAGTATCGCATAACGTATTATTTTTAATAGACATAACAATAAGAAAGTGAGAATTATTTATTTTAATGCTTTTTACTGCGCGTGTTTTTTTTTTTGTTGTATAATTTAGTTTCTCTCTCCTCACTTATTTCGCTTTCTCAATGTATCTCTATCTATTTTTCTTTCATGTTTGCCGTCTTTTTTCTATTAGACTACTCTAAATTTGTATTATTATTTGTACGTTATGAAAAAAATGTAAGAAGAACTAAAAAAGAACCTTCAATAGTTTTCTTATTCATTCCATCGTATCAGCAAAAAATATGCTGTCGTGCGTTAACTTACATTCTTATAACCTAGTGACTTAATCTTAAACCTCATATCCATCAAGTATTCTTGGAAATCCATAGATAGAGATTTATAGCAATGGTTAATAACTAAAAACAGAACAAGTGACAGATTTCACTATGTACCCTTTAAATACCCTACAAATTTGTTGGTGATGTATAATACAACGTGCATAATACTTTTTCTTTTATTTTTTCGGCATATTTCTGACAACTTATTTATTTAAACTATTTAACGTATTTAAACTATTTATATATTTTTAACTGTTATTATTAACTGTTTCTAAAAAAAATCAAATTTAGTTAGTACTACTCTTAAGAATTAAATAAAAACATTGTAAGGAAATTAACTTTATTCTTCTTAAAAAGTAATACATATAATAACAAAATATAAAATCTTATAACTGTATTTTATATTTTCAAATTCATTCAGTGTAAGCTAATATTATTAATTAAGACTTTAGTTTAATACCATAAAAAATATTAATAAATAAGAAATGGGAAATGTTATAGAAATGAAATGAAGAGTATTAAAGTTAAAGTACTTTAATATTATGGAAAATAACAAAATTTACCTTCATTAAAAAATATTGTTAATAATATAATAACTCTTTATTTATGTATAATCTCTATTATTTTGTACATTTCAAATTTTCATCTTTATCACTGTTGTATCGGTCCAATAATGTTTAATAAATTAGTTGAGTTCATTAAAAAGATATTGAAAAGCTAAGACATACAAAAAAAATACTATATAATATACTTGCTTCTCCTACGATCTGATACCGACTCTACCGTTACTTATAAACACTTTACAATCTTTTTAATTGCTCTAGAAAGGTAAACAGATAATAGCTTCTTCGTGATATCTCCAAGAAGAAATAATTCCGTTGTTAATTTTCTAACAATTCAATATTACACTACACTACCTTGGCAAATTTAATGTTATTCTTCTCAAGCTTTCAAGGAAGCATCACTAGTTCGATCACAGTGCATGATTTAGCAGCAATATTCCACTATCTTTTCTTGCTGTCGGAAGTTAGTTTAGTAATGCTGTTGAGCTTAATTGAATCTATAAGTGAATGATATGCACGAAACAATCGAGCATTGGAGACTCCCTTCTGTCAAGATCTAAATCATGTACTTGTTTCCTTTTTAGCCTATACTCACACCTACTAACTTGCAGCAAAGCCTTTATTCTATTTCATTTTGTAATTTAATTAGAGTTAGTTTAATATTGTTAAATATTTTGTTATATAAATATGGATTCTATAGAAATCTAAAACTTGTAAAACACTGAGTTAAGACTTGGTTACAAATATTCTTAATCGTGGCTTTAACTTTATAAATGAGTTCAGTTTTAAAAATTTAAGGATTATATAATATAATATATAATATGTACTACTTATATAAAAATGTATAATGATTTTATTTTCAATTTTCACTGTACATTGACTAGACTTTTTGTGTAAAAATTTTTTATGGATTCAAAAGATTTTCTTGATTGGGAAAATCTATCAAACGAGACCACTAGACAATATCAATCTATTTTCTTTCCTTCCTTTCTAATTTCCATATTAAAACCTAGCCTTTGTATACTATTTTTAAAAATAATAACGATATTTTTTTATTTCTTGCTTTTCATATATTCTATATATTTTTTTCATACAGTGTCCGAGTGCAAGGCATCACTTATGTTCTTATCAGGACCAGTTTAGTACTTTCGATATTCACGTAATAATATAATTTTAATTTCTTTCATATATTTGAAATAAAAATTCATTTTACTATTCATATTTTATATTTTACTCCATTCATATGGAAATTTTTAATAATATTAATAATTTAAAAATCTAAAACTATTATATTACATAAATGTAAACCTTTATATTAATAAATAATTATACAATATATTATGCAATATCAGATAGCTTACTAAAATTATAAAATATTTTTAGAGAATCATATTTAGAATAAAATTTAAATTTTCAAAGAATATATTTAATTATAATTTATTATTAAGTTTAAAGATTTGTGATCATCATCATAATTTTTGTTGTTGTAGGTAAGAGATTTATAATTTAAATTTTATCTTATTGAATTGTTTAATTGATTATTTCGTGTTCTGCTATAAATGTCAATAATAAGATGCAATTTCAACACAAAAATTAAAAATGAATAAAAAAATTTTAATTTAAATTAAAAAGTCATGAGTAAAAGAAAAAAAAACAGGAAATTACACGTATAATAAAGAATCACGATTTTGTCTACTAGACTACATTAATTAAAAAATCAAAATTAATTGTAAAAAATACAAAAATAAAAGATTGAATAGAATCAAATAACTAATTCTTACAATTAAAACTACTAGATGAAAGAAAGGATATAAAAAATAGTGGGAGCAAGTGTGTGTACAAAGTAAGTAATAACGAACAAATACAACAAGAATGCGTGAAAACTAAATCGTAATGAAGAAATAAAACAAATAATTAAAAACATGAAAAGAGTATATTTAATAAAATATAAAAATTTATAAGAATAAAATAAAGCACATTCGATTAGTAATATAGTAAATGACAGACGATGAAAAATAGAGAAGATCTATGTAGAATGCAAATAAGAAAAAATCAACTAAGAAAGGTGATTTTAAAATATACAATGATTTTTAAATAATCTTAAAAATGTAAATAACTAGCTCTAATAATACGAAAATATACTATAACAATTTATACATTTTTCAATTTAATAACAATAATGATATCAATAGTCTAATACGCGTAGTAAATAAATTTTATATTATTCTATTATCTAGTATAAAAAAAACATCACGAATTCTATAAAAACGACACAGAATTTTCCCTACATATATTTCACAGTATAGTAGTAAAAATCCCATAGATATGCAAATATGAAAATGAATAAGAAAATAATATCATAAATTATTATATTTTTTTTCGTAACTAAGTTTAAGACTTAATAATATATTTAAGAGATTCCAATCTTTTAATATTTACACCAAAAACATAATAAATATAAATTATAAAATATGAAAATATAAAAATTAGTAAAATCCTTTTAACGTAGCATATATTTTTTCTATTTCGTGAGTACAATAATTATGATACTCTAAATTATTAAATGTCACTACAATAATATTAAAAAAATGTATTGAAATTCATAAATAGAAGAATAATTTATATTTATAATATAATTATAAATACATATGTTATAATAAAATTGAATTATAGTATATTTTAATACTCGCGATAAAAAGAATATCGTTCTCATTCCATCATCAAGGAGACCAAAACTGCTTTATCTCTTTAAAATCAATTTGGAAGGAAGAAATACTTTTTTGTCAGTATAATTGTTTTTAAATCATTTATTTTAGTTTATTAAATTTTAAAATTAAAATTAAATCGACAAAATTAATACATTAATTAAAATTTTGAATTATTAATAATTTATAAAATAATTTTATCGGCTAATCTTAGTTTATTTTTAATATCTTTAGAATTTTTAGTTAAAATAAAACATTTAATATATGAATATATTTTTATTAATTTATCAAAATAAATAGAGTGTAAGCAGATTCGCATGTTTTTTAGTAAAATTTTTACATTGCATTACATAAAAAAGTTCGTTACTTATCGTATAGAATTTCCAGTGTGAGTAAGAAAGTGTATTATTTATCAAAAAAAAATAGATTTATCAACCAATATTAGAAAAAAAAACCATAATTAACTTCTAAACTATCACAAATCCTGTATTGTTCACTAGTATTTTATAGATTCGCTTTGTTCTCTCCCACTACGTTAAATCTAGAATGACCTGTGATTGTTACCAGGCAATACAGTCATCACGTGTTGACAAAATGCGTTCCTATTATATGAGATAATAAATAACATTCATAAGTGAAGGACTACAAAATCTTTGGTTTAATTCGATTTTCTCACGTATACAAAATTTCAATATAATAAATGTCACCAGCCTACTGAATTTTTTAAATTAATTGAACTGTTCCAAACACAAAAATTATAAAACTTTAATATCAAAATGTATTTAAGTGCTCTTTTAATAATAAATCATATTAAATGAAGGCTTTTATGTATATTGCATGAAACATTACAAAATAAATTAAAAATATTTTTAATTTACATTCGAGAAAATTACGTATAAAATCTCGAATTTATGTTTACAGTAACAGTATTCTCAATATTTTATTATCATATGATATTTAACTCCAAAAATAATTTCTTTCATAATGTATCTTTATTATACAATGATATATAAAATATTATTATTTTTTAAATAAAAATTAAAAAGTCTAAAATTTAAGACAAAACATTTTAATAT
Organism: Platyscapa corneri; assembly: GCA_018907185.1. Taxonomy (NCBI): domain Eukaryota; kingdom Metazoa; phylum Arthropoda; class Insecta; order Hymenoptera; family Agaonidae; genus Platyscapa; species Platyscapa corneri. The sequence goes on from JACCHW010000029.1 coordinate 1,661,944, forward strand.
ATAATACTTTTTATTTTCATTTTAATATATTGTCTGATTTTTACATTTATTAATGAAAAATTTTATTGAAAATATATATTTAATAAAACGTTTTAACTTTAATAAAAATGAATTTTCTAGAAGATTTCTTGGATTTTAAAATTGAAGACATTATATTGTCAATAAATTCTCTGTATTTCTATAAATCAAAATATTTTCTATATCAATTTTTATATAAAACTGTATTTTAAATAATTGTATTTTATTATTGCACTGTATATACATTCCATAAACTTGATATTGTAAATAGCTATTTTATTAGTTTCTTTTAGGAAAGTATAATATATTTTTACATTCGACTTATAATACATAATTAAATGAAGTGTCTTATATTTTGAATTGTATAAAGCTGTTTTAGTATTCTGTCTTTCATTTTATTTTAATTAATTTTTTTATTCTTTAATTTGCAACCTTTGCACATATTTAATTACAAATTTTATATTCATTATTTTCAAATTAATGTACAATACAGGAGAGATAAAAAATCACATCCGTGCTATAATTAAAGCAAAAATAATGGAAATACCTTATCATAGTGATAATTGAATTCTTTCGGACAATTTGAATTAATTTTTCAAGTATATATAGATATATATATATATATATATATAGATATATATATATTTATAGTACAATTATTATTATGCGATAGTGTGTAACACTTCTAATTTATGTTTTCAATAGAAATTATTTTAAAATTGATTGATAAGACATTTACAATTTACATTCTAATATATACATTCTAAATATATATACATTTTTAGATGAATAAAAACTTTTATGAATGTTTATTTATTAACCTATTGCAATAAACTGGTCCGAGTTTTCTTACCTATTCGTGCCACATAAATAATTTACATGCAGTAATAAAATTTTTAAAAATATCTTTTCAATAAAAAAAATGCCTTAAAAAATACTTCCGTTTATAATATAAATATAATCAAAAATTAAATAGTGAAAAAATAGATTATAATTATATTTTCTTTATTCAACTTTTCAAAAATTTTGAATATATCGCCAATTGTAAAAAACTGCTTTCTATTGAATTTATATTTAACATATAATACAACTGAAAATAAATTAAACATAGACAATCGAAATCGTTGTGATTTAATACGTACTTTAATAATTTAATACGTATTTCACTAGTTATTTAATGTACAAATTTAAAAGAACTGCCCGTTAATATATTCAAAGCCAGAGTATCTTTGACTAAACTTACTTGCTTTCTCGTGTATAAACTATCTTTAAGAAAAAAAATTTATGATAAATCGACAAAAATTTAAGTAGTTTTAAGAAATGAATTATCAATCAAATAATGGTCAGCGATAATTAATATAAAAATTACGAAATTTATAATCTCCCAATAATATAAAGAAAAATTGCAAGCCTTTTTCTTAATTAAAATATTTGAAGTTAATGCATACATTAAAAAAGCAACAGTGGATAAAACTCCAATCAATTCAGACAAGTAATAACGACGATATTTTAAAATTCCACGACCAAATTTTATAGTTCTGTTGACACTTCAATACTTTGCAGTTTACAAACACATTTACAATTTGAGTCCTAATACTTTTCTCTCTCTTTCTTTCGTAATGTCATACTTTCTACTTTTTCTCTTTAGATTTTTTATACATGTCTAATAGTATAAAATATTGCTATCGCATAATTACCTTTCTCGTTGAAACTTGAGGCTTTGAACTACTTGCGGTATTTTCTGACGAAAGTTCCATAAGTGAAGAGTATCATCGGCCGTAGCAGACACAAGAGCTCCTTCATTGATGAGAAATTGTATTTGCATCACAGCACAACTACCCTCGTGCTTTACATGTACATCTACACCAGGTCTGCCCAAACTATAGGAGTTCATTATTAAGGAAAAATTATTGTCATTGGTTTAAAATTTTTTAAATCTTTACTTTTTGTGTTGTCAATTATTTTTCTTCGTTCAATTTGAGATGTCGAATATTAAAAAGATATTTCATTATTTTTAAAGAAAATTATAGACAAGAATATAAAAGTACAATATTTCTATAGAATATATTTGTAGACAAATAAATTTTGCACTACATAAATTACCCTATATTTGAAATTCAGAATCTACAAATTAAAACAATTTTTTACCTCAACGATTATTAATACAATCGTCACTGATAAATTGTTTTTAAAATAATTTTATAATAATTGCTTTATAAATTCTTATAAGAAAAAGAAAATTAAAAATTAGTAAAAATAATGCTTCACATTAATTTAAAGTAAATATTGCTCAAAAATTTATATTTTTAAATATTACTTAATATCATTTTAACTAACATTATTTATACATTTTTTATTTTTTCATCAAAATATTAAAAAGAAAAATAATATACATACATAATTCATCAATGACTGCTGAAGAATTATCGCAGTTTCATACCACTTAATATAGATCAACAAGATCAATAAATATTAATATTTAAGAATAATAATTATTTTGTAAATTTACAAAATAAGGTATTGAACTGTTCATTCAATAATTATATTAAAAAATATTTTCATGTTATATCCAACTTGTGTTTCTTTACTGTCAGACTCTAATAATACACACATCTGTTACCAGTATTATTTTATTCAGTATTTATTTATTATTTTTATATTTATTTTTCATATATTTTCACGTACATTTTATATATAATTAAATATATAAATTGGTTATAGGAAACTTTTTGTACCAATATAAAATATAAATAAGACTCAAAACTCGTAATTTATTATTGCATGTAAAATAAAACAAGTGTTAATATATGTAGCATAATAAAATATTATTAAAACTAATACAAACTAATATAAAGAACTAAAAATAAAGGTTAGTTTTATGTATGCATGTATGATTTAAAGGATTTTTTATGGTATGTTGAATTCCTTAAATTTTTTTATTTTAATCTTTTTTAAAATTCTTCGATTGTTTTCGATTGTTTAATAATAAATTAGTATTACAAAAAGTGACCACAAAGAAATAAAGAATACATGTATTATTGAATACAAATTTAAGAAAATACATTTATTTGAATTTATGTTGAGATTCCTAACCACGGTATCAAAGATATTGTAAAATCTATGATAAAAAAAAAATAAAAACAAAAGAGAAGAAAAGATGAAGGTTGTTAATATGATAAAAAAAAATATGCCAAACTAAAAATTAACTTTACTGACGAACCAACCAAAATATTATAGATGAAAAAATAAAAATTTATATAATTAAAGTGTAAGTGGAAACTCTTCACAAAGAAATAGAAAAAAACAGATAAAATAGAGATAAATGTAACGAAATATTTAGAAGTACAAATAAAAAAAATTAATTAAAAAATTAAGGAAAATAAATGAAAATTAAATAACAGAGTAAATATAGGCAAAAAAACAAATAGATCTTGATTTGAAAATAAAAAACACAGTAGATATATTAGAAAAAGATAAAAAAGTCTATATGAAAACAAGCATAAAAGTGGAAACAAAAGCAACTTAGATCAATTGTAAAAGAAAAAAAAATTAATTTAATAAGGACATAATCATAAATATTGAATTAAAAAACTTTGATGAGTATCAATAAAATAAGATAATAAATAAAAGAAAAGGTAAGTATGAAAATAAAAATGAAATACATAGAACATAAAAGTAAAGATGAATACTAGTGCAGTATCTGCTATGCTAGAAAAGAGTAAAAAAAGATTAATATTCAAAGAAAACTATTATGTTCAATAAAAAAAGAAAATTACAGTATTACCATACAAAAATATATTTTGTATAAAATATAAAAAAACTTTCAGATGATTTTATAAAATGTAACGAACACAGAGATATTAGACGCAAAATAATGAAGATTTTAGAAAATTAAAAAGTAATAATGCAGGGAAAACATATTAGAAAAAGATAAATAATGTAGATCGATAAATAAAAGTTGTTTTATAAATTAAAGATTAATAAATAAATAAAAACGTTTTCTGCGTCGAATTATTACTGCTGATGAAAAATGAATCTACAATAACGTATTCGAAAATCCACACCAATATGCTACGCGTACCCGATCCATTTGAGGCAAACTCTACTTTTCGAACATTATTTTATGTATCTAGTTAATGAAAGATATGTTCATTATGAATTCTTAAAACCATATAAAGACATACCCGTGATTTGTTACTAAATGTAGCTACTGCGTATGGATCGAGTTTCGAAAGAAAAATGCTCGAAATCGAAAAATATAAGTGACTACCAGTCTCAATGTTGCAAAATCAGTTAGCTAGAAAATGTGAAATAGGAAATACTATCTTATCCAAGTCGAAAGATTAAAAGTTTTACCATAAATTAATGCATTTTCTTTCTAAAAATAGTGGAACGTCATTGTTTTTAATGGTACATATTTTGAGTAAAATCACTTTGTAGTAACTGATATATGAAATGTAAACGATAAAATTAAAAAAATATTGTAATTTATTCCCATAGCTACAATGATAATACAAATAATAATAAGATAAGCTATTTGTTTTTTCTAAGTTATAGAATATTCAATTTAAAAAAATTATCGAATTACAATTTAATAACAAGCTTTTGATAGTATTCAATAATAAAATTAAAATAATTATTATAACATGTAATGTGTAATCATCAACTTTTGATTCAACGAATCAAAACAACTTTCGTCTTTTTTGTTTTTTACGTTTTAGAATAAAAAAACAAATAAATATCACATATCTCCCTTCGATCTTCATGTTTCTTCTATCGGTTTTTACCACCTAAAGATATCCTGAAAATCTAAATTTTTCCCATTTACTATCTCTCTTTTTATCTTTATTTTTGTTTTTTTTCTTTACTAATACTCACACCACCCTTACGTTGTAAATTTTATTAGAAATTTTATGAAAATCATTCTGTGAAGTTGTTGCATCAAGCATGTAAATATATTTAAATAAATACGAGTACGTTAAATATTTTTAAAAGTGCGAAAGCTATTTTAGTAATTATTCGCTGAAATATTAATGATAAAGGATACATTCGTAGAGATCCTGATTTAGTGCCGATAGCCAGTAATCTTTGTACCGGGTCGAATGCTACAGCACTGGGCTGATATGGGAAGCCATGCCTGAATGTCTGGAATACAAAAAATATATTTTTCATTAATAATTTTTACTCGTGCAAATATAAGTATAATTAATTTCACATTTTTACATATACATGTTTATGTACACAAATACACGTACTGTATCATATCTTATCAACCAATACATACATATACTTGTATATACACGCGTGCTTAAAAATCCGAATTCGCAGATTCTTTATTATAAGAAAATTTGAATAACATATAATTTTCAAATTTTCATTGGAAGGTACGTGGAAAATCGATATTTTCATTATAAACTACAATCTTTTAAACAATGTCATAGAAATATATGTGGCGGTTAATTTTTAGTCATTAGTTTAGTATGAAGCGAGCTTAATGTTTTTGGATATAATGAGAATAAAACAATATTAATCCATAATTTGATTTTTTATGGAAAACTTACGAAGAAGTAAAAGCAAAGTTGAATGCTACCTATAATGATCTTTCAGCGCGTACGAAAGAAAAATTTCAGAATTTTAACACGAATGTACATCTTTTTACGTGATTGTCCAGATCGTCTAGCAAATTATTAAACAAATGCGGCACATAATTCTTACCAATCATCGAACAAAAAAATACGAAGTAGTAGAGACCTTAGCCGTCTTATATGGTTTAGCAATCAATATTCTACTTGATACGTTACGAATAAGATTGATGAGTCCTAAGAATCCTATGAACAAATTGATTAGTTACATTTTAAGCATAATTTGGATGTTGCTCGTTGTTAAATTAAGTTCACAGAAGTTTTTGTGTCGAATCATGATTAAACCTGAATCCAATACTGTAAACCAGAGACTAAGCCTTAATAAAAGTATGAATTTTAATAAATGTATACTCTTCGAGTAAAGTTTACAACGGAGATTCCTTTAATCCTTTCAGATGTTTTTAAGAAAGAAAGCACAATCAGAGCACACGGCCACAGTTAATCATTAAATTGATTAAAATAGAAATGAAAAGAAAAATGGACCTATTTAATAAAGAAAAAAATTGTTTTTTTTATTGCGTCAGCGGTCCAGTTCATTCGTTTTAGAATCGTCTTGACAAAATTGTAAGTACTGCGGATTGCTAGTGCATTCCCAGTAAAGCTCCACCTGACTCATTGCTATTTTATTCCTTTTATTAACATAAAAACATATTACTTGATATGTTTTTATACATTTAATATAACTCATTTTTTAAATAGATAACTATTATAATGAACTTAAGAAATTGTCTTTTTAGATAACATGAAAAAAGGCATGACGTTGAAAAAATTGTGTCATAAAAGAACATTGCGTTGGAAAGTAAAAAGAGTTTTATGAAAAACTTGAGTTCTTATTTCTAACTTATTAATATCCGCTCGTATATATGAAATTTAAATCTATTAATATTGTAACTTTCATAAATAATAGCATCTAGTCCATTGTTAAATGAATTCATAAGGTATTATATATACAAGGTGCGCACGAGTAGAAGCTAATGTGTCAATGTGAGAAAGTGATAGCCACTGCGGCATAAGCAAATGTGAGGGTGAGAAAAAGAAAAAAATAGGACAAAATCTATTGACATTACTCTGAATGAATACGAAATCTGCTGTCACATTAGTTTCGGAAATAATCTAGACCCAAGCTACAATCTTGCTGTTTTTAGACACGGAAAATTGTTGACAAGGCAGTATATATACACCTAGTCTCCTTATCACTTAAAATTACTTAACAAATATCTCGCTGTATCTTTGCAATCTCATATAATTCTCATTAAATTTTCTCGGATAACTTGGAAAATTGTACAGATAAAACGAATAAATCCGAAATATTTCCATTTCATTAAATACTCGTATGCTTGTCGTAGCTACAAGATTTGAAATTAACTTTTTCGTGCCTTTTTTTTTAGTTTCGTGCCTCTCACGTGTTATCAAACCCATCATACTTTTTTGTCTAATTTTTGTCATATCCAAAATTGAGTAGGGAACTTCATAACAAATGGGTTTTTTTTTATAAAATAGAATGAATTGTTCTTTTAACTAAAGTTACGTTAATTTTCTTATTATTTATAGTATGACCTGCTTTAAGAGTCACAATGACAAAATTGTATTTTTTCTACATTTTTTTGTTTATAAATCAAATAAAAAAAACTTTAATAGTAGTGAATTATTGGAAAATCTGCTAATCCAATAGATATGTTAAAAAGTTTATAAATAAATTCTAATCATTTATATTATTTATAAATTAATTCAGAACTAATATAATCTTGAAATATTCTTAATAAAAAAATTTTTTTATAAACGTTAATTTAACTAATAATAGTTTATATTGATCTTGTGTCTTCATATGAACATTTGTTAGTTTTTAAATAATTATTCTCTTAACAAAATAATATATATACATGTATCTACTCTGATGTATATTTTTATACATGCCTACATCCTACAATAATTACTGCGGAGAAACGATGTTTATAAATTGAGTATCTCCTAGATGGAATAGCACGGACATTTCTTAATCAATTTTTAATATTTCTAAACTATTTAATCTATAATATTAATATTATTAAAAATTATTATCACAAAAAAGTTCGTTACGAGCATTATAAATTTTGTAATCAAATTCTAAAAAAATTATTCAAGACTACACGCGTTAAAAGATATATTATTTTTAAAATTATGTTTTATAAAAAATACCTCTCATAATATACGTAATCTAATTATTCTGTCATAACGAAAAACAATTAAGTTTATCTTGACGTACGCCGAATATTCTGTGACCTTACACCTGATATATATTTTTCTACCCTTGAGGCTCCGTGCGTCACAAACCTTCAACAGTACGGGTAAAGTACGCGTAGAAAGCAGTCAGAAACCTTCTGTCTTCGAACTATCGCGAAACCGTTCGTGTTTTTTGGGCGCTTAAAAAGGTCATAAAAAGAACTGTCAACTATATTTACAAATCCGCCACAAATTACGTGAACTCACACAAATCAGGTTTCTCTTGACGTATAGATGTATTACAGTTTCGAAAGTTACCACGCCTTATCGTATCACTGTTGCCACAATCAGCTTAAATTCTTGGTTAGATTTTTTACATTTTTCTCCTTCCCATTCCCATAAATTCACATTCCCCATCAACACCCTCAACGGATTTTAAATGAGGGCCGTTTTTTGTATTCTGTTAATCACAAATCAAAACAACTATACAAACATTAAATAAAATCTGTAATATAATTAAAGTTATATTTATATCAGTCAGAAAATAAACCGTTTTCCTCAAGTTTATTTATTATTTCTACTAAATAAATTGAGAATTTGTAATAAAATATTTAATATTTTATTTATAATGTTAAACAAAATTCTTACTAATTTTTATCTCAGTTACGCAATTGTTCGTTGTTTTGTGATTCGTGACTAGTTATAAGCGTATGTTAATCCGTGCGTTAATGTTATTAATTTGTTTCAATGTTTTCATGATTCGATAGTAAATTAAGTTAATTGCAAAACTAGAAATTTCTTAAAATTCAATTTAGTTTTTGCGATTTGTTCATTAGACCATGTGCATTTTTTTACCATACAAAAACGCTTTTACATGAAATAGGCTTTGAAGGAAATTGTATCATAATAAATACTAATATAAAAAGTGTTGTAATTTAAAGTTAGATACCCTTTAGGATACCCTTTAATAAAAAATAAGATTCTTCAGATGCTTTCATCAGCAGACAAAAAAACAACTAATATTCTAAAAACGAAATTGCGAATATTAATATTTATATTATAAATCGCAATTTCTTTGTTGAAAAATAAAAACCAAGATTTGCGAGGAAGATCTATTGCACTACTTCCTTTTGAACAATATTTCTCCTCAAAGTAATTTGTTTGCTCATAAATATCTAAAGATATAATATCCCATCCAGTACAATGTTTAAACAATCATTTTGAAGATTTAGAAAATGATAATTTTGATTTAAATAAAAAGTCGAACACGTTGAATTAGATGTGCTTGATGAGGATTCATGCAATACCTTTAAAATTTTGATTCATAAAGTAAATTTTGATATACCAACAATTGAAAAACGTAGAGAAACGTTTTGTTGTGCAAGAGATACTGCTCTGTCGATACAAAAGAAAGAATTTTTTGTACCAAATTATTAATAAAATTATTATTAAAATAAATTTATTACAATGAACGAAAATTAATCATTGCAGTTAAATCAAAATCATGCAGTACACGATTATATTAAAAAAAAAGTATAATCTTCTTAAATGAAAATATATGCAATGCGACGTAGAAAAATAAATTATAAATTATACATGAAACTTGTACATATTTACAGATACGTGTATATTCCAATTCACGAAGAGTACGCGTGTATTCATTTATTTTACTTCAAGAAGTTAAAAAAATTAATAACAATAAAAAATATTGAATGTAACTTTTTTAAAGTTTTAAGCAAATAAATTAATCAAGTAAATTAAACGATTCAATTAAGTGTAAATAATAAAATGAATTTTTTTAACACACAAGATAATACATAATTAATAAAGTTTATAAAACTCTATTTTTTTAAGATTCTTTAATCGTTCAAAATTTTATTTTCATCGCAATATTCAGGTTATATCATTCAATAATATTCAAATTTTAAATCCAGGGATTTTGAATACTTTTTTCAATTTCAATTAATTGTTAATTTTGTAACTTTAAATTAATTTTAACTTTAAATTATAATAAAATTAAAAATTTCATAATTACTGAAAATAATTTGAGATAATATATAGCTATATTTTTAAATGGTGCACTTTCTTCTATCTTTTTCTTGCACTCCCTCGCTCTCATTTTTAATTTTTCGTCCCCTCTTTATTAGTATTTATGCTCTATTCTTTTTCCTTTTTAAGATTTTCTACTGGTACTGACATTATAGTAACGACCTATATTAAAGTCTTATAAGCTAGTTTTTTTCGATACGATACTCATCATCACTCCTTTTTACTTAACGTTTCACTTCTACAAATTAAAGGTCAACGTATAGAACCATACATGCCTATTCATAAATAATGACCAGAGTATCTACATAAAAAACAGAAAAGAGATAAAAATGAAAAGGCTACTTTTGGCAGTGCATTATCAAATGAACGTTCATATAGGTAAAAAGCATCTTAGTTTTAAGATGGAATTTTTAATATTAAAATAAGCATGATACAAGTATAAAAGAACTAAGCGAAAAAATTGAGTGACTAAGATTTCACATCTTTTTTCTTGTTAATTTACTTTACATTACTGGATGAAAATATGAGAGATCGATAAGTCTTTTTACTTAAAAGGTGCACATATAGATATATATAGATATTAGAGATAGTAGATTAAAAATATGATTATAGTATGATAAACCAATAATATAAAAAAATGTCTGAATATCTAATTAATATAATTAAATACATGATTATGCGGGCAAATTTTTATCTCTGTTGTTTTCACCGATAAGATGAAATATTTTAAATTGAAAGAAGTTATCATGTAGTACAAAATTTTAAAATAGTATTTACCCTATTATTTCCCACGTATTATATATTGGCCAAGAGTTTAATTGAATTTATGGTATTGCAGAAAATTAATGAAATATAGGAAAATATTATAAGATAACCTTACAGAAAATACTATTCTAAAAAATTATTATTGTAACAATGTCGATAAATTGTGAAATTTTATTTTTTTTAAATTAATGCAATATGGTTCCTATAATTTAATAATAAAAAATAATCTTCGTTAATTACCATAAAATTATTTTTACAGACGATTACCAGAAATGAAATATATGAAAGGTCTCTTTTATCCATTTATTATATTTGGTAATATCCCTTTATTAAATTTCATGAAAAATAAAAAAAAATGTATTATATTCCATGATATTATATATTATATAAAATTTACTTATTATAAATAAGTAATCTCGCAATTTCATACTAGAAATTTTAAAAGGTATGTATTTGAAAGTTCCAAAATATTTTACGTACATGGATTACGGAACAATTCTTGTTGAGTAAAAGCTCTTTAAATTAAAAAAACTATAATATGTGTAATAAAACTCAATATGTAATGTTAAATCTGAAAATGGTTTAAATTACTTTTTAATGTAATAACGAAATTACAAACCAAACATTATAGAGATGAATATATAATATTTAAGTAGTAATAATGATGTAGATAATCTAGTGATATGGTGAAGTGAATAAAATATTATTATTTAAATCACTACTAATAAATGTTCACTTGTATATTTAAAAACATATACCACGACTAATATAACATCTAAAGTGTTCTATTTTAAAGTATACATAATGTTATTATAATGCTAGAAAGATTAGGATAATTTAAAAATTATATTTTTTCTTGCACTTTCAACTAGTAGCTCGTTTGCATTTAACTACGAAGATACGTACTTTGTAAAACTGTTGGAATATCCCGCAGATTTTATAATAAAATGTATTGACATCGCAGCACATTGAATTTATCCATGTTATAAGTTTATCCATATGTATTATATGTAATTTGGCACTGTCGTTGCCCACGCATCGTAAAATTCATAAATTTGATCTGGACTCGTATTTGTGGGTGGCTACCTTTTTCATCTCACAACAGAAATAAGGATAATCAAAATAGAAAATCTCTTATTCTATTGTTAAATTAGCCCTGTTCATAAAGCTATTAATCTTACTGGAGTGTAATATGGTCTATTCAGTAATAATGTAGAAGTACAATACGATGCATTACTTGATATTGCTCAATCGTGTGCTCTATATTTTATATTTCCAGATAAATTATTTCAAATAGTTTTTCGTTACCTAAATTACTTTAACACGTTGCCAAATTTTTTTGCAAAATCATAAATAGTAACGAAACATTAATAATCCATACTTTTAATTGGTAATAAATATATTTTTATTTCAACTCTATATTATAATCATATAATTGAGTCTGAATTTAATTAATTTTTATGGATGAAAATTTTTATAGTAAAAATTTCTAATTCAAATTTCACGTGGTCATGATTAGAATTGTATATTTGATCACAAAAAAAGCACCCAGAATATACTTGTAATGAAACTAAACCTTTATTTAAACCCTGAATTGTACATTTTAAAAAAAATTTTACATCAAATAAATTGTGAATCGTCATTACAATAAAAATAAATACAAAATAAATAAAATAAGAGCGAATCTTGAATAATTACGTATTATTGTAAAAAATATATTTTTGTTTGAATTTCGCAAACTTATCGTAACAATCTAAATACGAGGATGAATCAAGTATCCGTATTTGGAAAAAAGTATTATAAATGTATATGTCATGATGTTTATGAATTTTAAGTTTATCGATTACTGATACTAATATAAGATTGTTTCATTAATATTTTTAAAGATATACTTGGAAATTTTATTTCAATTAAATTTATGTAAAGCTTTTGAACTTAAATTTTCATTTATAAATATAAAAAAAACACGATCACTACTTATTAGGATTGCAAATACGTTCGCATAATAAGCAACATTAGTTTTCTAAAATACAAAACTATTATAAAATTAAAATTTCACGTATTTCTTTATAAAAAATATTTAAAAAGTGGTAAAACAGATATCAAATAAAATTTTGATTTTTTACTGATAAAATTTTCGGATCAAATGAAATTTTTGATACTTAGTAAATGATCTTGTAACGATAAATATGTAAAATTAATTAAATACATTTATCTAAATTATTATATATATTAATTATTGTCTTTATTACTTTAATTTTATTATATAAGTCATGAAAGTAAAAAATTTAGATAAAATTTAAAAAAATATATTGCACCCCAATTACAATCTTAAGATTGTTCGTAAATAAATAATAATGATATGCAAATACATATCTAATATGTATATTGCAGTGTAATTAGTATTATACGCAACACTAAATAATATTTTTAAAAACTAAATTAATTTTTAGTAATATTGTTTTATTTATTTTTAACTTAATAAATTTTTAAAACAGTTAAGATGTTTAAAATAATATTATACTTTTTTTTAATATGATAATCTGGAAATATGTAAAGTGCATTCAAACCATAGGTTTAGTTCTCCCTCACTCAAGCAAGTATCTAGTTTTATACATGTGTTACATGTAAATAAAAAATTTATTCTTTATCCGTCTCGTATTTCTTCTATCTTTATTTTTATTTTTTCTATTTCATTTTTGTCCATGTTATATACATGTATACATGATATCATCCTTTTTACATAAATTCTTCTTGGTCAAAGATGTTTGAATATCTATTTTATGTATGAACGGCTTAAATCGATATCTTTTTTATTTACTTCTACTTTTTTAATCAAAGAACATTTAACTTGACCCAGTAAAAGTATTTACAAATTACAATATTGATATTCAAGTTTTCGAAATATGAAATAAATAGATAGGAATATTACTCACCTAATTTAAAAACTTTACACCTATTAATATTCATAATTTTTATTTTTCGTTCTTCTTAAATAACGAAAAAATAAAAAAAAATAAAAGAAAATACTTTTGCAAAATTAATATTGTTGTATACAGAATTAAGTGAATAAGCTATGATCTATAAATAATCTATTAAATGCTAAATAACTCGAAAAAGATAATTATATAATATTAATTGACTGATAATCAAATCAGAAAAATCTATTGTTTCTAAAAATAGTTAATAGATGCTTAAGAAAAATTCCTGATAGATGTCGTTTTCAGTTCAACTACTAATATTTGTACCTATTTTTCTCTTGTGTAATCTTCATTTCACAGTCAACGATTAAAAATACATTTCTAACTTATATTTAAAACCCAATAATATTAATTAATCATTTATATAAAACAAATGGTCAGTTTATCAAAAATATTATTTTCAAGAATTCGAAATTTATCTTACCTTAATTTTTATAAATATTTAAATTTTAAATGAAAAAATAAAAACTTGTATTATAAACTAACTTTATGTATTTACAAAGATATTCATAATTTGTCAAATCCATTTTTTATCAAAAATAAAAATAAAAGTTCTAGATAGTTAAATATTGATTTTAATAAATATAATGATTTTTTAGTAAATTTTGACTTGATATAATCAGAATCATGTAATTTTAAAAGGTGAGTAAAATACGTAATTTTATATAGAATAGAAATATGATCAGTTATTTTCCATTAATATAATTTAATTTAAATTTTTTTATGATTACAATAGTAGAGTAAATTCTAGTTAAAATTAGGAGTTATTAAACATTTTTTTAATTGTACATTAAATATATTATACTTGGATAATATCGAATGCAATGCTCACACACTAATTATTTTCTTGTCTTTAATACATTGTATATTTTATTATACTTATCAAGAATATTTTTTTATTTAATATATTACACGAAATTCACATTATATCACATAGTGAAAATTGCCTATTTTAGAATCCCAAAATTCAATGTCATTAAGAATTCATTAACTGCGTTATAAGTATGTATTCGCGTGTTGCTGAGTTGCTAAGCATAATATTTAATATCGAAAAAAACAATATAACGAATTTTTTTAAAAATGGTAAGAAACATAATTTTATTAAATATTAAAAAGTAAAAGTCTACAATGTTTTTAATTTTACTGCGATTTAGGGATTATCACGGTAATGATGAGATAGTTTTCAAGAATTTGAAAAATTAAAAAAAATTTGATTGTTTTCCATGATAAAGAGTCGATGTAAGCTGTCATATATTATTGTTTATTTTTTAATATCCAATATTTGTTGTGCACAATATTCCAAACTGTAGTAATAATAAATATAAAAGTATAAACTATTGTTTAAATATGTATTTTATAATTATGGAAACAACTACGTATAAAGTGTATACACAAATTATAAAAAAGTATGAATGAAGATACATGTAAAATTTAAAGATTTGATAAGGAAAAATATTTTTAAAATATTGAAAATAAATTTAAAGTATACTAAAAAATTAAAAAATGTATCGAACGATAATACTGAATAAATTTTTAATAACAAAAAGGTATAGTAGTTAAAAAAAATGATGCAACAGAAAAAATGAAAATTAGTCAGGTGTATCACAGACTCGCACCAATTGTTTTATGTTACGTAAAAGTAATGGATTCATTTTTATCTTCGTTTATTCCAGATGGCTTTACGTACTTATTTACTCTATTTTACACGTATCAACATTTATTTCTAGTGTCATAAAAGCATTTTTCCATGCATAAAAAGATTTTTAATATTATACATTTCTTGAGTAAAATAGAGATGTGTAATATTTTTTTATCTATCTTCATCTTAGAGTAATATTTATTTGATTATAAACACCTGTCCGACAAATGTTACGAAATATAAAATAGAAATTTCTTATCTGATTCACTCTGAAATTTTTATTAAACCAAAAAAAGTACAGTAATTACGCGTGCATAAGTAGCTGCTATTTATATGTTTATCTTTGTTTCTATCATTTTTTACTTTTATAAATTAAATGGATAAGATTGACTAGTATATGAATGGAAATTGAACAAATTTTTTTTATTAACAAAAATTAAATATTAATTAAATGTCTAAATTGATGAAAGTTTATAATACATGAAAAATTATTCTATTATAGCAGTTATTATTACTTAATAAAAATAAGATATAGTAAACTTCATTATATTTAAAAAAATACTTTAAACATTTTTTATCATATAAAAACAATATTTATACTTATATATTTTGTGTTATAATATATTATAAAAAATAATAAGAGTAATTTATATCATTATCGTATAATTTAAAAATGTTTTTTTATCAAAATGTTCTATAACATTGATTTTAAAGAAAATTTTTTGCTTATTTTTTACATCATGTTGTAGTTAAATATATTTTATTTAAAAATATATATAATTATTTCTTATTAAATTCTTAATATTCATACTTAGGTTATCATAATTATTCAACTACATTTGTTTTTAGGCTTTTAAGTTTAATAATATTTCATAAATTTCAAAAAATATCTAAGAATAATTCTAGAAATAGAATTTCCGATATCAAATACTTAATTAAAATATAGTTAAAAACATATTATATTTACTTATAATATGACTAATACAGCTTCAGTGAAATAAGTGGATCCAGGAACTCATAAAATTTTAGGGCCAAAAAAGCATATACTGTATTAAGGAATATATGGACTATTATAGAAAGATGGTTTAAGAACGATTTCAAAATAAAAATATTAGATGGGTTAATAAAAAGCATATTTCTATATGTTGCTGAAATGTGAGTTTAGAAAAGTTGCAAGGAAACAATGTACAAAAGATGCAAAAGTATATATAAAATGGATATTGCATGCAAATATGCCAGATCATATTTTTTCTTGTTAGAAATAACAAGAAAAAGAATAAATAAATAAAAGCATATAAGAAAGGAATGTTCGAAAACAAAATAATAAATAATAAAGATGCGAAAATCAAGAAATTATTCCTAAACTACATAAAAATAAGGATAGAAGAAAGAAAAGTTTTTAAAGAAATAGAAATAATAACAAAAGGGAAAAGAAAATTAGAGGGATAAACTTATTGTAAAAGATAATTAAGTTACTTCTGGAAGCACTAAAATATACAGAAGTTAAATATTACATAACAGAAAATACACAATAAAAAATATAAATAATTAAATTTAAGTTTTTTCCTCTTTTAAAATACTTAAAGCTATTACTAAAGATAATCAGAAACAACTGCTAAAAGTGAAGAGGTCATTCTGAACAAGTTATGTAATGGAAGAGAAAATAGGAATAGAATCTTAGAACTCAAGATTGAAATCTGAGAGGAAGAAAATATTATTAGTGAAAAAGAGAAATGATAAACAAGAAGAGTTCAAACAGAGGCAGAACGACTGGCTAGTGTAAAGAAGTAAAACATAAAAATAGAATAACGCGATGATCTCAGGATTGGATCATAAAAGAGCCAACAACGAAGAATAAACTAAGATATAAAGAAGGTGAGAATAGACTCATTAAAAAGGGAAGCAAGAAGGTGAAAATATCTAGAATGTGTCAGCATTAAATAGGTTGGATAATAATAGCTGAGAATTTTTTTAAAAAATATGAAATTAAAGGCATCACAAAAATTTGAAGGAAAGAGTTAAGGAAAAGAAAAATTAAGCACCGGTTAAAACGGTGTTTGATAGACTATATCCAGCAAGTGAGTAAAATTAGAAGAAGCCAAAGGCAGGTATTCTGTTCAATGTGAAAACAGCTGAGGAAGAAGGATAGAAGAAAGAAAACAATGATAAATGAGGAGATCTAAGGAAGACACGAAAGATAAAAAAAGAAAATAATTACTAGAGTGGATTAAAGAAAGAGGGTTTTTCGTTCTGAACGGTAAAAAGATAAGAGATTATGGAAATTTCACTTCACAGAGAAAGAAACAAAGGAGGAATAAAGGAGACTGAGTCAGGTAAACTAAGTGAGTGTTTTAAAGTTTGGTGAACAAGAGGAAGAAAGATAGATACGAAATACCTAATAATATCTCCAAGCAAGAGTGGTTGACCAATAGTATCTACGCAGTAAAACGTGGGTAAGAAAAAGAAGTAATGGCTACAAAAAGAAGAAGCGGAAACGGTGGAGGATGCATGTATAGAAGATAATTTTAGAAGAAGTGCAAAATTTTCAAAATTCGAATCAAATTTAAAATGTTTAAATTTTTATTATTATTCTTGTTATTATTGTTATCATTATTGATGTTTTTGTTATTATTATTATCATTATTGTTGTTGTTATTAAATACTATCTTTTAATATTGTACAAATTTAGACAACATTATAAAATTTCTGTACGTACAAAGATGATACCATATTTTATATCATCTTTGTTAAGATTCATGATTGTCAAATGTATAAAATTATAAAATCAATTTTTTTTAATATTTTATATTATTCTTATTATTCTTTATAAAAAAAATAAAACTACTACTAGAACAATAATTTTTACATAAAAGTATTATTATACATGGATAAATTGGAAACTTTAAATGAAAATTCATTTTTGAATAATTTATTTTCAAATTTATGATTTTATGCTAAAATATATAAAGATAATTATTATATAAGCATCTATCACTGAAAAAAATGTTCTTAATTCATTTGAAAACTTTTATGACAAATTTTTTTGTCTAAAAATTCTAATTTTAATTATAATTTGTTTAATTGTTAGATTAAAAAATATAAAATTTTATATAAAACATAATGTTTTTTTACTAAGCTGAAAAACCAAAAATTTTGGTAATATTATGTATATTCTGAAAAAGTTCAATGTCACATAAATTATTAGTGAAATATTTTAATTGAAAATTAACCTTTTAGTTAAATAAAATAAATCCTAAATTATTTAAATTTGGCTATGCTTATCAAATGTATACCCGTTTTAATTTTTAAAATGATGATAAAATTTTGTTACAGATAAAATTAATTTTGTATTTAAATTTTGAACTCGTATATTCATTTATTTTTGTATTAATAATTTTAATTATGTAATACAAATTTTTTGTTATTAATAATAACTGAACCAATTAATAGATGTTAATATATGATGATAAAATTTTCAGAGTATTGTTAGTTGCAGATAATTACTCAAAATAAAATAAGAAACTGTTTGCGAAAAACTAATTAATCGTCTTACAATATGATTTCCTCTAAAGCAGAGGAGTAAATAAGAAAGGCAATTTTTTCTATTATTTCATCTATGCACGTGCGGCTCTTCAATTTATAAATGAAGAAAATAAAGCAAAAAAAAACATCTAAAAACCAAAAATAGAGAACTTGATAAACAATATACATAAAAAAGAGAGACAAATCATGCTTGATGAAAAAAACCAGTAAGCAGTTCATACAACGAGCGACAAAAAGAAAAAATTTACGGACGAATTCTGTTTACTGCACGTGAAAATGAATCCTGTATTGATGAGTTTTCAAAAGAAAAACGTGAAAGAAACGAACCGTTTTTTTTTATAAATTATCCCCGATAACTTTAATACTCGTACCATTATGTGAAAACCTGTGTTAAAATTTCCACCGCTATCATAAATTTAATATAAATAAGAAAAGGGGAGGAGCCATTTTTGTTATAGATTTGCTTAATATAAGTATAGTCAGCACTAAGAGCTGTGTCAAGAAGAGAAGAGGAATGAGGAAAGTTTATACATATAAGGGTTGGAAGAGTCTAACGTGAGCATGATATCAAAAAGAGCGACAAAAAAAGAAAAAGTATCTCAACGTCGTTTTTTATCGACTGCCCTACTTTGGAATCGCCTTGGGACAAAAGGTAGTCGTACACTTTTATATTTGCGACTTCCCACTGTATGTTTATGTATATATACATGCTAAAATGTGTATACCTGAAAATGCCTGCGGCAAATATATATTTAGGTATACACATAAGCGGATAGCAAGTAGTTTCGATCGCTTGTGCAACAGTCAAAAGGAATCATCTTTAGATAATAATGAATACGCGCGAGCGAATAGAAATATTCTCCTTCTTTTTTCACGAGCTGCTCCCTAATTTTCCAAAAATATAATTCTAAAACGTATTACAATATACATGAAAGAATTCAAATTTTCATAGATTTTAATTTAAAAATTAATACAATCGTAATATTACTCTGTCGTAATAACTATAAAATTATAAACCAAACTACAATCATAAAAACTAAAGAGCCAATGTTAATCTCATATACTTTTAACAAATAATATATCTTGTGTAAAATATTTTTGATTAATAATTTGATCAATAAATACAGTATATATGTATAAATTTTCTTTGGTGAATTATACATGTACAAAGAATTAACGAACAAAAACTCTATGCGAATACAAATATGTTTGTTCAAAGCCTCGCAAGCGCGTTATCATATATGTTTACTCACAGGTTTAAGGTGCAAAATAATATTCCTTGACTCGTTCCTCTTAATTGAGAAATAATTAAATTCCCCGTTACTCCTCATAGCGCATGCACGGCTCTCGTGCCATAAGTTTATTACAAGTTCAAAGCTTTTCAACTTTTCTTTATTCTCTAACGTTAAATACCTCCATTCACATATGGCACGAGTACATTTCTACAATTTTCTCAGTGAATTTTGCAACAAAGGCACATGGTTTCTATAAACATATTTTCTCAGCCGTGAGTATGGAAACATGCTGAAGTATTTATCAGCAAACGGTGCGCACAAAAATCATATTGAACTTGACAATAGTTTTACTACCACCGGCATAACATAAAACACGATTACTTAAGCTTGATGTGCATTATGATGCTGCACAAAGATACATAAATTTTATTAAGTAATGTTTAGCCAGAAAGTATTTAAAAACATAGCATTAGTATTTAATTATTCAAATAACAAACGTTGTTTTTATCTTTTTCATAAATTAGTTATCTAGCTAATTTTTTCTTGTAAAAATCAAAAGAAAATTTATCATGTACTATATAAATTCCAATATTAAAAATTTGTTAACCTTGAAAAAAAAGGAAATCGTTAAATATTTAAGGACTCAAATCATTGATAAAATTATATATAATGCCAGAAAAATAAACTAAGAACTACATATACATCGCAAATAATATATAAAAACGTGAACTGAGCAACAATTAGATAGATTTATAAATATAAATATGTATATTTTACAAGATTACTACGTCGTACTTTTCTTGACTGTAATTATAATATTTTTAAAGGCCTTTTTTAAATCTTTCAACATTATCTTTGATATATAAAAATATAGCTCGGTTCTTTTATGTATTTTATTTCACAAGGATTATACCTTTTTATCATGTTCCGTAAACTATTCATCATCATAAAAACATTACAGAAACTATAATCCTAAGCTTTAAGTAAAAAAACTTCAAAAAACGCTTAAAAAATGTTTTATTTTTACGCTCACAAGAAACAAAATCATTAAAAAGTCGCTTTCTACAAAGTATATAAACACATCTAGTTACGTCAAAAGTATGCCACTATTTTTTTGCACCGCACAGGAAAACAGGAAATAAAACAAAAATCTGGTAAATTTTATTAATGAATAAAAGTCTTATTTGAACATATCGATAATTTATAATAATTTGATCAACTATCGGATATTCCTTATTATTAAACTTTTTATTTCTTTATTATATACGTTTTTCCTTTTTTGCTCATTTCTTGAGTTTTTTCACAGTTTAAAATGCCCGTCTTTCCCATCGATTTTTCTAAAGCTGCCAGTGCACGATGTATCTACGCATCTGCACGAAAAATAACATCTTTAATTCTTAGTCAACAAAAAAAGTTAGTTTGATTAAAGATAAGTCATTTTATTTTTATTATTTATATATAAAAAATATATTAATATATAATTTTAATTATAATAAATTATAAATTAATATAATTTAATTTTTTTTAACTATTTATATATTTATTTTATTTATAAAATAAAAAATTTTTAATTCTTTAAAATTTCCTAATATACCTGCAAATTACTTTAAAATAATGACTAAAATGTATTTAATATTATCTATTCTTCAATTATAATAATTAATTATAATTATTATCCGATTTAATCTAATTTATATTAATATTAATTAAAGAATAATTTTTATAAATATAAATACAAACAAGAAAATAATTCTAATTTTTCCCTTCATTATTTTAAATGAAATTTTTCAATTTTAAAAAAATAAACTATTAAATCTAGTTCATACTCCTTTTAAATCATCTGCATGTGTTAATATTTACCCAAGTCATTTATAAATATACTTTTTTTTATTAACTCATTCATAATGTTTGAATTTACCGTAATATAAAATTAATGTTAAGGAACTATATTAAAACTACCTATGTAATTATATTAAATTACTGTAATTACAATATTACATTTTCACTAATTATTACATTAAAAATATCTTGTTAAAGACTTATTTAAACACACATTCTATTCTAAAATCTACAGTATTTAACTTTGGGAACATTTTCATCTTTTGAACTAATTAAAATAATATTATTATTTTTTAATGACATTAATGTCTTAAATAGATATGCCTAAGTTTTATTTGAACAAATGAATATAAAGTTTAAATTTAAAATTTTTTAATTATAGAAAGTAAAATTAAATTATGATACTTTTAAACCAGTTAATTATCTTAATAAGGAAACTTTTTTAATAGCCTTTAATAGATAAATATTGTAAAATATTTAAAAGAATAAATAAAATGAGATGATTTTATGATTTTAAAGAAGAAAAAATTATTTTTTAATTAATTTCATTACAAAAAATGAAAACTACAAATTTTTTATATATTTACAAAATATATCGTAATGTGGTAATTATAAACAAACTTTTAAGATAATTTATTAACTGTATATTCTTATATTATTAAAAGACCTCATCTTAATATAAACATTTCATTTAAATTTGCATAAAAAGCTAAAGTTATTTCAATATTTTATATTATTGATAAGAAGTGTAGATTATGCAATTAAGCATAATGATGTATATCAAGTTGGAAAACATTTTCAAAGTATTTAAAACCTAATAAACCTTACTAACTTAAAAATATAATTACAATTGAAATTTATAAATTTTTTTATAAAATCTTTAATTTATGTTCTTTAACTTTTTAAAAATATATCTATATTATTATTTATTGATCAATTAAATCTCGACAAATTCAAAATCTCTCTAAAATGTTAAATTTGAATTTGTATAAAAAATGTTTATAGTAATAGTTGTCTATTTTTATAGTTTGTAAATAAAAAATAATTTTTAAAATATATTGTTAAAAAATTATTTATTAAATACATATATCTGACCTTTAAATGAACTTATTAATATTTGTTTATACTTTCCATGATAAAATAAAAATAAAAACATTAAAAATTTTGAAAACACTTATGCATCGTTAACTCTAAATAAATTAATATAATAGTAAACAGATAGAATAAATACGGTGGATAATATAAAATTGAAAAAATTGCTATTCATATATTTTATTATTATTGATTTTTTTTTACGAAACTGTTGCTATTATAATAAATATTATTTTCCGTTTTCATTAAACCTAATTTATTAGGTAATAATGTTTTGTAAAGCTTTAAACATTAGTAATTAAATAAGAAACTAATTAGAAAGAAAAAATACTTTAAAACATAGAACTACTGTTTGGAATGCCATGGAATATAAAAAAGGATACTTTGAGGATAGAAATGGAGGAAAAGTAGGGTTAGCGCGTTAGGAAAATATCGGGCTTCATGCAACGACGCGATTGGAAATTCCTGTAGCCTTGGTTGTACGTGTGTATTGGTCTTTTTGGTTATTTGTGCACTGCTTGGACATTCCAAGCAGTACATCTTGTGCACTTGGGCGAGAATTCGCAAAAATCTGCGATTCAAGGATCATTCTGAAACGTGCTCGCTTTGGTAGTCCTATACATACCACAAGTAGAACCTGCACTGACGGCAGCTAGAGTATAGTGCAGGAACACAGCTCTTATTACCGACAAGCTCTATCCACACTGTTTAGCTTGAATCGCCAATTTCTCTCATTTCGTACGAAAATCACGGGCAGAATATATTATCATACCAACCATGACTTGAAAGCATTGAACCAAACTCCGCAACTTATGTTTAAATGTAAATTATTGTAAATTAGCTCGATGAAATTATGTTTATTTAAAGAATTAGTTATTATTTAAAAAATAAATAATATAAATTTAAATTAATTTAACTATGTTGTTTTAATTTGATATACTTTCTTCATCCTGCAATACAAAAATAATCAAATTCCAAATTCTTGTTAGACTATGCGACTTATTTACAATGATATTATTGAATTCTTTATTGTTCTTGCAACAACATTTTTATAAAAAACTACAATTATAAAAATTTTATATTTGCAGATATTAAATATTTTATTGGTTTAGAAAGAAATTAAATTAATTGTATTTATAAATATCAAATTATTCATTTTATAAAAAAATATTGTACGTATTTCTTGTCCATACAAAATGACAATATATATGTATATGAATAAGTTATTATATTTAAAAAACGGCATAGCGGAAAATCACTAATGCAAAGCATGGAAAAAGTTACAAACAGACTAATAACGGGAAAAATTATTTTAGAAAGACGAAGAAGTGGAATAATAATATCAAAAGAAAAACAGAAAGAATAGATTCAATTACAGAGGGATTACTCTTATGCAGTTGAAGTACGACATTTATACTGAATTTATTAAAAAAAAATAGTTTAGAGGAGATCACAGAGAATAATAAAAAATTACATAATACTCTGTTCGAATTTGAAAAAAATAAAGGCATAGTAGATACAATTTTTATGCATAATTTGCAGATATAAAGGTTAAAATGGTTTAGTAATATAAAAAAAGAAATAATTTGGAAGTACACGAATAAAACAGGTATAAGCAGATAAAAATAGAGAAAAAAAATAATATCGTTGATTTACGCGACCAGAATTATTGACAACAAATGAAGGGATGAGTAATTAAATTGATTGCTCGTAACATTTAATTACTACTTAGAAAAAAAATATTCGGGACTGAATACAAAAAACAAAAATAATTCAGTTTAGAAAGTCGAGGATACGGAAGATAAGTTTTAAATAAGATGAAAAATAACCAAAATAGAAAGAGTTAGTCAATTAAAAAATGTTAGGTAACAATTTAAATTAATTATTAACTTAATTACTATTTTAATTAATGAATTAATCAACAAAAAGGAAGAACCAAAAACAATAATGATATGTATTAGAAAAAAGTATGGAGCATTACGAATAGATGATTTAAAGAAGACATCAGAATAAAAACGAAGATAATCAACGGATACATAGAAAACTTGATTTTATATGGAACCGAAATGAAAATGAAAAAGTTGTGACAAAATAGAAAAAATACAAAATAAATACATATATTGAATAATTAATCTAGATAAAAACACCTCTGAGTGCATAATGATGTTGAAAACAAAAAAAAATGTAGTAGAAATAAAGCCCATGAGTAAATTTGAAGATAAAATAATAATCAACAGATACGGGAATTCTCAAAAAATGATTAAAAATAAGGTTAAAAGTAGAAATTTATAAGAAAGAAATTGAAATATAAAAAGTGAGTTATGGAATATAATGGATAAGTTTCTGGCAAAATATTGGATGGTCGACTTGTTACTCGAGAGAAAAATGTGAAAAGAATGAAATAATTTAAGAAGAAATAGAGACCGTAAAATTAGATTAATAATAGAAAATTCGCATAAACAACTTAGAAAAATTAATATTTGTAGCAGAATTTAAGCATATTCGAAAATATAAAAGAAAAAAATGTGTAAATGAAAAGAAAAAGGGATAAACTAGAAAATTGGGAATCAAAATGGTAGTGAGAGTTAGAATGGGTAACAACGAAAGCACACGACATTAAGCACAAATTGGTAGAAAGAAAATAATGTACAGATTGTGCAATAAAAAGAGAAATTTAATGTTATAGGGTCTCGTATAAATAAGTGGAAAAATATAATACAAGATTCATTGGATCAGAGACAAAAAAAAGAGGTACAACATTATAAATCTAT
The DNA here is from genome assembly GCA_018907185.1 of Platyscapa corneri. Classification (NCBI taxonomy): domain Eukaryota; kingdom Metazoa; phylum Arthropoda; class Insecta; order Hymenoptera; family Agaonidae; genus Platyscapa; species Platyscapa corneri. The sequence continues at coordinate 1,687,717 of JACCHW010000029.1, forward strand.
ATTATATATATATATATATATATATATAGAGAGAGAGAGAGAGAGAGAGTATACGTGTAACATGAAACTATATAAAATTTACTGTTGCGACTGTAATGTAAATATAAATTAGATGTATCAATATATAGATTGCTTATAATTATTATTAATATAAGAAGAATAATAATTAAAAACTATTTATATTCGTAAAAGGGATATTTCTTAAAATCAACAAACTAAATTTTTATAGCATAATCGATCACATGAAACGTATATTTACGCTAAAATTATACGTATTAAATATTAAAACAAAGTTAAAAGAATGAAAACTATAAAAAATAATGATTATAATTGTATTCATAAGTTATGCTTGAAATGATAAATAATATGAAAAACATCGATCTAATGTATTCTTAATATATTCAAATTCAAATTTTTCTATTACACATTGAATATTGTAATTATTAAAAATATTTTTATACTAGATAAATTATTTTTAATTATTCTGAATCATCGAATAACATTATCAAAAAAATAGGCAGCTTAGAGTTACTGCTTTGTAATATTCTAACATTAAATAATTTAATTACACTACTATAAGATAGGCAATACAAAATTTTCAAAATAATTATAAATTTTCTTAAGCAAACAAGTAATACTAAAGTATATCAGCAAATATATATTGTGCAACATAAAAGTGTAAAATAATATTGTGACATATACTTTCAATAATAGCTTTAGCATTATTTTATCTGTTTCTAATATTGGAAGAGTATAAATATATACAATCTTGTTAAAAATTGTATTTTAAGGATGTAGATCTTGTAACTGTAATATAATCTTATAACTGTGATAATACACTGTAATATTAACGTAAATTTATTAAATAATAAAATCTTAGTATTGCAAATTACAAAACGCCCACAAAACTTCGTTAAAAAAGTGTCCTAACGTAGAAAAAGCAAAGAAAAAAAACATTTCATAAACATTTTGAAGAAGTTTAAAAAATTTCTTTATAAATACTTTTTATTATTAATTTTAAATTCAGGTAGATAATTTTTATTTCAATTTTTTCGGTTCTAAAGCACGTTTTGACATTTGAAATCATCTGATACTTACATTTTCAAGTTTACATTCAATTAACACGTTCATATTATTAGCCATTTACTTGAAAACTTTTCAATTTTACAAAGTTAGCAAAATAAATAATTTTCTATTAAAATAAATTTGCAGTAGTGCTCATATTGTCACTTACGATTGATTTTTAGTTTTAAATGATTTTTGTAAAATTTTTAATATTATAAAGCACTTCTATTTATAGGTCGTAACAAAGAACTTATTAATAGTGTCGGTACATTTACGGGTTTCTTTCGAGTTATTGTTTCATTTTTTAATAATAGGAATAATCAATGCTTCTCGGTGAGTCCCGTTCCACCAACAATGCGATAGGAAATGCGTTTTCATTTGTGAAAGATAATGAGTGTTAGTTATAAAAGACCTAAATAACGTAGCTTATACGAGAAAATAAAAGAGATTATTGCTATTGTTTAAATACTGTAAAAATATTTATATCCTTATGATTTGTTCTCTCTTTTCCTCTCGAATCCTTCACATCCCACAAAATGATTTGTTTTCTTTTATCTTGTATTGTAACTATTTATAATTGTAACGAAATTACTTATTTTACATATTCATAAATGCAATTTTTATGTTTAACGCAAAAATGTTCACGTCGGCAATCGTGTGTGAAAATGCAAAGTTTTTTAATCCAATAATTCTTTCACCTTATTTTTAAAAAATACAATACTTGATATATGTATGATTAATCTAAAGAATAAAATTTTGCAAATAAAATGGAATAATAAAGCAATTCGAGTTACATTGCTATTAATAAAAACTCGTTATCCCATTAAAAACTTCGCATTCATAAAATTTTAAGAATACCAAATTTAAATATATCTACTAAAAATATAGTTTTTACAATTTAAATAAAAATGTTTTTTACAATAAAAATAAAATACAATAAATAAAATAATAAAAATATTTGTTATTTCAAGGTTAATTAATTAAACATAAAATTATAAATTATTAAAATAATTTAAAATTTATTATCTTAATTAAATAAAATTTACTCGTCAAGAATTTAACCAATTCAATCATTAAAATATATTTTTTAATACAATATTTGAAAAATAATATACATTTGTATTTTAAACTAACAAAAATAACTTGTAAAGGAAATTCGCCTTAAATAGCGTAAAATTTATAATTTATAAGATTGAATATTTAATTATTTGATTCATAAAAAGAAAAGGATAAAAGAACATATGTACGATAGCGTTTCATCAATTCATAATATCAATAAAATATTAAATAAACTGTACGAAAAGAGAAATTAAAATTTCTATTACTTAAATGTATTTTTTAAGCATTCATATTAGGTACTTATCCGTAATGTTTTTAAGCTCAACTACAAAATACCGTATAAGCGAGAAAATAATTGTGTAAAACTATTGTGCGAACATATATTGCAAAGTCTGCGTACCGAGAAAACAGGGTAATAAATTTTGATAATAGTAGATGAATTAATAATTAATAAGAAATAAATTTTATTATTGCAGAATTGGGAATATGTGTATTTGAAAATAAGAGCATGCGAATAATATTAAAATCGACAGAGAGAGAGAGAGAGAGAGAGAGAGAGAGAGAGAGAGAGAAGAATGAGTAAGAATGTAAAGGGCATTATGGAATGAGTATGCGAAAGAGTTGATGATTGAGAAAAAGCAGACGTAGGAAATATAGAGGAAGAAAAATAGGAAGAATGCACAAATAAGAGAAGTAAAAAATTTTTGGCGTATAAAATCTGTATAAATAATCTGTGGCGGCGTCAGTTAAGTCAGAGAGAAAAACACGCGTTTCCGGAGAAAAAGAGAGTTTTAAATCAGAAAATAAAGTGTGATTTATGCAACCGCCCGAGAAGGTCACCACCACAGACGGAACTGGTAAAGATAAGCGTAAAGAGTGAGTACCTTATTCTGCATATCGTGTTTTTAACTTTCACCACCTCGTACCCCATACCATTATATTATATTATAAGCGAATTTATCATTTTAGAAATATAGGATCCCATAGAAATGTGGGACGCAAGATAGTAAAAGGGCTAATAAACGTATGTCGGTCCGAAGTTAGGCGTTTACACATTTTTCCGTCGTATTACAAATACTCCCGCCGCGCGATTCTCTTTCCGGAGGTCGCAGAAGCAATACGCAATTTCCAGGCACAATGCCTCTTTTCGCAGATGCTGAAGGCAAGGATGTCATTTCCTATCTGGATGAGGTGTCGTAAGTCTTTCTATCACTCGCTCGCACGCTTTTCCTCTATTGTCTCCGCCCACTTTTCACCAATCACCAACTTTCCTCATACTCACTCCGCGCTTTGCTTTACACTCGAAAGCTCACTCACACAATCTCTGTCTCTCTATCGCACTTGATACCGCTCGCAACTCTCGCTATTGTAGGCACGGCCTGCTAATCCTATAGAAATTATTATGTCTCACGTATCGTTTTGCTCACGAGGCCACTTGCGAAACAACGGAGTAACCTTCTTAATCACTTGTATGGAATCTTTATCAATTAACGACCAAGGGCTTTCTCTCAATAATAACAAAAACACGAGATTCGTGAAGTTTATTTTCGTTATTTGTGATAAATTTCACAAATTCAATAAAGTCGGACGATATCATGATTGCATTAATACCGTAGAGTTATGTATAATAATTGAAAGCAGAATTTTATTTTAATAATTTTGAAACCTAAGCTCAATAATAAAAGCTTTCTGTCACAAAAAAGGTCTATTAACGAAAATCTCCAAGAATAAAAGTTACTCGTTAAATGTTCATTTATTAAAGTAAACGAAACTTCATTGTATTTTTCCATTTTATAATATAAAATATCATTTTTGTGTCTCAAACTCGACTAAATTATTCTAAAACTGTTTACAAAAATTATTGCTTCATAATTAAGTGCTAAAATTAGCTTCGACATTAAAAAATAATATCTATTTTATTATTATAAACGAAAATTATGCTTCTTTTCAGTGCTAGAAACAATAATATTGCTGTTGATAAATACAAATACTTGCATACAATTTTTCACGTGAATATTTTTTAAAATTAATTAATAATCTAAAAACTTTGATACAAATAAAAAAATAAAAGTAAAATTCACTTTGTATTAATTTAAAAATACAACTTTCTCTAGCAATATCCAATGAAAATGATCCACATTGCACGATACAGATTCTAAATCGTCTATTAGATTCTACTTTTTCTCATAGTTTTGTTCTCTACTCAATACTTTTTTATTTTTAATTATTTGCTTATTATTACCACACAAGTAATTTACCTGTATACCATTCATACCCAGTATGTACATATAATTATATTATTGTAATATACATTTAGCAGCTGGATTTCTTTAGCATAATATTTAGGTATAGTATTCTTCCAAAAAATTTACCTACTATTAACATAAAATAAATTCTTAATAGTATGCGTAACACCTTAAAACTAAAATTCGGAGTATATATTAACTATTAGCAACTACGAAATTGACGACATATTATTTTTACGCTAACTCTAAAGTGCGAGTAATGCATAAAAATATTTTTTTAAATCATTAGACAGTGTAAACGAGGACATAAAAAACTGTAAAAACTTTAGCGCCAAAGCTATATACAATTCGTTAACTAAAGTCGGCAATAAAATTATTTCTCACAAATAAACGACTATCATCAGTAAAATAACCGAGATATTTGCAAAATAATAAAAAAATCAGAGTCTTAATCAGAAAAATCCAAAACGTATGCTTTGGAGAAAATGAAAAAATGAAATTAATAAATCTTCGCAAAGTGCTGAATTTGCTCCGTAACTTATTTTCAAGCCTAATAATACTGAATATTGATATGTTGAAAATGTTCTCGTATTTAAAATAACTCAATTTTTAGTAAAATAGTTACATATATTACTCTAAGTTACTGTAAAGGAATGCAACATCAAAATTAATGACAGAATATTCAATAAGAACTGTTTCAACATTTTTCAATATCGATTTATTATTTTATTTTTCAACATTTTTATAAAAAAATCTAATATAAATAAAAATAGAAATTAATTTATTATTAAAAATTACAACATATATCTTTTATATAAAATTTATATAAAAAATAAATTTATATAAAATTTATATAAAGTAATACATAATAATAACTTGTTACTCCTAAATAACTAAATAAATATAATATAAATTTAATATTCATAAACAACTGTGTGTAAAGTAATAACTATACTACGATAAATTATCTCGTTATATATACATATGTACATACATTTAAAATTGATTTGTATGTAAATTTATGCTAGTTATTCAATAATTTAATAATTATTTTTTAATAAATTAATATAATAATTGAAACATATTCGATTTAAATGTTGTTGAAAAATTATTAATGAATTGATTGGTATATAGTTATTTTTTAAAAGCTAAATATCTAGATGTAGTTTATTATAAATTTCATGAAATTTATGAATTAAATATAATAGATTAACCTATAGAGCATAACATTTTCAACACATACTATAAGTTCTACAAACTTAAATTACCGATAATAGAATATATTGTCTATATTACATAGATGTATCGGATATTTTAACTAACCATTTCCATTCTATTGAAAATCAATAATTATTTTAATTAAATGTATCACGTAGATATTATATTAAAGAAATTTGATTTTGTAAAACTTTAAGAAAACTCAAATTTTTAAGATGTTTTGTTCGGATAAAATAAATATTAATAATTTTTTATTTAAAATAATTAAGAAACCTTTAAGAGCATCATTAAAAGTATTTAGTACAATTTAATAAAAATTATTTCAATCAGTAATATAATTTAAAAAAGGTAATTATAAAGTAGGTATGATATAAAATACATTAACTCTCTAAATTACTATTTTTTATTAGTATTATATAGTTCTGTAATATAATTAATATAAAGTAAATTAGGAAAAGTAACGAATTTCTATATCACATATTAACTTCTTTACAAAATATAAAAAATTTTTTAGGCTTAAATTGAATATTACGATAACAATCAACGTAAATATCTCGTATTGAAAGTATAGACACGGGATACCATTTTAGCTAACCTTAATTGTAACTTTAACAATTACAATTTTTATATTAATTATGCATAAAAACCTTAAACACAAAGGATTGTATTAAAAATGTACAATTATATTCCTTCATAGAGAGTTAAGTTACTATGTTGGAATGAAACTATAATTTATTTACACACATGTCAAAACATACATATATAAGAAAACTAATTATTTTTTATAAGTCAAGAATAAACTGAGTAACTTCGAAGGGAAAAATCACGCGTACACAATTATCTCAAAAATTTTACATATACCCATCGTTCGGATTAACACAACAGATTTAAGTAAATTGAACGATGCCTAACCTGATTCCAGTCGCAAGAGAAGAAAGGAACGCATGGCTATAAATTGCGCAATACGATTAAAATCGAGATGCTTTCTTAAAGGTCTATAAAGAGAAATTATTAGTCCTCGACGTAGGAAATCTGACCGTCAAATACTCGATCGACAACAGCATCGTTTCTGAAGACAAATACCACAAGAAAAACGACAATTTCTGGTACGGGATTCATACGCATAATCAGTAACGTTACGCTCAAGGTACCGGCAATAATCGATTCTTGTCAGGACAAAAAATTTATCAAATTCTCTTTCACCATTTATAAGCGTCGGAGGGGTGGGTTTTGAGACAGCGGTCGGGGAAAAGGTAACCACTTCTATCCTCTTTTTTGTAGCCTATATCAAACTGAAACATTTTTACTGCATTTTTACTATTGTTTAGATTAAAAAACTGTTAAAAATATAAATTTAATATATTTTCACGTAATCGAAATGTATAACGACTAAAACAACTTTATTTACGCATTATTTTTATCTTCATTATAGAGAGCTAATTTCTTGTGATGACGAAATTACTTAATTTATGTAAGGAAACAATTGTTCAAATTTATATTGCGCTACTACTATTTACAATATTTATATTTTAAAGTAAATTTCATAGTATTAACATAATTATTTTGAAATATTAATAATTTAAACGTAAAAAGGTATAAAATATTAGTAAATTAGAATAATATTAATATCACCATAAACAAGTATAAGAATAATTTAAATTACCTGGAAATTTGTATTTGAAAGTAAATTATAGCCTCCCAACAAGTTAAAATCACAACGTACAAATTTTATTAACTATAAACAAAATATATATATACTAATATAATAACTGTAATTAATAATTAATATACTCAAAATTGTGTGCTATAATTAATTAGTTTTAATAAAAAAATTTACGCTCTACCGCAAATGTTCTACAATTTCATGTAAAGAAATTCATAAAATATATACATTTTCATAAAACGAATATTTTACACTTAACGTCGATACAAAACTCCCTTTAAAAATTTTATAACTTTCATAACTTTCACTTAGTTAAAATTATATTTCATACGGACATAGATTTTAGCGTTTAAATATGTATATGATAAGTCAAGACCAGTGAAAAACAGGATGCAATTAACATTATAAACTAGCGTTATATATTTGATATAATCAGTCTAAAACTAAAGCTAGCATTTATGAATAATATCTTATAAACAAGAAAATTACTACATATTAAAACCATCATAAATCATCATATTATGAGGAATAACAAAGTATATGCGTATTGACATAATCACGTAATTACTCTTAAATATTTAACATTCTATTTACTACAAAAATAAATTTAATTGCTTTATTTAATGTAAATAAATTCTGTCAATACCGCTGTTTATTATTACAATTATTTTATTAATCTAAATTGTTACGTGATATATTATTATCGTCAGGAAAGAATACTATAAACACTCACGCAACATTAAATCTCAAATCTATCTTAAATTGTTTTAATTAAGTGACCGTGATTTGCATTTGAATCTTCACTTATAGATAATCGACCTCTAATCAGCATTATAAATATGACTGTGAAGTCGATGATAAATACAAAAAATAAAAGTTGTCCAAGTAAATTTGTAAAATTTCACTAAAAGTATAGAAAATTCAATTTAAAATGTTTAATTATCATTATTTTTAGTATTCTTAATAAACACAGTTTCGCCTAAATATTTGTTTGAAATTCCGCATTTTCTTAACAAAATAAAATAATACTTTGCGCAGTTATTCGATTATTTTTAAGAGAAAAAAATTTTCTGAATAGTGGTAAGTAATTATTACTTTACGTTAAATAATTTTACTTTATAATTTTTATTATTATATTCGAAATTATTCAAATAATTCAAATAATCATAAATAAGAAAATTTGTTTAATTCTAAAGAAATATACAACGAATATTAGGTTTTTACGCTATTTTGTATATTACTACGAACTAAAGAACGATTTTTTTTTCTTTTTAATTATTATTTTTCAGTTAATTTCTAATTATATGATTATATGTTATTAATTATCAATATAAATTTATTACACAATCTAATAAACTTTATTAACATTTAATATTAACTTTGGTATTTAGTGAATGTCCATTTACCCTTAAATTTTGATCGTATGGATAATATTGTATAACTTAAGTTTTTCTATAAGTTATTCATTATAAATATGCAAATAAATGTCAATGGCACGGTAAAAAAGGAAGCAAAGCATATTAAGGCATAGGGAATTTTTTATTCAGTTAGTGTCAGACGTTTGATAAATCTACTTTAATAAAATAACATACGAAGATGTTTTGAAATGTGGTTAACTATTCCATTTGTATATGTAATTAATGAAAGATTTCCGTGATAATTAATATTCCAACGGACAATTTAACGTCGCACGGCGTGCATTTACGCCCGCGCACATTAACATCAAAGACAATAATACATAACAGATGCATGCTACATGTATTCTAATCTGTCAATATGATAATATCAATAATTTATAACTGTGATACGGTAGCTTCTAAATTTTTTGAAAGCAATTTTACATATTTTTATCGAAATTCTAATACTGTTTATCAAAATAACGATTGGTGTTAATTTAATTGCAGCTCGCAAAATATGAGCAAGTATTTTGCTTCTTTTATTAGATAGACATAGATTTTTGCCTTTTCAAATATTGTAATGTATGTTAATTTTGCGGTTGTAAAATTTATTTATACGAATGCGTGAACGAGTGCATGAGAACTGTATTTATATATGTAGATTCTAACATGCATTCGGTATAAAAGTCATGCAAAAGACATTTTTAATAATATAACATTGATATTAAAATTGGATTGTGTGATATTGTATAAAATTATAGCAAGAAAAATATAATTTACTACTATTTGTCGAAATCTAATCAGTAGTGTAGTTCTTAAATGTGTTACAAAGCATAATATGTTGGTTCCTGCAACTATCGATTACCATAAACAGTTGATGCTTTTCTATTAAATTATATTTAAAATAAAATATTTGCAAAGAATATTAAAGTCAGTTTCAATTTTTATTAATTTATGATAAATCTTATTAAAGGTTTTTTTTCAAATTAAACTTAGTTTTGGATTCCAAGATGAAATTCGGCGTCATAAATCTTAAGAGCTAGAGAAACATACATCTAGAAGAATCTATCCCGGACGATCTTGCAATGATTGCAATTTCACGTATTGATATCCGTCATCTTTATTTCATAATTAATTTTTCTACTTTTAAAATAACAATTACTGCGATTAAATCACGAAAAGATTATAAAGTGCGTATGATTTTTTTTTACATTAAAGCTTCCAACGGCACCTTTAAATTTAATAGATAAGTGATTTCATAACAGTAGTATTTCATAAAAGTTGATAAGATCAGTCGTCACAATGCTACATTTTACGTCGCCAAAGTTTATTATTAAAAACAAAATCTAATAAAACTAAAAGAAAAACGCATCTGTATCAGAAAAAATAAATAAATTGGAAAGCATCGTGGAAATTGGCTGTAAAAGCGCCGCACTAAAAGGAACGTTAGAGCTTAACGCGATGAGTGCAGTCCGAGTGAGGGACTTGTCCAGTGTGTGCCTCAAAATTATAGCAGCCGCATCCCGAAGGACGATCTTCCAGAGATGATGACTTAAAGCGCGCAATACGAGAGCGCAAAGTCGATTAAACTGACCTTCTTGACCTGAAAGTGCTCTGAGCGCAGCGTCTCGACGATCTCCTGCTCGGGCTTAACCTGTTGAGCAACCGAGGATCGGAAGCCGTCAAGCACCCCCTTGAACGTGAACTTCTTCATGTTCTCCAACTCTCCTTCACTGTTCCAGCCAGTAGTGAGCCCTCCTCCTCCTCCACCTCCTCCTCCTCCTTCTCCTCTTAGAACCTCTCGGAGGCGATTTGTCTGTTGTCGTTCTCGCGGGAGGGGAACGCGTTCCTTCCCCCTCGATCACATGTGTCTTCGGAACGTTTTTTTCCAACAGCGAGCTTCGGATTGGTGCGTCGAACGACAAACCCAAGTAATCAAAAACACGTACGCGTAGCGTAATCCGTGTGTCTATATTTGTTTACGTAGCCTCATGCACGGTACGAGGCAAAGCGGCTCGCGAGGACGAGTTCACTATCGACGACACGCTTCGCTCGTCTTTGTCGGCTTCTTCATCGTCACGCACCTCGTCGTAGATTCATTCGACATCATCATCGCTCTTTTCCCTCCCACTCCGGCGCTCAACTCACTACACAACTCGGTACCTGCAGCGACACCAACACCGTTACTACAGTCGTTACATACACGCCTAATAAATCAGTACACCTTGTTCTAGCCTGCAATTTTACAAGACTGGTTCCAGTCGTGTGTCGTCGAAGAACGTCACTCTTTTACCCTGGCCGAGAGCCTTCCGCATTTTCGTTCGCTATACTCTTCCCCCTCCGTGCTCCTATCGTTGCTCGCGTGTTGCAACCCCCTCCAAGAGTTCCAGCTCCCGCTTCTGCTCCGTGTATTCGCGACCTTCCGTGTGACAGCTGCGACGCGTGCCTCTGTCTGTGTCTCGCTCGCTCGCACACGTGGGTGATGAGAATCGACCACTCGCGCTGCGTCTTCGAGCGCTGACGAGTTTATAATTCAAGTTCCAGTAGCTGCACGCAGAGACGAGAAGCAGCGAACACTAGCTGCGGAGAAGACGAGCAATTTCACACTGATCACCCGAATCCGCAATCGATTCGACGCGCGCTCTTCCGTCGGCCGTCGGCATAAGGAAGACGATGCGAGCATACAACACGTATTGTCTTTCTAATCCGGTTCTCTAGGGTTACGGTTATAGTCCTGACGACGGCCACGCGAGATACAACAGCAATGCAGTGTTGTTTAATCGTGACAGATCAATAACTGGCAACAGGCTCGCGTATGTGTATGGACACTTGCGAGGCCATCGTAAGCCGAGTACGCATGACGCGAACCAAATTTCTCGACATGCATATACACATGCGCGCACACACGCGTACGAGCACACACACGCGTACGAGCACACACCACATTACTGCTCGCTGTCAAGCAGTCGAGATTCTTTTGCGCCTGTGCAACAGACTCGAAAGCTCCAACTTTTCATGACGTCAGGTTCCTTCCTACTCCAGCCTCTTGTAATCTTTCTTTCTCTCTAACTTTGTAATCTAAACTCCTTAATTGCAGCACTTATCTCGAGCTACGAGATGATTAAAACCAACCGTTTACAAATTTATAATTACGGTAAACAAAACGTATAGTTGCGATAGATTGACAAGAGAAGAGGGGAAAAATCTATAACCTTTCAACGACTCAGGGCAGGGCAACGATTCTTTTACATGCAATAACAGAATTTAATAAAAATTTCTTGCTTTAAAGCTGTTAATATCTAATTTAAGATCTAAAATAAAGATAACAAGTTTTTTACTTAAATACATTCTCTCCAACACGATATTAATAAGTTTTATTATTTGTTTTTTATCTTAAGATTACGAAGACAAAGTTTTACACTTTGAACAAATATTTTAATCATTTTTTTAAAACATAAATTAGTAATTTGAAAACGACCAAAACACAATTCGAGTTAGAAAATATTATTTCTTTTCGAAATCGTAACAGCATCGATCAATACACTTCAATGTTCGTTATTCACACTGATTATTTTTAAATTTTGTACCTCCAACTGCTCACGTATAAAGTTCTTTATACGCGTACTAAAATACCAATATAGTGTAATTTATTTCACAAGCATACTTCGTGAATGTCATGTAAGTATACTAATAATTAGAAACCTGACGACGATGGACAACGTGTTGCCACGTGTACAGATAAGAATATTGTTATTTTTCAAAAGAAATCGAACTTTTATCATTCAAAGTTATTAATACTTTCATTATTGTTCAAATATTTTTTACAATTTTTTTACAATTTAATAAAAAAATTATTTTATACTATAATTTTAATATATTTTGAAATTGTTATAATTTCTCATACCACTTTAAAGGTTCGTACAACTTTTTTATTGTAAAAAATTTATAATAAATTGTAGATGAAAATAAAATAATGTACATTAAAATATTTATGAATATATATTCTTATAAATAAATATATAAACTTTATAATGCATTTTTATGTAATATTTTCTTAATTAAATACTTATTAATTGTACTTATTAAGAATTACATTTATATCATTATTTTAAATGATTATAAAATATCCGCAATCAATGATAATTAATAAAAATTTGATTTAACAAGTCTAATTTTCTAACCTAAAAATTTCTGTGAGTCATTAAAAACGATAGTATTAAAAATTATACTAAAAAGATAAAATGCAATTAGAGAAAAAATTAAAATCAATGATTTTTAAATAATCTAAATCTATTATATAATTGATATGTTATTTCAAGAATATTTATAAATTATATTTTTAATTAAGAAATTTTTTAATTATATCTTCTGATTATTTCTTCTATAAACACTTTGTTTTTTAGATAGGAAAAAAATTTTTTCATTTAAAATTTGGTACTAATTGTAATAGCATGATTATTGACTCAAATGAATTTCAAAACATGAAGGAATATAGTTATGCAAAAATAAAATAAATTATAATAAATTATAATAAAATAATTAAATCTCAAAAAAATGTCTAAGTAAAAAGGATATTCCTACAAATATTAGCCTACTTTTATAATTTTCATTCTTCTATGGGGATCCTTTCTATTTATAAATCAATACTTTAGAAATAATAAATATATGTATTATATTTTAAAAGGCAAATATTAATTTAACTTTACTATAAAGTTTATCGCGTGCGCGTGTGAAATGCATTGTTGATTAAATATAATTAAACTGTATGTTGTCGCACAATCGTATTGAAGTATAAAGTATGTGCAAAAATGAGTTAGAATTGAATCAATTATATGTGTGTGTATATATATTTAGTAAAAAATAATAACCCTCTATTAAATTTAAAGTATTCTAATCTACTATAAAAAAAAACCTAATTTTTGGTCAATAATTGTTCGAATTAAAAAGTAGATAAACTAAAGTTTCAAAAAATTATCAAATTTTGCTCTTTTGATAAAATACAATTAAAACTAATAAACTAATGCATGAAAAAAAATTAGTCAACTAATTCTATCACTAGCGCGAAATATTGTCTATAAAAAGAGATGAAATTATAATAGCAATTATCCTCAAAATATTTATTATTTAAACTAATTTTATTATACATGATTTGTATGTAAATATTAAAAAATATTTTTGTAAAATTTCATATCAGACTTGATAAAGAATACGGTTTTGTCCATTTCAAATCATTCATTCTCCAAAAACTGCATAAATAACATATGCGACATACAATAAGTATTAATAATAAACGTTTTTTCAATTGCATAACTTTTCTTTTGTTAAAAATATATATTATAAATCGATAAACAGGAACTATGTATATGGATATTGAATATATGGAATACGATTTCCTTTTTTTCTTTTTGCCGCACATCTTATGTAAGTAGCCTATAATTGCAATTTTTAAACTTTTTTTTTATGCTTTGCGTTTATTAAATTAATTTGGTTTTTTACATAAATTATTAAAGTATAGATTTTTTGTCTTTTTTTTCTCAATATCTCTCTTTTTCACTAACTCTCAGTTTCTTACTCTGTCTCTCTCTCTCTCTCTCTCTCTCTATTCTTTACTTTATCCCTTGCTTTATTTTTTTCTGTGCCTCGTATTTACACGCAATGGAAATCCCATAAACTTTTCTATTTATTTTTATTGAAATAATAAATCAAAATTAAAAGTGAGCAATCGAAGAAGAAAGGATTTGTAATTCGAAAGAAATAATAAAGCACATATTAGAAGAGTGCACTGGAATAGGAACAAATACAAATTGTTAAAAAATAAAATAAAAGGAGAAAGAAGACGTTTAAATACAAGTATTGTACAACAATCATTAATGACAGAAGACAAAGAACCTGGTTAAAAAAAGAAATGTACCATGTAAAAAGACAAAAAGAATGTAGAATTAAGAGTGTAAATGAAAATAAGTAATATAAAATAAAAAATAAATATAAAAAATATATACGAAATAATGTAAAAAAATGCAATGTAATAATATCATAGTTTAATATAATTGGCAAATAATATATGCATTGATCCTGAATAAATAATAATAAAATAAAAATTATTTGCCTACTTTTGAAAGTGCAATAAAATGACGAAGCAAAACTGAATTCTTATAAAAACAAAACCAACAATTGTTAGAGAGCAAAGCAAAATCGCTGCTACAAAATCGACTGTTGAAAAAGATGCTCAACACTGTATATAACTGAAAATTGACCAAAATTTAAGGAAAAAATAATAATCTTTTACCGACGATAAATGACATGATTCAACTTTTGCACATAAGAAAAATAGTAATTTAATTTTTATTTATTTAATTTATTTATCAACTAAACTAGAGCCAAATTATTATTCAAAGAAAATTCATTATTTTCATAATAAGAAGATTCATAAAATAATTCACAAAATAATTCACAAAATTCAATAGATACATTGTTACATTAAATAAATACTAAATAAAATCTAAAAATTTTAAATGTGAAATACTAATATTTATGCAACACAATTTTTTTTATTAATTATAATAATTTATTAATTTTATTATGCCATTATTATTAATAAGAATATTAAATTAAACTTAATTTAAGATAGCAATATCACCTTAAATATTTTTGTGTAACATTTTATATGATAGATCTGATTTTCATAGAACTCTATCTCTCAAATAATATACCGCATTCTCATGAATAGAATTTTAATACGCAATTTAATTTTAGGCTAATATTATAACTTTACTTTATAGACATATGTAAGCAGTTAATAGTAATCATGTTCCAGAGGAATGGAAGATTGTCATAGCGATACCAATTTTATAAAAGGAAATAGGAGGATAAATAGTTATAGACGGATTACTTTAATGGATCCAAAATATAAAACGTGTGCAGAAATTTATAAAAAAAAAAAGGAAAAAAAAAATAGAAAATATAATGATATAATGCGGCGTTAGAAGAAACAGAAGCACAATAAACGCGATTTGCATAGAGAAGTAGATAAATAACGAAAGTAGACTAAAATCAGGAAAGAGGGAAGAAAGACTGATTTTAGATAGAAAGAAACCAGAATCGAGATAGTTAATTATTTGAAGTATTTGAGGTATAAATTTATAAAAAATAACAAGAACGAAAAGTAAAGAAAAGATTATGATGAAAAAAGTAAATGTTGTATTAGGAAAAAAGAATGGTTTAATAACTTCAGAATCAAAATGAGATGGATTATAATAAAAAATGTTATTTAAAGTCAGAAATATTGGAATAGAAAAGCCATAAAAAGTAGTAGTAGTAGTAAATAATAGTAGTAGTTACATTATCATCACTTGTTTTTCACACAGTATAAATAAGAAAAAAGCCATAATATTCAAACGCAATACTGTTTAATATATTGATTAAAATACAAGGTATTTTATTCATCTCTGTTGCACAGGTATATGTAACCACTTGCAAGAAGTAAAATAAAACTGCTTCCTCCTATTGACTCTTATTCGTTCTCTTCTCAGTATGAATTTTTTCTCAATTTTGTTTATATATTAAATCTGATTTTCCAACTGTAGTTTATCTCATCTCTACCATTTGTATCGACTCGCTTGACAAACTATCGAATTTTATCTAAGCCATTTCATATGATGTCGCCACAAAGCTTGAATTTCACATCTGAAATTTGTTAAGTCAAGATAATCCAACAACGTATACTATACTTTTGTGCGTTACCTGCATGAAGAAAAAATGAGAGTTAAAATATTATACACTTATACAAGAGTAATAAAGACATTAGGATGATAGTAGAAAAAATGATAAAGCAAGACTGAAGGTTTGATACACGCTTGAGTTCCCTCGCATATTTTTGTTTTATATTAAGTCTAAACAATATTTTTAATCTTTTGATATTTTCAACTTTTAAACCATCGTACATATACTTGTTTATTTTCCTTTCATTCATATTTCTTCAAGCTCATTTGCATATGTTAATTTCATTCTATTTTATTATGATCTTATAATTATTAATCGTTTTTAATATTGATTATAAATTCTAAAAATTTTTATTTTCGTTTTTAAATCTATTATATTAATGTACAGTATTTTTCCAGATTCTTGTACTTTTTTCATGTTTCCATTGTCAACTCGTGAAAACAAACGTTTGTCAACGGAAATGTAACACACTTTTGTGTGACAATGTATCTACCGCACCTCCCTCAAGGATCAAAAGGAAGAAAGAAAAAATGAGACAGTGGTGTGGTAGCTCGGTACCAGGTGAGACCATGGACCAAGAGACGGAGGCAGTGAGAGAAAAAAGTCGCATTGCTGCTTGATCCTTTTATCGTCCTCCGTTATCTTCTTCCTCTCTGATGACGCAAACCTTTGGGCTCGCACGACTTCTATTCTCGATGTTTCTCTCCGGTAGGCACTTTATTTACACTAAACGAATCGATTGTCCAGCTAAGCACTATAGAGCGGCCAGTATAGCAAGCATTGGATGCTCGAAAATACAGGGACGGTAAGCTGTTCCTGCGTGCCAGTGGACCGAGCATCACCATTTGAAATGCACCTATGGAAAGACGCTCAGAATGTGCACTGACTCGTCCAGATGAATCACGAACGCCTGTCAATTGCTACAGGAGCACACAACATTATTTGGGATAGTCAAGATGGATCACACTGAAAACTATTTTATTCTTTTCTTGTTTCTATTTGTTCCTCCGTTCAAGTCCTTTATGCTTATTCTTATCCATTCCTTGAATATATCGTTTCCTTTTTTTTTGACATTGAAAATTTCTTACTTTTTTATATATTTTATTTTTTAACCAATCTCTTAATTTTTAACGTAAATGCTTAATTCGTCCTACATTTATATCTTAACCCGACTCCTAATAAGTGTATTTTTTTCTATTTTTTTTAACTCTTCGTATTCTTTCCAACTTTAACTTTAACTTTCAGTATTATACATTGTAACATTTTCCATCGAATTTACATAATTTCTTGATTGTTTCTTCTAAAAACTATTTCATCTACATTCCCAATAATCATTGAACTTAGTTTCCTTTTTATGTTCTTGTTCTTTAATATTTTATTTTTATAAATTAATATTTTTAATAATAAAAAATAAAAATATGTAACTTCTGCATACAGGATGCACATTAGTTTTTAATTTTAAACATACCCTTGCTCAATAACCTGTAACAATTCCATCACAACTATATTGAACAAATGTATCTTCGGTTTTAAAATTTGCCCCATCTAGCTAATAAACTTCAAGGGAGAACTACTAAGAATTAAAGTCAGTTCGAATATTGATTTCTATAATATGGAATAGATTATACTGAATCACTTTTCACTGCGAAAATATACGCTTTTAAATTATAAGCTAGTCATAAATTTGTATGTAGATGTGATTTATTACAAAAACTGGTTACATAAAATTAGTTCATGATTTAAAAACTAGTGAGTTTTTTTAATTAATTTAATTACTTTACTAATTAAACGCCCGAATAATAGAAATATACAAAGTAATTTTGAAGATAAAATTTTTTCTCAAATTTCTAACCATTATCAAGTTGTTCCAATAATTTTAGTAATTTTAAACCCTTACGCCTGAATATTATTTTATTAAAAACTTATTGAAATTATTACAAGATCACTTATCATAAGTGATATCAGGTTGTTGATCAAATACTTCTAGAACTAATATCATATTAAATGCAAAAAATTATCCGCAAACAATACCTACAGTAAACGTTGCATTGTTCAAGGATGGTACAGTAACTATTTACTACAGTAATAGAAAAGAAAAAAATAGAATAAAAATTCAATATTAAATGGAATGAATCTTGTATAAAAGAACTTCTTAAAGAGGTTAGTACAATATAAATACTGTGGCCATTCAGTTATGTTTTTTGATATTTCATCTTTTGACTAAGAGAAACATCGTTGGATTTATTCTGATATAGTTTGCACAAAATACAATAATATGGTTTATTTAAAAAGAATAAATTATGCCGATTAGCAATGAAGCCATAAGCAAGATGAATGTTAATAACATCATTTTTCAATATTATTCAATCATCATGACTGAAGGATGAATCTGTATCTTCATTAATCGTATATTAAATGTACAATTAAATTATAGCCTAATATTGAAAACTTCAATAAATTAAACTATTTTTGAAGATATTTCATGACTTCAAATTGTATAATTAACAATTTTATTCTAAGAATGAACTTGCAATTATATACAAGTTGAAAATCAAGCAGAAGACAAATACAAGTCTATAAAAAATTTTGACCACACAAAAAAGACAAGCTCTAGTTCTTGTTGATCAAAGATAATTTTATTTATAATACGGAAGCGAACAATTAAAAAAAAATGTTTCTGTACGAGTTTTAAAAATTTTTCTATTCATACTTATTTCCGACAGATCAATTATTAAAATCAATTATTGAATAAATGTATTAGAAATAGAAGAATTTAAGTTCAATTATTAATATTCAATTAAATCAAGGAAAAAATTACAATGAAACAAAACGTTATTAATGTACATTTTTCAAAATAACGTTAGTAATAAGTATAATATTCATAATTATGAGAAACAACCTTAGAAGCATAAATTAAAAAAACTCATAATTTACATGTTAAAAATAGAGGAACTACAAAATTTACCTGAAACACGCTCCTATATAGACTTTTATTTGTATTATTAGTTTCAAAATTTATTATTATTCTTCTTTGCCGTAGTAGTCGATTTTTCGTTTTTTTTTATTTTTAGTTCGATAGATTTCTACTCTATAAAAGTTGCCGATGCATCTGTATGTAAGTTTGCCACGGTTACTTTCGGAGAACCGCGTTGATTACTTAATCTTATGAAATCACTCACGGTCAAATTTTATCGGTTTATAGCTCGAATATGACTTTTATTTTTGTGGGCTGCTTCGATTACTTCCTTGTAAACTAATATTTCCCGTTGAACTTTTCTCGGCTATCAGCTCGAATATTCAAACATAATTTTTCCTTACTTTCGAAAACTTTGGCTTTTTTATACTTTATATCCAACTTTTTTCTTAAATTTGAATATCTGCACTTTTTCATAACCTTTTTCATTCTCGCGTATTCTACATACATGTTCTTTTTCACTTTAACAAACTCTGTTTTTATCTACTTTTTCCAGTTCCTACGTTTAAAAATGAATGCGTCATGCAGAAATGCGGATTTCTTACCTTTCTTATTAAATAAAACAAGCTTCCTTTAAATAAAGGTTTCTTTCTTCAAAGATATAATCCGTAACATTGAATCTACGCTATCCCGAGAAACAGCAAACTCAAAATTTCCCTTTAAGCTTCAAGAAATCTACATACGCATTTTCTACAATATGTAGTTTATTCGAATTACTCTAAACAAATTATTATGTCAGTTTAACCTTTCTTAATTTACAGAAAGTGTAGCTAAATTTGCATCAAATCTTCACAACATGCTTATATATTATCTACACTGCGGAAACCACCTTATACAAACTTAAACTTTGAAATTACCATTGCCACCGTAAATATATCCACTTTAGTTTCATCTAATACAAACTTCCTTTCAAAAATTCATTATATACAAGTTTATAATTAGTTCCTAGCCTCATTATTTCTCAAGGTCATCTGCCTCATTTTCGTCATTTTCCGAGTGATATCCATTTCTTCCTGTTCCTCTATTGATACACCAGTCTAATCTATTATGCCTTACCTAATTCTCGAATGTAGTTATTTGTAAAAGCAATAATCGCTCTGATTATTGTTTGCCGTGTAATATACTGACTCGCCATCGGTACCTCATTCTCTCGGCTATCTGTCAATATACCTCCTCTCCCTTTCTGCCTTCTGCTTATACGTCCCAAACCTGCTCAGACAAATTGCTTAACAACATATATTTTTTATAATTGTATAATTATTTAATCAGTTTTTTAGTATTTTTTATTTGAATAACTGAACCACAATCGCGATAAACATAATTTATTTTCTGAATCTTCATCTTTAAACGCGATATACTTTTGTATCACAATAGTGAAAATTAATATTCAGATCCTAAATAAAATATAAACATCTCATAAGTAATAACAACAACGATTTTCATATTAGCTAATCTAATTAAATTGAAAATATAATAACTATAAGAGTATTCTTTATTTAAAAATTTTTATTTTTAGATTAAACAAAAGTTTTTTAATATTGTATGTATGTACATATTGAAATAAATATATTCCAACTGAAAAATATTATTTTTAATATATTTCTTTTAAGAAATTTTTATAAAAAATTTTAATTAAATAAAAAAAATAGCATACTTTAAATTATTATTAATTTTGTTTGTTGTACGAAAAAGTACAAAAATAGAAAAGAATTAATAATTTCAAGGAACAAATTTGTTTCAAATTAGTACTTTTCAAATTAATAGATAATGAAAATCATTGATTCAATTATATATATAAATTTATGTTAAATGTTAAATTAAATGTTCCTTATATGTACGGAGACCTATTCTGTCCAGCATAACTTTTTTCGTTTTTCTCATGATGTGTCAGTGAAGATTATAGCCGATACACTACGCTGTTCCTCCTGTACATCAGGGACGTAATAATTATATTATTTTCTTTTGCTGTTGCTGTTGTTATTATTTGTGGTATAATAATAATAATTATTATTATTATATTTCTTTTGTTTTTGTAATAATTTGATATATAAGTTAAGTTAAAGTACAAAGTTAATTTTTAAAAGCCTCTCCGAATTCTAGAAACAACCTGAATTCATTCGTGTGAGGGGCCACTTTTGTCACAAACTTCGATATACTTATTTTACTAGTGTTAATGTTGATTTCTAGTTTAATTTTGAAATAAATTTCTTAATATTATTTTTTATTTAATTATACAGTTCTAAATAATACGGCTGTATATTAAATTGCTTACTCCAAATAACGACATTAAGTCAATCATCAATTAAATCATTCGAATAATTTCAATAAAATTATTTTTATCAAACTATTAATTATTTTATTTATTTAACTTGATTCGTCTTTGTGTTGTATATGCAAATATTTCTTGTGTTAAAAATATATTTATCTAGCGAATTAGAAATTGTTAATCGTAAAATTCTATACATAACTTCAACAAACAGTCATAGAAACGATGTCATTTAAAAAACCGTATATAACGTACTACTTTATGTTTGCATTTCAAGGGATAAAAATGAATAAGAAAATGATTTGTTTTTTTATGCTATGATACTGAAGAAACCAAAAAAGAAACAATCATCGAATTAATAAAATATCTAAGTTGTAAGTTCAAATAAAGCAACATATGAAACTGAAGATATTCAACGAATTAGTAAAAAATATATTGCTACATGGTGCAGAAATATAGCGTTGAGAATATAACGAGAAAGTAGAAAAAATATAAATAAAATATTAAATGGATTCTTAATATGGATAAAAACATTCCTGAGTATTTCATTGTAACAAAAATAATAAGGAACAGATTAAAAAAATTTTGTTTTAAATATTTTTTAAATATCTATAATAATAATTTAATAAATATATTTATATAAATATGTGCTTTACATAAATAAAAGTACATTTACATTAATTTAATTTATATTAATAAATTTTTTACTTTTCCAGAAATAATTAAAAATAAGAACCTCTCCAGTCAACTTCTTGAAACTTTTATTTATTTTTATAATTTGTTTAGAAGGTTATAAATTTATTTATAAATAAATGATATTTATATTTACAAATGAATAATTTTTTTATCAAAAAATAATTCACATTTGTATATATATGCTGATTATTATAATACAAACATTTATAAGTAATATATAATAAATTTAGAATATAAATTAATTCATTTGTTATAAAGACAAAATTTACTTAATAAAGAAATATTTTATAATAAATAATTAAACTTTAAATTTGAATAGCATCAATGAATTTCTGGTCATCTATTTGAAATTATATTTGAAAAACACATATTTCGATAATTACTAAAAAATTTATACATTAATTTTCTCATCGATATAAAAATATTATTCCTTTATGTTAAAGCTGAATTTTTGTTAAAACTATTATATTATTTAATTTTATATAAAAATTTGAAATAATTATTATTAAAACATAAAACAATTTATATTTAATAAGAAAGGTATAACAAAAACCATCAGAAAAATTAGACTTAACAAAACTAAAATATTCTTAAATAATTCATAAAAATCAATAGCTTGTATATATTTTTTTAACATTTAGTTATTATTACTAATGATGTATAATTTATGTAATTTAAATTTTTTATCGTATCTTTTTAAAAATAAAGTAATATAATCATTAACTCCTATACAAATTGTACAAAATTATTCAATTTATTAATATTTATTCCATTCAATACAAACAATAATAAATGTTATATAATAAAATTTTTAATGAATTAAAAATTGTAAATATATATATTTTTGAGGTAAAAGGTTAAATAACAAATTATGAATAATTGATGATACTATAATTTTAAAAGGAAATTTAATTTTGAACGTCGCTATTTTAATTAATTTATTTTTATTTTTTGTCGATAATCTTTAAATAAGAAATAATTAATTTAAATAAATGTATATTACAATGTGAACAAAATTTAAAACATGTTTGTGACAAAATTTATCTAATCCAAGAATACTAAACAATATATCAACAAAAACATTTAATAGAATTAAATATTAAATTTACTTTTTTTTTAAATGGAGTCGTAATCTGATAATAAATTTATTGTAAATTTTATTTCAATGAGAACATTACTTTCCTTACACTTTATATTTTAAATTATTTAAAAATATAAATATTTATAAATATATGCATTGTTACATCTTAAATTTAGCAAAATCATTAATATTATTATAATAAAGTAAAAATCTAAAAAAATTGTTATCTTTAAATATATATAAGCAGTCTTAAGCGGTTAAACTTTCGTATATAATGAAAAGCTTAATTTTTAAATTTTATCATTCTACGCGCTCAAAATTAAAATTTTAAGCGTATGGATTTAAATTTTATATTTTAACATAAAAATTTCGAATTTTTATTGAATAATTTATAAGACAAAAAAATTAAATTAAAGCTGATTGAGACAATAAAATTAAGGTTAGTTATTATTAACCTAAAAATAAATAGACAATACTATTACTAAATTTTGATTTTATTTGAACTGCAGGTACTTATAGAATGTATTATATTTTAATGTAAAAAAATTAATAAGAATGTCTATGACATTTAGATACTTAGTATTCTCTCAAGCTCGGCGTGTTAATATTCTGAGACTATATAATACCTTACCTTTTCAAAAAAGTAAGCATATGTTTTTAATAAATTATTTGAAATCAGTTTGTATCTAAGTAATATAAAAAAAATTATTTCTTTAATAGATAAATTAAATCAATGTGATACAAAAAGCTCAAAAGAAGAATTAATGCTTACCACCCTGTTACAAGGTCTTAGTCCTTCTAAACTTTTAAGTTATATCGATTCTAACAATCATCAGATTAAAAATGCACATATAATAGATTTATTATCTTCGTTACATAATTTTTATCAAGAAAGATCTCAATCGAATTTAAATTTACATGAAGAAATAGATTTTACAAAATTATGTGCGTATTTAAAACCACAAATAAAACAATTATCCCCAATAGAAGTTATTGAAGCATTGAATATACTACAACTTTTAAATGTGCCATCTTCTAATATGTTTATTATAACTCTTCTCCAACATTTACAAGAATGTATTGGTGAATTATCTTTACAAGATATTCATAAGTTATCAATTTTACTTCTAAGATTTGTACCAACAAATTTAAGCAAATCAATAAATTCTACTATGAAAAGTCAATTTTTGTCAAAGATATCACATTTAGATAAGGATGATATTTTAACCTTGATTTATGCATTATGTTTTGCATCTTATAATATACAAGACAAAACAATTGTAAATTTTCTGTTTGACAATGTACAAAATTATAAAAAAGAAATTGAACTAAATGATGCTTTTAATATATTAAGGACACTACTGTGATATTGAAGATCTTCCATATAAGTTTACAAGTTTAATACAACAAGTACAACAAGTTATTATTTACAATATCAATAAACTTAAATCTAATCAAATACTATATATAATTAGAGGAATTTCTTCCAAAATAAGTGCTGAGTAAGTAAAAAGTTAATATTTATTTTATGTAAATTCTATGTTAATAAAATTTAAAAGTATTTCATTTGTTATAGTCACGAAGAGTTTTATAACGAAAATTTCATTGACAAAATTGTTGAAAAAGTTATTTATGAAAATTGGGATTTTTCACAAGGAAATAATATTCTTTCTTATTTAAATACTATTCGACATGTACAAATGGATCTCTTAGATTATTTATCTGCTAAATGTTATGAAGATCCAAATATTTTTAATTTGGATTCAGACATATTACAATCAATAGTAACTGGATTAGCATTAGCTGATTATAAACCAGTTTTTTGGGATGTTATGAAAGAGCCAATACTTACCAATGAAATTTCAAAAATTGAAGATTTAAATTTATGCTACTTTGCTTTATATTTAGCTTGTTTAGAATGTTTTGAGCCAGTACTTTTGCAAAAAATATTTAATTCAAAACGTATTATATCTGAAGAACATCATCAAATACTTTTAAAACTTTATCAAATAGTAAAAATACTGTGTCCATCATATCATGGTCCTTGGCCTTCGAAACAACTTCTTGAATCTTTTCAAAATTTAAAAAATAATAAAAATGAAGATTATCCGTTGTTACCTGCTTTAGAAAAAGCTTTAGGAGGAAATATTTACATTAAAACAAATATTCAAACAACATTGAAACATTATATTGGTTAGTCAGTATTTTTAAATAATAAAAACTTAATTCAATTTTTGTTGTTTATAATTTCAGTATTTATGGTTTTAGATCATGTTGTGATTGTAAATAGAGATGGATATCCTATTGATATAAATTCCAATGGTACTATTAAAACTCAATATAGTAAAAATGATATTACTTATTTAGAAGATTTATCTATTCCTCCTGGAAGTCAAATGTAATTTAAAAATTTTCATTTTATGTATTTAAAACCTATTTTTTTTATGAAATTCTATAACATAAGTAATTATTTACAGCTTTTTAATTCTTTATGCAGAACCTGAATGGTATGCCAGAAATACACAACGAATGTTAGGTCCTTATTCCTTATTTATAAAGACATTGGAATTAATGTCTTATACTGTTATTCCTGTAAATAAACAAATGTGGCAAAAGATGCCATCAACTGAGCAGACAGTATATATCATACAAGCTATTAAACTTAAATTTGAGGATAATTCAATTACTACTACTTCATAAATTAAGCTTTATATAAAGATTTGGTTTTTTGAAGCTATTAATTTTGTGATATATATACATTATTTTTTAAAAAGTTTACACGTACTACATATAGTTAAAGTACTATTATCAAATGTAAAAATTTTTTATACAAAGTCATCATATATTATATATATATATATATTGTAATTTGTAAAAATACATAGAAATAAAAAACTTGTACATTAAAAGTTTTTATAAAAAAAAATTTTATAAATATATTATAAATAAGGACATTATATTTTGTATAAAATTATTCTCGTTTTATGAAATATATATATACATACATATGCGTATATACACGTAGTTG
Organism: Platyscapa corneri; assembly: GCA_018907185.1. Taxonomy (NCBI): domain Eukaryota; kingdom Metazoa; phylum Arthropoda; class Insecta; order Hymenoptera; family Agaonidae; genus Platyscapa; species Platyscapa corneri. Next base: position 1,714,129 of record JACCHW010000029.1, read on the forward strand.
TGAAAGACTAAAACAAAATTACATTTACTTGCAATTTTCTTTTCCTTTTTTTAAAAGTTATATTAATAAATTTAATTTAAAAAAACTAACAAATGGTTTAATTATATAATAATGTATTCTTATGAAAATAGGCAATATTTTAACAATAAAATATATACGTTTATATCGCACAACTTCCTTACAATTGCAAATATATCATTCATTTTAAACTCAACGTACAAAATCATATTTCATTCGTAGATTTTTAGTCTTATAAATTTACTCAAATAATTGATGCATATAATCTCATGAAACATTTTCAATGTTATTTTTTTTTAATTTAGTATAATAGACACATAATATATATTAAAAATATAAACTTTATATATTGTCTTAATATTATACTGAATATAAAGATCAATTAAATAATCTATACGTTCATAAAAATACAAATTGATTGCTTATTTAAACATCATAAAAGCCATATCAATAATCAAAAACGAAATGTTGAAAACATTAAAAAATAATACCAATTATGTATTATCATTGATTCAAACCAAATAATTTAAGAGCATTAAAAGCTGTAGCAAGTGCGACTTCTTCCGGTGTTTTGTGCATAAATGCAGCAACCATTTCAACAATTGCTGGTAAAGCACATGGCTCATTACGCTGAAAAGTACAGTAGCGCTGAAGAAAAGTCATAGAACGTTCTGTTAGCGCGTCTTTTACATGCACAGGTAGTTTACTAGCTCTGGTGTTTGGATACATAAAGGGAGCATCAGTCTCTACAAGGATTCGATCCAATGAAGCTTGCCCACCCTCTAGCAATTGTCTTACACCACTGTCAGACTTATCTTTACACAGATACCCTGTTATTCCCAAATAAAAACCTTTATCGAGATAAATTTGTGCTTCTTCAGCTGTGCCAATAAATGAATGAATAAGAACTGGTGGTAAGCGATCCATGTAACGATTTAATACCTCCAGAACATCTCCTTGAGCACCTCTTTCATGAATTACAAGTGGTTTATTTAATCGACAGGCAAGTTCTACTTGCTTATGAAATACAGATCTTTGTATATCTGGCTCTGAGAAATCTCCTAAACATACAAATATTAGAAGATTTTATTATAATTTGTTTATATAATCTGTAAAATTAGATGAAATATTTAATTTCAATTCAATATTTGCCTGTTATATATTTTATTAATAATATTCACAATATTTAAATAAAAAATAAAAAAATATTACAAAATAAATTAATTTAATTTAAAATAGAAATTAATATACTACTGTTTTTAATTTTTCAAATTGCAATAGTTTATTCAAATTAATTTATAAAAATGTTTAAATAATTTTTAAGTCATACAAAAAATTTTAATAAAACAGTTAAATATCTTTCAATAATTAAGTTATTTATTATTAAATATTAATCCAAACTTAAATATTGATTATTAAAGACTTTTAAGAATCATAATTTTGAGGTATTTTTAAATTGCATTGTATGAAAAGAGTTCATTATATATCATTTTTTTTTAAGAAAATGCTTTATATTTTTACCATCACTTACTATTATAGTCTAATCCACATTCTCCTATGGCAACACATTCTGGATTATTGGCAATGCTTTCTAATTCATCTAATGTATCAGGGTCTTCCCAAGATTTGGAATCATGAGGGTGAACTCCAGCAGTTGAATATATATTACCAGGATAAATTCTTGTGAGACGAAGAGCCTCTTTACTTGAACGTATACTGGCTCCAGTCACCATAATTTTTTGAACTCCAGAATCTTTAGCTCTTTGTATAACACTATCCAAATCACGACTATATTTTTTATTAGTAAGATTTGCTCCAACATCTACTAAAACATAATTTTCATAGCATTGAGACATTGCAACTGAAGCTTTCTCATCCATCTTTGATCCACTTGCATCTTCAGACATTCTAAAATTTCTAATTTAATAAACATAATTTTATTTCAATAAAATATTTAATAAAAGTAATTTAAAAAACATAGACCAAATTGATTTAATTGAAATTATTTTTATTAGATAAATATAATTCATATTAACTGTTTTCATGTTTAGTATTATGTATTTAAATATATTATATAATTAATTTGTTGTAAATAATAATATACTTTCATAATAGTTAACAAACGATGAAGATTTACTTACACATAACTTTATTATTTAATTTCAATATTTTAAATAAAATTTTATTTACTTCAACTTCACAAAATGATTCTATTTAAAAATTTATATTAATTAAAATTAAAATAGAAATTGCCTGGCAGTTTATTATTTATAATAAGCTATATATACTCTTAATAAATCATATGATCCAAAACTTAAAACTCAAACAATACAAAATTAAACTCTTACGTTTTTGACAGCAGTTAATGTTAAAAGAGATTCTTTTTACTCTTCTGTAAATCTTCACTTTTAATATATAAAAATTAATAAGAAACAATGGTATCAGCAACAGTAGTAACAGTGACGTGATCTTCGAAAAAAAGCTTACAGCTCGTCCAATTAAATACCTTAGACTTGTCATTGAACTTTTAATAAAAAGATGCGATAAAAAAGATCAAAATTTACTTATTGTACGAATCCACGAGAAGGCACGAGGTCATAGGTTATATGAGAAGAGTAAAAAATGTAAAGTGTGCAAAAAAAAAAATTAACCATTATTCATGAATCACATTTAAGTGAGTCATATTCTGCCGAAACTATGCGTCTGCCTGCTCTACATTTTTTCTTAATCACTTAAATCTAGTATAGGACATATTCATAATTAACATATATTATTATCATTCATAAAAATATTTTTCGAATTAAAATTTATGATTTTTTATTTTCAATTTAAAAAAAAATCAATTAGCATAAAAATAACAAATTTTTTATTTTACTATCTTAATTAAAGAAATATTATAAAAAAATTTTAAATTGAGTAATATAAAAAACGTTTGATGTACTATTATGGAACAAATTTTTAATGATTCTTATAAGAACTTGTTTTAATTTTTTCTCCCTCTTTCATTAACTCTTAGTTTTTATAATAAATATCGCTACAGTTTATCTTATATTATAAAATTACTGTTTTTGAAGAATAATATCAACACCCTCAAAGATACGAAATCTTTAAAATTAAAAGGTAACCAAAATTAAAAAGTATAGCACTTATGAAAGAAATTTTCATGCTTTGTATTTGATTTAAATTAAATTTTTTATTACGTACAAAAAATTAAAGTAATTTTTATATAATACTCGCTGAAAACATTAATTACATGAATGTTTAAAAATTATTTAAAATATTTATATGAAAGTACATGAAAGTACATTCAAATTCATAAAAGAAATAAATAAAATTAAACGTTTTAAAGAATTATTTGTGCAAAAATTATTTTTAAATGTTCAAAAAGTAATTTAGTTAAAAACAGCTTCAATTTTTAAAAATATTTATCTAGACAAATTTTTTTTAATTTTCTAACCTGCAGTTGTAATAATATATTTAATTCAACAAATATTTTTATTTCGGTAATAATTGTAAATTAATATTCTTACGTGTCGGAACAGTAAGTATATAATTTAAGAAAATATAGATACTTAGGCCTGTACATGTTATTTAAAGTGTACATTAATTACGATACTATAATATTTAAATAAAGTTTAAATCATTATAATACTAATAATATACAATATATTATCGCACTATGTTATAATATTTTAAAATATTTCTGAAATATAATAATAATCTATAATATTCGACTATTATACTATTATGCTAAAATACTAAATTTGCTAAAATTAAATGTCGAATGTATGTGTGTAGTGTAAAGAGTAATGCAAGATCGTAGTTTAAAATTTTGAAAATTTATCTAGTTACTTATTGATTTGAAGAAATTAAAACCAGAAAATGAATTAGATAAAAAACTTAATTATTTATATATATAGGAATTGTGTCTTAATAAACAACTCATAAAATTAATTTTTAAAACAACATACAAATATTTTTATATCAAAATTTCAATTTCATATTATATCACTTCTACTTTTATTCGTCTTTTTTTTGTTTTTTTATGAACGTATGTCATTTACATATTTTTAAAATATATATAATATATAATGCTCGTGAATTACAATTAAGAATTTAGCTAATGCGTTAGATAAAACCTATGATTAGAAAGATTTTTTATACAAGTTAAATTTTTATATTGTAAATATTTTATCAATATATATATAATATTTATTTTATTAAATATTTAACTATAATACACCATTTTTTCATACAATTTAAATGTCAAAATTTGTTTCTAATATCTCATATATACACATTTGAAGAACACACAATTAATCACGACACACAGCACAAGCACATTTAATTACATTAGCAATAAATAAATAATAATCACGAATAGCATAATTACAACAATTCGAAAAAGTATTCCAACAATATTGTAAAACTTTTAATAGTGCCTGTTTGATTACGTCTTCTTCATTGTCACCTCGCGTATTTTCTATTAAATGAATGCAGCATTTCTTATTACAGTCAAACCAATAAACATCATACCTCTGTTTATTCAGAACTTCATATTATTACACAAATTTACTTTTAACGTTAATTTAAATTTTATAATCAGTCAATTTAAAGGTCTGTAACAATGGCGGAAGTAATGTTACTGCACATGCGCGTACAGTATGCCACCAATTTCAGACGTTACACGAAGTTAAGCTTACATAAATTCCCGCTCAATTATTATTGTTTACATTGTAAACTGTATCTTCAACATTATTTATAATGAAGGTATAAAATATTAAAATTTATTTTTATTTTTTAATAAACAAACAAGGTATTAAACTGTAAAAACAAGACATTTCTTATTTATTTATAATTATCTAAAAAATATTTAATTAATTTTATTATTTAACAAAATTCTATTACATTTTATAAAATCTAAGTATTCATTTATAAATCATATATCATTTATTCAATTGTATTTGTTAATATTTATATTTTTTAAATATATTCAAAAATTAAAAAATTTTTTATTTTTAATTTACATAAAAATATTTATTTATGTCTAATAACTATTTTAAATGAATTTTGCTCCCATTTTTTTCAGAAAAAAGCTCATAAAACCAGACGACAAATTCAAGCAGAAAAAGTAGCAATTGCTTCAACATTAATACAAAAAGCAAACTTGCTTATTAATCCTTTAGAATCACTTGTCAATTTTCATAAATACACTACTAAAGATAATGCAGTGATAGAATTAACCTGTAATCGAGTTGCAAATCTTTCACCTGAAACTATAAATTGGATATTTTATTTAATGGAAAAGAATATGAAAACAATGTATGAACAATCAAATTGGGGATGGGATAAAGCAGCAAAACAGGCAGAACTTATAGAAAAAAATGCTTGGTACTTAATAGCATCCTGTGAAGGAAAAATGATTGGCTTTTCACATTTCCGTTTTGATTTGGACAATTGTGTGGAAGTATTATATTGGTAACAGTAACATTTACTTTTATATTTTAAATTGCATGGGTATTGTATTGTAAATAAATAGTTTTTGTTAGCTTTAAAAATTAAGTACTTTTAATAATACAATGTAAATATTTTTTTAAATATGATAGTTTAAAAATTTCTTAAAATATACAATACTATTAAGTAAAATAAATAGTTTATTGTTGTAATTATAATTAAAAAACAATGATTAAATAACTATAAAATTGATGTGGTATTTAATAAATTAAATATAAAAGTTTAAATTTATTAATTTTATGATATACATTATTTAAGTTTTATTTTATTTTCTAAGTGAACAAAACTTCCTTTATTACAATTTAAAAATATATGTATAAAATTATTGTGATACAAATTATTTATTCAGTATTTTAAATACAGTTATGAACTACAATTGGAATCATCAGAAAGACGCAAAGGTCTTGGTCGATTTATGATGCAAGGTCTTGAAGCTATGGCAGCTACTAACAAGATGCAAAAAGTTGTTCTAACAGTTTTTAAACATAATCCAATGGCTCTATCATTTTTTTACAAACTTAAGTAAGACAAACTTAATTTTAATTTAAAAAATCTGGATCTAAAATTAAATATAAATACAAATAAGTACATATTAAAATCCAGTTATTAGCTGAATATCATAAATGAATATTTATCAAATAAATAATTGTTATTCCCATATTTCAAATGTATACTTAAATTAAAAATGAATGTTTGTGCTATTTTATTAATATTCTAAAACCTTATAATAAAATATAATCTCATGTTTATGGTGCAAATGCATAATTGAATAAAAAATTATATTAAATAGTATTAAATACTTGTGTGTGTGCCATTGCCATAGATCTCACTTACATATTGCAACTGATTACTTGAAATAATTAAAAACTAATTATTTGTATTCATAAATCACAAACACTATATTGCATATTTTTCTATTAAGATGATTTTCTCAACAATTTTAATTAATCTACTTACTTAAAATAAATCTATACATAGATACATAGATACATAAATACATACATATATACATACATGATATGTGCATGCATACATAAATCCATACATACATACATATTTACATATATACATTTATATTTGTATATGCCCAATTATAATACTACAATACTATCTCAAATTATAATTCAATTACATACAAAATTTTATAATATTCAGCTAAATAACTTTTCTAAGTAAAAATTTAACTATTATACAATTTTGTAAAGAAATTAAAAAATGATATTGTATTTCAATATAAATGAATATATGCATTTGTAAATATTTCTATAAAAGCAATTATTTATAAATTAACTATTATTTTTTAATTGGTATTATTGCTTTTTTATTTTCTAAAATTATCAAAAATTCAAAATTCAAAATTATGATTATTGAATTAAAATATATTTTCCATTTGAATTTTATTAAATACTATTTTTTTTAATATTAAAATTATAAAATTTAATGATTACCTAAAATTTTACAACAAAATTAAATTTGGTTTATGTAAATCATAATTACATTATGCTTAAGTTAAAATTTTCAATATATAAAAACAAACTAACATAATTTTGAATATTAATACTGTTTCAGTTACAAAGTGGACATCTCAAACCCACCTTCATCAGAAGAAGTTGATTATATTATTTTAAGTAAGCAAAATCTACATGTATAAAATTATATAAGACAATTGTACTTATTAAAATAACTGAAGGGGTGTAGATAGAAAATATTTTTTAAATCGATTTTAAATACTGATTTGTTATTTTATATTAACTAATTGTACTATTATAATTGTAATAATTTTTTAATTTTATATAATATTTAGAAAACAGAACATTTTTTATTAAATTTTTATTAAAATAAACAAATTCCTGATAACAAAAATTAATTTTTATTTCTATATTTCAAATAATGTATTAAACCATTATCTACATAGTCTTTTCTTTTATTTTTAACATACATTATTAAATACCGTTATTTTTAAGAAATATCACGAACTATGAAAACATTACAAATATTAATGCTACGAGTAAAATATTCACTAGGTTTTAGAAAAAAAAGTTAAAGTTAAATTATTAAAAATTTATATTTTACAATTTTTTTTCATAAATTTTAACCTAAATATTTATAAAAAATTATTGATTTCTTACTAATGTTTAATTCTTCATTGATAATTATTCAATATATTTTTATTTAATTTAAAATAATTGAAAGTTTTAAAAAAATTATGCATAACACTAATAAAAGTATTAAAAACTAAATTTTATACACAAATTATTAATTAATATAAATATTACAAATTAGATTTTGAAATCTCTTACATTTACTAAATTTTAAGTTACTATTTATTCAAAAAATGATTTTATATTGTATATAAATGTAAAATAACAATCACTCAGATTATAAAAATATTCTTCCATTAAAAATACTTTCCAGAATTATATAATAATATTTAAATACATAATACAATTTATAATTACGAAAAATTACCATAATTAAAAATAATAATGAAAAAATCATTAAATGGTCTAAATATATTTATTTTTAAAAAATTAAAAAATGGTTTTAAAATCAGTTCTTATTTAAAACATGAAAAATTTGAAAAAATTCATTTTTATCAGTTAATCAATTACTATATATATCACAGTATTGGCTACACGCTACATATCCATTACTTGAATAAATAAGCAAAATATTTCAAACGCTTATATATATTTTTACAGAAAAAAGCAAATTTCTCTTTATTTCTACTAATCTATAATATAATACAAAGTTTTAAAAAATTGACTTGTAGATTCAATAAATTGTAAGATTATCAGTTATTACAAAAAGTTTATAAATAAAATTTATTTAGAAATATTTATTTCTGGTTTATTAAGCTAAGCCTGTCACAATTTTTTCACCTATTCATGATATAAATTATACTCGGAAAACAAAATTTTTATTATTATATTGAATTCGAAAAAATTTTATTTATTTATATCATATTAGTGTTATATTGATAATTATTATTTTCCTTGTGATTTATATTATCAATAATTCTATAATTATTTAATTTTGAAATCATTTAACGTAAAAATGCTCGCTTTTATAAAATGTTTTGAAATTAAAACAAAATTATATACTGACAAAGTTATTGGATCGCGTTATGAAAACTTCATTTTTGAAAAATCTAAAACTACATTTCAATAATTTTATCAAAATATTCATAAATATTAAATTTTTTAAAATATCTTTTTTAATTCCGTAATCATTATTTCATTTAAAGATTCCTGTTGTTTTCAATTACTCTAACTCGTATTATTTACTATATTAAGATTCTGTCTTGTGAAATAAAAGTGATAGCAGTTGATGTGGACACAAACTGACAATAGGCGACCTTATAGAAGGTCCTACATTCGTAAAAGTTAGGGGCGTATCGCTAATAGTCCAATCTTGTACATGACCTAAAAATGTACTTAAATCGATCTCGCCAGTTTTTGAAACCACGAACCGCTGATGAAGCGCCCTATCACCCAAGCAAAGGTTCAATGCCTGTCTATGCAACACCATTCCTACCCCTTTTCCTGCTCCGTCTGGAATTGGTATTACGCGCAGACTAACGATACTAAGATCAACGGGTAGATCTACGTTTATAGGAGAGAACGTTGGCTTTAGATCAAATGAATGAATGTTTTGAGGATGTAAAGCAATAATAGGATGAAGTATATCGTCCAAGGCTAAATGGCCACCGAGTGACAGAAGACCGGCTGGATGCTCGATCGGAGTCATTGGCTGGGAACAAATTTCTTGGAATTTTTCAAATACCAAAGTGAACCGATGGTAAGTTAATAAGTTGTCGGTCACACCTTGACCTAAACCACGATTGTCATCTTGAAGGAGTCTTCGATCTTGCATAATCTGTCATAAAAATTTTTATTTACTTTTATATTAAATTATAGAATATTAAAAAATATGAAAATAATTCACTTATTAGTTTACACAATGTAGCTAAATACGTTTGAAAATACAAATTGTTCGTTCATTTTTTCACTATTACTCAACAGATTACAAATTATTATAAGAATTAATTATTGCAGCTTTTCACTTTATAATTTACATCAATAGAATTTGTATTCCAAATAATAATTAATAATTTGATTTAAGATTATAATTATTTAAAAGACAAGACACAATTTTTATTTTTATTTGATATAAAATACAGCTCGTTAATTTGCAAAAAATACAGATGGTATTTTCAAGTAAGCAATACTAAATATTGTGGCTAAAAAATCATTTAATTTGCTATTTAAAAATTTGCTTAGATTTCGATTTGAATAAATTTATATTTTTAAGAAAAAATATTTGCCTCAAATTGTCCCGAAGACATTGAAGTAGCTCCCAAAGGTTGTCCCGTTACAACAGTCATTCTAACACGTTTATCCTCGATATATCCAGCAGCCGCTAAAGGATAGTAATTTCCTTGAGTTGGAATTTTTGAAAATCTTTGACGTTTAATCATCTGTACAAAAAAGTGAATTCTGTTATTTTAATGGAATATAAGAAAACTTTTTAAATGATTAAATATATATATATTGAATGCTTACGTTTAAACCATTCAAATCTGTGTAAAAAACATCACCAGAAGCAATGTCAGTGTTAATTTTCATTGCTAACTCGAAATTTTGAGTTTCCGTAATATCAACTTCATTGGTAATATGTAAACCAAATCCGTCACTACCCGTTGAATTATAAAGAGTACATACATGTTTAACATAGGGTAAATCGGTAAAAACTCTGGACAAAATAGGCCCAGTAATTAAATGCACTATTCTATTATTTTCAGCTAATACCGGATCAGGTTCTGGCTTATCAGGTAAAAATAAATAGGCTCCACTCTTGTCTTGACCAGCACCCCGCGTTCCATATTTAACAAATTCCAGATGCACTGGAAAAGTGGTGTCACTTACTCGAAGTGCTTTCAATAATCCTGTTTTTCCAAAAGCTGCAGCCAATTCAGGTCGCTGGCTAATGGAAAATTCTTGCATTGAAGGATATATTTGTACATTGCTAAAACCAGGTACTCCTGACAATGGTGTAACCATATTATAGACTGTGACATTAGCCAAATAAACTTCTCTGTAATAAAAATAAAAACTTATATTCTATCGTATTAGAGATACGTATTATTACAAACAAAAAAACTTATTAAATTAATCATTTTATTGTATTTTTTAAGAATAACGAAGATGTAAAAGTTTCTCTTAATATATTACAAAATAATATAAATAATTTATTTTATGCACATATATTAAATTACCTTATCCATTATGCATAAATTATGCATAAAATATATATTCATTTAGTTTACTAAATTAAATTCTTATTGAAGCTGATTTAATTATAAATATAATTTAAATGTAAAAAACCATTTTGTTAATAGAAATATGAAGCTGTGTAACTTTAAAAATAGCTTTAATCACCATAATTTATTTATTAATCTATCTCTAATGAAATTTATTTTATTTATTAGTTTAAAAAATAAATATAAATTATAAATTACTATAATTACTCTGGCAAAATAGTGCTGTGTAAAGCATGGACTATATACGTAGTTAAGCCAAAAGCAGGTACAATGACTAGAAACGATAATTCGTATTTTGCTGCAGAAATAGCTGCTGAACTAGTCCACACAGGTGAAATTTGACATTGAATCGGTCGACCCATTTTATCAGTGACTCGTACATACGGTGTTGAAACATAAATATTCGCTACTTTCGTTCTGGATCTTGGAAGTGAATTGTAAAATAAAATTTTTCTCGATGTAATTTCATCGCCAAGTGAAACTACATATTTATCTCCGGGACTTGTATGATGTGATCTAAAATTAATAAATATTAAATTTTTTTTTAATAAAATAGTGCAAAATTCTCTTGTATTCAGTTAGTATAATTCGTTTATTCAATTTTTAAAAATATTTTAATCATTCCAAACATTTTATCAATCTTTTAATTAGTTATTTTTTATTTATATCTTTAATGAATTTAATTATAAATTAAAATGTTTATCCTTAATGTAAATAATTTTACCTAGTCTCATCTAAAGATAAATAAACCTCTTGAAGATCAATATTTGTTTTTTGGGGGGTTTTTAGTAAATGTGCAATAGATGGTTGAAGAATATGAGCTGAATTATTTAATGCAATTATCATTTTTTGAGCATAATCAATAACAACATGATCTTTGGCTGTTCCAGTAACACCATCATGATGTTGAAATATGGAATGCCAACGTCTTGCAATGTCCAATCGAGTTGCAATTTTTTCTTCTATTAAATGATCGTTACCCTTCATCCATGCAATTGTATTTAAAAGCTCAGAACTTCTTAATGCACCCAAAAGAACTCGATCAAGTCTTTTATGAAAAGGTCTAGAAGTATAATATCCACTCCAGTAATGATCATCTCTATCTGAGTATGTAAAGAAATCTCCACTTAAACTAGGATAGTCATCTATATTCTTTTGATTTCTAACAGCTTTAAAGTAGTCACTTAAAGTTCCAAACTGAATTTGTACATTCATTTGTCGATCCTTGTTCATATAGTCAAAAAGTTTTTGATAATTAGTAAATTGAGCGTCCCATTCAGTTACGTGTGAATATCGAAAATCATCACCTAATGGTACCAATACAACATTGGATTTGAAGAGTTGAGATTTTTTTCTATATTGATCCAGAAGTATAGCAGCTCTTTCACCCACGTTGGCCTTCGTAATAGCCTTTGGGGGTATCTTCCAAGGACAACTAAAGCCAAAACTAGGAAGACGATAAAAATCAAATTGACAACATATTTTTGGATCTGGTCCACAAGTATGAGGTATATCATAACTGTAGAAGGGCATCATATGCGTAAAAATTTCTGTAGATCCGTCAATATCCCATAATTGCCGCCATCGAAATTCTAAATGCTTATCTTGAGCTAGTTTCTTTTTCACTGAATAATGAACCCTCTGAATAACAACATTTTGCAAACCAGCACCTTTCAAAAGGTAGGGCATGGTTGGAGAAAGTCCAAAAGGATCAATAGCCCAACCAGTGTTTGGCACATAGTCCAAATTTGCTTTCAACCTATAAAATTGAAAAATTTATTAAATAATAAATAAAATATGATGTTAAAAATAAATAAAAATTATGTATTAATTTAATTTAAGTAAATAAAATATAAAATATCATTTATAAAAACTATTAATGCAATTAAGTATTTTATAAAAAAATTTATATTATAAATAATTAGTTTTTAAATAATTAATTGAAGTTATTTTTAATCAATGTCCTTTGTAATGGTGACTTATTCAACAATGCAGGTGATACAATCTCTAAACAAAAATAAAGGCATAATTTTATTATTTTTTACTCCTTTATATACTTTGGATAACTTTTTTAAACTTCTAATAAATAAAGGACAATCTTAAAACATACATGACTATTAAGATTTTAATTAAAAATTAAAATTATTTATATTAAAATTATAGTTAAAATTATAGTTTAAAAATTATCAAATTTAATATTTATTTATTTAAAAAAACATTATTTCAAACTTTCTAAGTTTTATTGGACAATTTTAACTTCAATTATGAAATAAATATATTAATAAAATATTAAAAATCTTATATTATTATATAATACAACATACCATTGATGACCTTCTGTTAGTTGAGTAAGTTGTGACATCCAATGTGAAACTGATTCATCAGGCATAACATAACCACCAGCAACAATTTCTAATTGCCCTTCATGCACTAAACTTTTTACAATATCTCGAGTAGATTGAGATTGATCATCCCACCAGAGCTTAAAGAATGAAATTTCTGCCCAAATAAATTTTCTTCTCTTGTCTTCAGATAGTTTAGTTATTAAATTATTCAATATCCCTTGAGTGTGATATGAATAATACTTTTCAAAAGTATTTAACCATCCTGGATCATTATGAGAATGTGGTATGACGTAAACTTTTAACTTTCTGTTAGGATGCCACTGTTTTTCATCATATTTAATATTCCATCCTTGTTTCCAGACACCACCATCTGGATTATCAAATTTTAATTGCTTGTAAATTTCAAGCATTTGAATATTAACTTCGGGTATTTGTCTAAAATTCACATGACATATTACAGGTCTTTCTGACCTTAAATCTAACGACAAATTTGTATTTTGATTTTTGTCATCTATTGATGGGTCAATTTTCATTTGAGCAGCTACTTCTAAAGCATTCATAGCTCGATGATGACGATTCCAATCATCTTCAAGTTTTGCTAATCTACTTTCAAAGTGAAGCCATTGATTCTATAAAACATTTAGTTATATAAAATTATTATATTACAAAATTTAATTATTAAATTTATTAAAAAAATTAATTTTTTTAAATAAAATTCTTTAATACAACAAAATGTTCATAAAAACCTTTGGATATATTAAATTATAAAAAGGAAAAACTACTTACATCCTTGACATTAGTCTTTGATCCTCTACTCTGAGGAAAAAGAGTTACATCGAGCATTAAGTAAATCATAATGCAGCAGGCTAAAATTAAACCTGCTCCAAGAGTAGCAAATAACTTTCTTGCTTTCATGTCGTTTAAAAAAAAATAATTTTTAATAACATAAACTCACTGCATTTTACAAAATATGTTAAAATATAACCTATAATTTAAAACATTACACGTCACGATAGATAACGTGAAGCGTTTACTATCTACAAAATAAATAAACATCACTTTTAGAAATTAAAACAATTTAATAAACCTATTAAAAATTTCCTTAATAATCTAGTATAATAAAATAGATAAGTTTTAAAAAAGGGAAAAACATGTTGAAAAGTTTTTCCCTATACACGCTACCCTCTCTTTTCAACTTCTACTCGAAATCGTCTGCTATTTTTGTTCAATGATTTCGGCTCTACCAAAACGTTTATGTAAATGTTCCTAGACATACTTGCAATTAGAAATAAATAAAAAATATATATTTAAAGCACATAAATAAATAAATAAATTTAAAAAAAAAACGACGCATATATTTTTTCAAATATTAATTTTTTAAGTAAATATTTAATCTTACGTATATTTGTAATTATAGTTTTAATGAAATATTGATTGTTTTATTTATGGTTTATTTAACGTAATAGATATTATTATTTTAAATAATAAATTTATTATAATTCACTTTTTATATATAAAATCAAAGATGTATGATTAGAGATAATCAAATTAGAAATATCAAATAATTAAAAATAAAATATAAATTCATTTACAAATTTAACCTTGTTTATAGTCATCGGAAATATTATACATGATTTAAATTTCTGTTAAATTTTTTACATAATCATAATTTTTGTTTTAATATTTTAATAATATAAATTTGATTTACGACTATATCAAATGATATAACTAATTTATAACAAGGAAATGATATATTATTGTAATATTTTTTAATTAAGATTTAAGGGTTATATTTTAGTTTTAAAAAGAACAAATATAATAATTATAATAATAATAAGATTTGTTTAATATAATCTTTAAATGTTTCCTAGTAATTTTTTCGTCACGTATTGGAAAGCAATGACGTCAGTATGTTTCAGACTTTCACTACAAGGGAAAAAAATTTTACATTATAATTCAGTAATATTTTAGAAATAAATTTTGATAAATAGGTAAAACAACTCTTACAATGTGGGCATAGAAAAATAGCTAAAATCTTGCTAATAATTCTGAAATATATATTGTTGTAACAAGTGCCAGTTTATGTCATAGAGAAATACTTTAAGAATTTTATTAAATTATATAAATATTGATATTATATTAAAAATCATGCCTGGAGAACCACCAGTTACCACAAGCAATAAGTCTTGTGGAAAAGTGAAGAGAATATCAATTCCTCGAGTACAAAGTAGTACCGATACAGAATTACAATCTCAACAAAGTGGCTCAACTCCACTTCAACCATCTGCTTTACATTATGTTAATTTTCGATCAGATGTTGAAGATAGTTCAATACCTCCAGTTCTTCGTTCAAAGTTGTTAGATTTATTTCAACAAATTGAAAAAGAATTTGAAATACTATGTGTAGAAAATTCTGGATGTAAGCATTTAAATATTGTGATACTTTTATTATTTTGAATCAATTGATATATTTATTTTGTTATAGTGCAAGAAAAAATTGAAGCTTTAAATGAAAAATTAGAAAGAGAATGTTATGGATCAGGAGAACGCAGTTTACCAACAGGAGATTTTCAAGATTATTCTGATAATAAAAATCTTACTAAGCAAAAATGTAAGTTTTTATACAGTAATAAAATAGTTCAATTTTTAATTAATTTGATTTAGAGTAATATTAAAATACACGTATATTTTATGTTTTTATTTAGTCTTTTTATGTAAAAAATAATTGAATATATAAATTTTTAAACTTAGCAAATAATTAATATAAAGATAACAATAATTATTTTTATACAATTTAAAATATTTATTCGTGTTGCTTTAATACTATATTATTTTTTACGAAACCTAAGAAATAATATAATATAAAATAATTTATCTGTGAAATTTTCATTTTTTGAATTATTTTCTATATATAAAAAGACTAACTTAAAAATCAATCTTTATTGAGCTGTAAAGCTTGAAAATTAAATAAACAATTTTATTCTACTGTCAAATTATTGTGTCATTTATGGAAATTGCAACTAAATTATTTAATTATATTCATAAATTAAAATCATTTTTTAGCCATTGGTGGAAATTCTGTTCACAAAGTAAAAACATCACACAAATTAAAAGCTCAAACAAGCAAAATAGTTTCAAGCTTTAAGAATCCCACTATGAGTTGTACTATGCAAAGGGAATACAGGGGGCACAGGGATGGGGTTTGGGAAGTTTCACTTGGACGATCTGATCAATCAATAATTGCAACAGCTTCAGCTGATCATACAGCTCGAGTGTGGGGAATAGATAATTGTCGCTGTTTATTACAATATACTGGACACAGTGGTTCTGTAAATTCTGTTCGATTCCATCCTACAAAAGATTTAGTACTATCATCAAGTGGTGATTGTACTGCTCATATGTGGCAAGTTGCGGTCAACTGGAACTTACAAAAAAGACCATCTTTGGAAGATTTAACAACTCTTGGAGAACGAGGAGGTGCTGGAATCAGTGGAGAAAACTGTCCACTAGCAGAAGAAGAAATAACCCCTATATTAAGAACTCCAATTAAAGAATTAACTGGACACACAGGAGTTGTTATGGCTGCTGATTGGCTTTTTGGTGCTGAGCAAGTAGTAACTGCTTCATGGGATAGAACTGCTAATTTATATGATGCAGAATCTGGTGAAATTATTCATACCCTTTGTGGACATGATCAAGAATTGACTCACGTGTCAACACATCATGCACAAAGATTATGTGTCACTTCTAGTCAAGACAGCACTTTTCGATTATGGGATTTTAGGGAACCATTTCATTCTGTATCAGTTTTTCAAGGGCATACAGAGTTAATAAACATTATTAATTTGTTTTTTTAATTAAAGAAACGATAATTTTTTAATACTTAATAAATTTTTAGAACTGTAACTTCAGCAGTATTTACAAAAGAAGATAAAATAGTATCAGCCTCAGATGACAGAAGTGTTAAAGTCTGGGAGTTGCGTAATATTCGAAGTCCTCTAGCTACAATTCGCGGTGATAGTTCTGCAAATAGATTGGCTGTATCAAATGCTGGAATAGTAGCTATTCCACATGATAATAGACAAATTCGCTTATTTGATTTAAATGGACAACGATTAGCAAGATTACCAAGAACAAGTAGACAAGTAATAAAAATTATTTTCTTAAATTTAATTCTATAATGTCTTTACATAATAATAATATTTACATATTTACAAAGCTTTTTAATTGTATTCGTATAAAATAAAGAAACATATAATTTTTTTTCAAATTTAATAAATCATTTATAAAAAATTTTTTTTTATATTTTTTGTACAATTAAAATTGACATTTTGATATAATAATATAATAATCCAAATATTATGCAGGGACACCGACGAATGGTTTGTTCAGTGACATGGGCTGAGGATAATAGCAACGCATGTAATCTGTTCTCCTGTGGCTTTGACAGGCTTGTATTAGGCTGGAGTATTTTGCCAATCAAAGATGCTTGAGAAACACTTCGCGATCGCCGTCAGTTAATGACCTTATCTTTACAACAAGGTCATATTAGCGGTCGATAAATATAATTCAGGTATTATGTCATAAACGTAATTGTGAGCTAAAAGTCCACCGGCAAGTCCAATCAAGGACCCTATCCTTCCACTTTCACAGACAACTGAAAGAATAAATTAGTTGTAGTAAATAATAAGTGTGCTACATTCAACACAATGTAAAATCAAACTACTAAATTATTTTAATGAAGATAATGCTAAAGTTTTTATTTATATAAAAGCGTAATAACAAAATTAATAATAGTGAGATTAGAAAATGAAATAGTATAGATGGAAGCATTACATACTGAACAAATATTTATTAATGATACTATGATGACTACAATTACTCTAAAATTGCTATGATAAGTCATTTATGTATCATATATCATTGTTATTTATAGTTAGTAAACAAATTTGTGTGATGATAAGAAACCAAAAAATTCACGATTCTTTTAAATATTTTATATGTTTAAAGATAATTCAAAGAATCAATGTTCAAAAATTAATATAAATTAATTAATATTTATAATATTAAAACCTACACAAATTAGCTTATCAAATAATATCGTAAAGATTACATTATTTTATAAATATAAAAATTATAAATTATATAAATCTAATTAAAAATGCATTGCGAAAATTTTAATTAATAACTTATAAAATGTAAATTAATTACTTCGGAATTTTTAAAATTATGTTTATAGTTAAAATAATATACATCATTAATATTATATAGTGAATTTCTATTAAAATAATTAATATTTTTTATTCAAACTTAAACTTAAATTATTTTAAAACATTATGTGTTCCTTTGTTTAATTTATTCAAAATATTGAAATAATTTTCATAAAATAATGTGTTGACTTTATTAAATATTTAACTTTAATTTGTATTTAAATAATTCTTAATTTATCTTTATCTAAAAGCTTTGAAATTTTTAATCACTGTTGTTTTGTATCAATATATTTTACATTATATATATATATATATACATATATAATATAGCTGAAAATTAGTTCTTATGTAGGAATCTAATGTTCAGAATAGAATTCATTGATTAATTTTACACTTTAAGATTATCACTATTAAATATTTATTTTAAATCTATTATTTAAATTATACCAAAAGTGAAATATAAATAAATAGAATTAATGCAGAAGCTGGAATGCTAAATTTATTAAAAATTATTAACATAAGCAATTTTCATATTTTAACACCTGTATCGTCTATTAATATCTATATTATAAAATAGAATAAACAATTTAAAAAATATATAGGTCAAATTTATGTAAATTAATATCAATTAATTAGTACAACTATTATATTCCATATTTTTTACATTTTATTTTTTATATTAATAAATCATTGCAATAAAAAGATATACTTGCTAGATGTATGAATTAAAATAATCTATTGTTGTTTATTATTTATTATGAATATCAAATGGTAAAAGAAACAAATACCAAATATTGTATATTT
Source organism: Platyscapa corneri (assembly GCA_018907185.1). NCBI lineage: Eukaryota > Metazoa > Arthropoda > Insecta > Hymenoptera > Agaonidae > Platyscapa > Platyscapa corneri. Next base: position 1,733,343 of record JACCHW010000029.1, read on the forward strand.
ACATAATAAATTAACTTTTCTAAATCTTAAAAAAAAAATTAAAAACGAAAATGTAATAAATAGTACATGTATTTTTTGTTTTTTATATTAAAAATTAATATCTTATATAATGTTAATGTTTTAAGTTTTAAGAATAAAGTATTCAACTATTATGTTTTTCTTTTAATTATACAAAAATAGCCTTCATAAGTCTTGTTTGTATTAAAATAATTACATTTAACAAACATAATTTATACACAAATTTGTAAGCACTTGGGTATATTAAGTGATCTATAGATATATTGTAAAATTATGATACACTAAACAACGTACAATATAAAAATTAGGATCCCAAGTTTATGCAAATTAATACCTGAATAGGCTGTGAGAAGACACAGTACAGTGTAGCCATAAATAAGCATGTGATGTGGTCCAGGAATTATGTTCTGCCAAACTATGCCCAGCAACCCTAGTAACTTGGCACAGCCACCCACAATGAGGGCACGTAAAAGATCTAAAGGCTTATACCTACTCGGTCTCCGACCTAGTACCAGAAATCTTAACTCTGAGATGAGAAAAACAACAACACAAAAGGTAGTAAGTGACAAAGTCGTATGCCCGAGCAAAAAGTAAAAATTTCGCTCTCCCTGAAAAATGTGAACACTGTTGGTCCTCGCAAAAGGCTGGAAAAAAGACTTCGAGTCGTTGGAACTACCAGTCGAAGCTCTGAACTCTTGTTCATATTTTGTCCATTTACGAAAAGACTCCCCTAGGATCAGTACAATCATAAGCTTCCAATACGAATTGAAATCGCTGTTATAAAGAAGATGCCGGTAAGCGGGTTTTTCCAAAAGTACAAGATCCACAAGCACAATTACTGGATCATACTCAATGTACTTATCCGCAAGATTACCACATTTATTCTGAAAACAATGGCAAAAAATAATGAAGCAATTGATTTTAACTAATTTTTATAGATTGCCTAATTATAAATCTATATCATACCTTATTACAATTGAATTTAACGATGCTCTACTTTATGTATAATAAAGCTTATTCAAATTAATTACGTGTATATAATTTAACATAATATTTATATTTATGCAGAATATAAATTATACTCACAAAAAATACAAACGTATAAAAGATTATATTACAAATGAAATTTCATTAAATACTATTTATTTTATATTTGTATTTTGTATATTACGCGTTTATATTAATTTATTAAAAAGAGGAAATTTTAAGCATAATTTGTCTTATGTAAAAAACTTTGAAATTTTTTAATCACTGTTGTTTTGTATCGATATATTTTACATTATATTATATATGTGTACATACAAATTGTAATTCTTGTATAAGAATCTAATACTCAGAAAAGAATTCATTGATTAATTATACGCTTTATTAGCTATCACGATTAAATATTTATTTGAAATCTTATTCATAATTATTTATTATTATTTATTATTATTAGAAGTATTGATACTACTAATTTTTATTACTTCAAAAATATAACTTACACATTTCACAACTTTGAGAACACTGGGACTATACCGTCGATAGAGCTCATCTGTATTAGCACCACAGTTAATGCAAATATACATTTTTATTGTATGATTTCAAATTACACTCTGGTAATTCATTGTTCGACAAATTTTATCACTGTAACAAAAACAGATCAAAATATTTTAACATTCGTATCGTAAAAACTGCAAATTTAAAAAACATTTTTTATAAAAGAATTATTTTTTACTATGCAATTAAAAACATTATTTTATATGCATGTAATATATAAAAATCGGATTTATTTATTATTTTTTTTCAAAGATTTTAAACATCAAGTATATATATTAACAGAAAATTTAAACGAACGTGAACTGTATTAAAAGCCTTAGCAATTGAAATAAGCAATGCAATATATTTATTCAAATATATTTTCAATACAATATCTGAAAAATATTCCCATTTTTTATTTCAACAAGTATGTATATAATTTTTCATAATTCTATTTTTATAAATGTTGTATCTGAAACTTATCTACACGTTACAATAAAATAACGTTCAAATTCTAAATATTATTCTGTCACTATTTTATGAATATTTAAATTTTTTTACCAAATTTTCTATCGATTATTTAACACGATTAATTTTTACTTATGGTCTCTATAAATCTATAATAAAAATAGAAATATTTTGTGAAAATTTATTGTTATGAAAAGTACCTTATTAGATAATAAGATAAATATTAATCGACGGATCAATTTCTGTTTGTTTTTTGTATTAACTCTTTACATCACACATGCTTCTATATCTTAATAAAATAAAAATATATAAAAAATAAATATATAAATATATAATAAACAAATTTACGTATTACACGCATTAATGTAATTTATCGTGAAAAATGCATTTATAAAACAATGACCGACCGTCGAGTAAAGCAGAAAAAACAATATAATCTAATGGATAAATAAGAGACTCAGTTTAATACTTTATCGTTTTAATATCTTCTTAATAATTAATAAATATTTCAAAAAATAATTGAAAACTAATTTTAATTAATGTTTATCTTGACAAATTATGAAAAGCGCCAATAATCTTAGCTTTCCATTTAATTTCGAATTATTTTTTAAAATATTTTAATAATTGTTTAAACTTCTAATGTTTTTCCTCTCGTCCTCGCAAATTATATATTTATATAATTTTAACATTATTAATCATAAATATTTCAGCAATGGGAGAATAAGCATAACAATAGTATTGACTAAAATTAAATAAAAGATATAATGAAATTGGAGAAAACGAACAATAAAAAACCATGAAATATTTACTAACTTGGAATAATATTAATTATATATATTGATTGATTATAAATATAAATAAAGTGAGTGTTTTAATATTTTGGATTAATCCCTTTTTACATTAATTTAAATTTCTGTATTGAAATGATGTTGAAGATAATGATTTATATTGTGTAAGATTTATATGATAAAGATATTGGAATTTAAAGCAATAAGTAGGGCTTAAGTCACAAAAAATTAAATATGCATCAATAAAATTGTCCGTTTACCATTGAAATTTAAAAAACTGAAAACAATGATGTCGATCTGTTACTAAGAAAAATCTGTTAATTAATTTTGTTTGAAAGACATTTTCCTTGAAAAACGTTATTATAATTTATTTAATTCGCGTTAAAACGGCGCGTCAACAGGAGGAGAGGAGAGACAAAAAGGAAAGGGAAAAAACTACTCGAGACATCTTATAGTGCGGATGCGGCACGTGCGTGGCTCAGGCGTACCACTTTCTTTCTCTCTCTCTCTCTCTCTCTCTCTCTCTCTCTCTCTCTCTCTCCTTTCTTGCTCCTTGTTGGCGGCTCTTTATATCCGCCCGGAAGACCCCGTTACCGTTACGGTTTCTGCCAAGAATCACTCCTAGCAATACAAATCTGGGTCCACCGGCCTTCCTAATTATTATATTTTCGCGTGCCGATCTGTCTCTTGACGCATCGGCACACGTTAATGTGGTTTTAATAAAAATTTTTTAAACATTTTAAAAATATATAGATATAGATATAAATGATAACATTATATCTCATTCTTATTGGATTATAATTATTCTTAATATACAAGCATTCAACATACTCTAAATTAATAACATATTAAATTTAGATAATTTTGAAAATAAAAATTTTTTAAATATAAATATAATTATATTTGTGCTTAAATACATAATTGTAATATTTTTTATACTCCACCTTATAATAAAAATAAGAAACAAAAACATTTAAATTTTATCTTACTTTTTTCTATGAATAAGTTTAATAGATTTTGTTAATCAAATATAATTAATTATAAATATATTTTTAATTATACAAATTCCAAAACAATTTAAAGAACAAGTTCAATTAGTAATTACTTATTAATTTTTTCCTCGGTTGAAATTACTTACTTATGTTTTAACGACTTATAAACCATGTATTTATTAAATATTTGTTGATCAATTATCAGCATTTGTTAAAATTTTTTGTATTGTATAAATCTAGCATAGAATGCGTCAAATTATTCATACCGGTAAAAAATTGATGAAGTAGATAAGAAAAAGCTAAATGTATGTAACCAAATAAAAAAATAATAAATCAACTCTTTTAACAATACTCTCGTATATAGAAATAAAAAAATAAATATTGTTTATTTATATTTCATCTATAAAATGAAAAAATATTGTATTTATTATTTTAAAAAATTGCATTACTTTAATGTCTGTTATATAAACTATCTTCTAAGAAAATTATTGCAAATGAATCATTGACCATCTATGAATATTATATATTAATAGTTAAATTAATTTCTATATCTCTCAAATCAAATTCGATAATCATTTATACACAACCAATGTGATAAAAAAAACAAATTAAATTCGTAATGTGTTAATAAATTATTTATAGTCTGTAAAAAAACCCGGTATATTCAAGGATTACTGACAATTAAAAGGCAAGAATACCAGTTTTTTTTTGTAAATTTTTAAAAACTATAGTACAAATATACCTATACAAATATTATTAATATTGCATAAAAATTAAAGTATATTCAGGAAAATTTTCACATTAAAATATAAAAATTTGTAGAAGTTATTCGGAACAACTTAAATTAATTGTAAAAATATTCTGGTAAATACTGACATTTATAATCTGATCATATTAATATGAAAAAATAGAAAATTTTAATAATACGAAAAGGTGATTACAGAAAATAAAATTTTCAAATTTTATTTAAAATATCTGTAGAATAAAAAATATTACATTATTTAGCTTTAAAAACTTGCAAAATTTCATGCCGATTAATTTAGTGATATTTTATAAATCTTGATCGGAGATTTTGAAAATCTTCTTTAAGAAAATAGATTTAAAAAAGTGTTTATGTATTAAAAAAAACCTAAATTTGAAGTTAAACTGAATCGTTTATTTTTATTTCATCATTTTAAGAATTCTATAAGATATCCACGAAATACTAAGCTTAAAGAAAATTAAAAAATTGATTGTTTCAAGTTCATTTCAGTTACCCGTAATCCTTTACTTAACACATAGAATATAACTTATCTCTATTGGAGGCAGTTTATTACAACGTTTCAAATATATCTATGGAAATTAAGGTAATCTTGATCAATGTTTTCTAAGAAATAGTACATTTAACTTTGAAAATGAGAAAACTGTAATAAATGTTAGTAAATAGCGTTTTCACCGGCTAATTACATGCATACAAATTTTTGTATATATTTTTTAAGTAAATAATTGTTTATATTAATAAAATTAATTTAAAACATTTTAAAAAAATGTATTGTACGCCTCCATTATTAAAATTATATAAGCTTGCAAGTAAAAATTATATCATTAAATGTCACCTTGAAAAACTATCTTGTGCAATTATATTTAATGAAAACACGTATCTCAGAAAAAAATTCATATACACATGTATATATACTATTACGTATTAAAACAAATTAGAATGACTAATTTGCTGCTATATAAAAAAACGTTTCAGCTTGTAGTTAAAATGCATTAACTATACTTTAAGTTAATGAAAGTTCTGTATTTACGCTGGAATGTGGAAGGGATTGAAATGAAGGGAAACTCTTGTCACGTGACTATGTCAAGGCAAGTAGAATCAAACTGAAAAGCGGAATAACAACATTGTATTAAAGAACTTAGTACTACTTTGAGTTAACAAACGTTGTGGACGCATATATTGGGCAACAAAAAATTATTTTTTATTTTCTTATTTAAACTAAAAATTATAGAAAATGAGTACGCAAACTACCGTACGTCTACCCAGTGGACAACACATGCCAATTGTTGGATTTGGAACTTGGCAGGTATCTAAGCAATGAATAAAAATTTATAACAAAAAAATAAACAATTTTATTAAAAGAGAAACCAACTGTTTTATTAATATAATATAAATATATATGTTCAATAATACAAATCACTGTTAATCAAAGATATATATCGAGCACACCTTTTAATATATGCAACAATATTTGAAAAACACTAAAAACATTAAAATAATTAGGAGAATATAATTACTTTATTTTATTGCATCTTTTTATTTTATCAATACAAGTGTAATACCAGTCATAAATATGTAATACTATTGGTTTATATGTAAGAAATAAATTGTTTTTAAAATCAACAATATTTTACTGCTACAGAAATTTATTGAATTTAATTACTTTATCATATTCAATCAGATTTTTAATTTGTATCATATTCAATACTTAGAATGATGGAAATAATGATGTTTAAATAAATTTTACGTATTAATTAAACATTCTATTAATACAATATTATAATATTTAAATATTTTTAATTGTATTTGTTAAACATTTTCTATGTAAAATATTTGTTTCTATTATGGTCAATATTAAAAAGATATTTTTTATAATAAAATTAATTTAAAAAAATGTTATTAATGACAACGGAAGTAAATTACATGTTCATTTTTTAAGAAATTTAATATAATAAAACTTTTAATAAACTCGATTCATTTTTAAAAAAACAATTTTTTAGTACAAAAATTTTTTATTTAACTTATGAGAGTAAATAAACAATAAAATTTTTCAACGCAGAATAGCTTCAATATGTAACTCAACTCTTTTATAAATTTATACAAATATAGCCTTATATTCCTTTAATATACTATATTTAATAAATACTTTAATTATATTATACTTTAAAGAAATTTTTGTACATAGTTTTTTTTACACTTTGATTGCATCTATACGATACTTTAATTTTTTAAATTATTTTTATTAATTCGAAAATTAGCATTATTTGTTGGATTCAGAAAAATCCATTGAAAACTCTTACTTTCAAAAATCTATTGTAGTAATGATTAATCAATCTAAACTTTGAATACAGATTGCAATTGTTATACAATCATAAAAGTTTTGCACAAATTATTAATTAACAATTCACATTTTGTGATGTATACATTATGAAACTTGATTAAAAATTACTGAATAATTAAATTTTGTAATTAAATTATTACGAGTTAAAAATAAATCTATACCTATTATAATAACTTACATATAGTCCATTACATACATGCAAGTACAACAAATCATTAAATCTAAGTTTAAATCCAAGTTTTTAATTCGAACAAAGTTATTTGCATTACTGCATACGATGTCGAAGTAAAATCAATTTTTATAATGGAATAGTAAACTTATGCGACAAAAAATAAAATATATGATAAATTAAATATATTACATATATTAAATAGTATAACATTAAAATTATAAAATTATCATTTTTATAATTCTTGTTATTGATTGAATGCTAATATTAAGTTCACGTTATAAATAAAATATTAAATGAATAATCATAAAACATTTGCTATTTTGACTAAAAATCAATTATAAAAATAAATAATAAAATTTATAAGTAATTCTTTTATTTAAAACACAAAATAAACTTTATTTTATTCACTGTTTTTTATTTAGTGATATCTTTGGGTATTTATAAAAAATCATTCAACACTATCCTCGGAAAGTATATTTAAATATTTTTTATTATTTGGCTTTTACGAAATTATTAATGATTACAATAATTCGAATTTGAATAATAATTTTAATTTATTTGTTATGTATCAGAATAACGTAATTTCAAAAAATATTACTTTACACAATAAATTAACTAACTGCTACTAAAAAAATTTGTTATTCCTACTTATACCTTACAATTTATATTTTTATTCAAATATTCATATTCAATATAGATAAAGATGAAAATCATATATTTAACTTAATTTTTATTTTATTTTTTTATGTTTTTATTTAAAATTTTATTTTATGATATTTATACATTATTACAATATAATTATTTATATCAATATAAAATTAAAAATTAAAGAAAAATTATGTAATAAAATAAATAAGTAGTTACCTCTTCCTTAATGTACATTGGAATAAGATTTAAATTAAATTTTATGAAGAAACCTGAGACAGGAAATATCGGTAAAACAATCAATCGATTACAGTTAAGTTTTTCAGTAAAATTTTTTTTTACTTTAAATTTTTGTAGATAAAAAATTTACCTTTATATTTTTTAAACCATATATATTTAATCTACAAGTTTTTATAGAAACAAATAATATATAATATATAATATATTCTATATATATATATACATACTTAAAAAAACAATTAATTATGATTATATAAAATATAATAAATTGTTAATATCGACTTAATACTATATGCAATTAGTGTTTTTTATTATTAGTTGAATATTGTGGTAAATATAAATATACAAGGATAAAAATCGACAATATATTAAAAATAGTTCAGTTAATTAAGTTTAATCCATCTAATCAATCTTTGAACCGTACTTAATGCAAACTTTTACCGATTATAAAAAAAATATCTTTTATTCGACTTAAATTTCAGATTCAAAATTACAATATACTGGAATATTTTAACGGTAGTTTAAAAGATATATTTAATAGTAAAATAATTACTTTTTAAATTTTATTAATTTTATTATTAAATTTAACTCAACTTATTAAAAACTTTTTAATAAAAATCTTATTCTTTGTATGATTCTAAAATATAATTTATGTACTAATTTTTTAAAAAACTATAAATCGGTTTTTTAATTGGTTTTCAAATCAAGAATTTAAACTTTTTTATTTTAGAAATTGAATATATTAAACAAAAAATATATCATAATTAATAGGCACCACATTTTTGTTGTTAATAATTTAATATTTGTATATGTAATGGCATTATAATATTTAACACCTTCTTTATACTTACGAATGGATTTAAGAAAAAATCTATTATTTTAGGCATCAGCTGAAGAACTAGAAGCTGCTATTGATGGAGCTTTAAAAGCTGGATATAGGCACATAGATGCAGCACCAGTTTATCTGAATGAGCATATAATTGGAAAAGTTTTAAAAAAATGGTTTGATTCAGACAAAATTAAGAGAGAGGATCTGTATATTGTAACAAAAGTAGGTTTTGAAATCAATTTCATTATTCAACATATTAAATTTACCGGTTAAAATAGACTGATAAAACGCAACTTTATGATAAAAAATTGTAAAAATAAAGTTATAATATTATATATTAAATATAAGAGCACAATTAAAATTATATTAATTAACTGTTAAACTATTGAAGTTACCCCCAGGTGGAAACAGACCTGAAGGAGTGGAAAAATATTTAAAAAAATCTCTGAAGGATTTACAATTAAGTTATATAGATCTTTATTTAATTCACACTCCATTTGCATTTATTGATGGAGAAGATATGCATCCAAAAGATAAAAATGGCCAAATATTAATTGACGCCAGCACTGATCATCTTGCTGTTTGGGCTAAAATGGAAGAACAGGTTACTAATGGATTAGTCAAAGCTATTGGTTTATCCAACTTCAATTCTAAGCAGATTGATCGTTTACTGAATGTAGCTAAAGTACCGATCTCAATGTTGCAAATTGAATTGCATTTATATTTTCAACAAAAAGATATGGTGTGTAAAAATCTGTAAAAACATTCAACTACTAAGTTTATTGATAGTTTCACCAAATAAAATTATATTATTTATATCAAATGTATAAAAAATGTTATCATTCAAGAGACATCTTTAAGTGATAAATTATTTCTACCGTAAATTTTTAAACATGTTATGAGTAATAATTTTTTTATAATAAATTATGCTACTTTAAATTTTTCACTTTATTTTAATTAAGCTATACATTTAACATTAAATTAAAATTTTTTATATATTTAGGTTGAATACTGCAAAAATAAAGGAATTCCAATAACTGCCTATTCACCTCTTGGCACTCGAGGTTTAGTAAAACTTTTAGGTAAAACTGATACTCTTCCAGATTTATTAGAAAATCCAACTGTTTTATCTTTGGCTAAAAAATATGAAAAGACTCCTGCACAAATTGCATTAAAATTCACTATTCAAAAAGGTATTGCTGTAATTCCTAAAAGTACAAATCAGCAACGTATTAAAGACAACATTAAATTATTTGATTGGGAAATTAATGCTGAAGATATTGCGGCTTTAACCAATTTAGATCAAGGCAGTAAAGGACGCATTTGTGATTTTGAATTTCTACCAGGAATAAAGAAACACCCTGAATTTCCATTTAAATAAATTTCAAGTATTATTAATATATTAGTCAAGAATTTTATATTGAATGTTATATTATTGAATGTTACAATATTACATAATGAATATTTTTAATAAAATAATTTTAATTTCTTTAAAATAATGCTATTAAGTTGATTACTTAACCTTAAAATTCTGTAATTCTTAAAACTTATAATTGTTTTTTTAAACAAAAACATTCAGATGTTTTTTTTTACAATTTACTTATAAGCGATTAAAAAATATACATAATCCACACAATTTTAAATCAATTATTGTATATAACTTGTAAAGCATAATAAATGTTAATATAATTTTATATACCTTATTTATTAAAATATAGATCGTCTTTATTTATTTATCTTATCACCTTAAAATTTGAAAATATTCAACAAACATATCCTTTCTTCTCTATATAATTCAAACTATTTAAACACATACGCTTCTGTACTACAATATTATTCTGAATTTTTACCCCATAATGTAACAAGATCATTAGATAAGTGATACGCGCCTTAAAAGATAAGAAGATTTATTATTATCTTTTAGAGTCATCTGTAATATGTAGTAATACGATATAATGTAAAAATAGTTTATAGTAAGCTGTTTCCATTGTTTAAACAAATTTGTGTTTATTTTAATATTAAATTTTACTGAATCTATAAGATTGTAGTTTTTCTTATTTATTTTAATTCCTATCTGCTTTTATTATGATTTATAAGAATATTTATTTAAAAGTAGTTTTATATTATTTATATTCATTTTTATCAACAAATTATTGCAATTATTAATTACTTTTTAAAATAAACATAAAAGTTTTAAAAATAATTACTAATAGTATCCTATTTTTTAGATCTTTGTAATAAGATTTTTACAATTTACGATTGACAGTTTACAAAGACATTTTACAATTTGTATTGTATCATTAAATTTGTAAATACATCTACTTTTTCTAATTGTTGTATTTTAACTTTAAAAAATGTTCTTATATTAGTATATATCCTTTTATAAGACTAATTTTCTACATTATTTTTAATGAAATCCTACATATATATGCAGTTTTAAAAAGAAATTTTGATTAGAAAAATAATTCTAACAACTAATAATACATTCTCCATCATTTGAAACTAATAAATTTTCAAACCTTTAATTAATATTTTTTATACATTAATTATTTTCTTCCGAAATTTTATATTATTTTTAGTTTAATTTTTACTTTCACTCAGAACTTCAAAATTTATTAATTTACTAATTATCAATGGTAATATTAAATAATGTATTACTTAAAAATTAAGCAATAATAATTATTATGTACTACTAGTATATAAATAATACTATTATTTTATGTCAAGAAATTACTTTTGTTATTTTAAATATTGAAACATACAATAAATTAGATTTAAAATTCTTAAGTTATTTTAATCATACGATTCTCATTGAAATTGTAACTTCAAATTAAAACATCATTAGAAAACTTTAAAAATAAAAAACACAAAACAAATTTAATAGAATTTTCATTTTTTACATACCTATCAGTCAAATTTAATTTTTAATTTTTAGTAAAAATTAACTTTGTTGTTTCATTAATATTTTTGCAATATTATTTTTCAAAGAATATAAAAATATAATCTGAGTAATAATAATAACTTAAAAAATAAATATGATTTTGTATTCGAAGAAAAACAAAAATTTAAATTAAATTAAATTAGAATAAATATATTTCTTAAACGACGATGCTATTGCAAAACGATTTGCAATATCAGATAATCGGAAATTTCCCGTGTACTGTAAATTTGATTAAAAACCTTTTGACCAAACTTGTAGTAATTTAACATCGTTATTCTTAATTATATAGCTTAAACCGTTAGAATCACGCTCATAATAAATAATACGCAAAGCATTGTTGAACTGATTTTTTAAAAAGAATTTTTAATTATTTATTAAATTAAAAATTATAGATAATTTAATATTGTCGGCGTGTATTTAATTAGTTAATTGAACCACAATGACACTTGTAATACTTAAGCATTTTGAATTTAAAGAGAAATAATAAAATGAATTATGCAGAACGGTCCTGTATAGCAAAAGTAAAAAATTAAATTATAATGGTGAAACCGAAAACTAAGCACTACAATACATCCCTTTTTTCCTAAATAGTAATTCGTGTACTAACCATGGTATCTGTACCTACACACACGTAAACAAGTTACGCATTCCAAATTCAATATTTACATCAGGGAGATGAGAGTATTACCGGATTAACGAGAGCGCGGCTGACCCCCGTGGCTTTTCAATTATGTAAGCTCTAGTACACCGAAGTACATCTGCGTGCTCTTCAGAAAGAACGACAACCACCGCGACGTCGAGCCGGTATCAATTACATTGTTGTTACTGGGGTTTAGACACGGCACGAGATGCGGTCGAGAGATAATACACTGGCATAAGAGCATGCACAACAAAAGCCATTGGGGAGGGAGGGCAGGTAAGGCCCGTTAAAAGAAAAACTCCATCGAGGCGCGCAAAACGCAACGCGATAGCCATCGGCAGCTTTCCGGCGGCGCGCGCTGTGCGACTATGCGGCTAATTTGGATTTGTTGGCGAAATTGATACACCGGAGCCCTGCGCCTGATGTTTAGTATTGCAGAGCCTCTGAAAAACTAGTTGGCCCGTGAAACCTTCAGTAACGAGTCTCGAGATGAGCGGGACACAAAGGACGACGGTGCAGGACCCGCGCCGCGAATCTAGTGATTTCAGTATAGAGAAAATTCTCTCGAAAAACGTGTCCGCGTCTTCGCTGACGGCCTCCGGTAGCACCAAACCAGGTTTACCCTTACAAAGCGAAATCTGCTCGAACTTCCTTGGTCAAAGTGTCGCAACGCGCTCGTCTCCGTCTTTTATCCCTCAAAACAAACTCGACTGGCTGAGAAATCTTTGCAGACTGCAAACATCGATCCCAAGACTTCAACTATCAAAATCGAACGAAACAGTAATTAAAAAGTTTAGTACGTTTCTAGTTACCAGTGATTTTTTCAATATTTGAAAACTTTGTTCATTTATTCAAATCTATTATTCTATATAAGTCTCGCAAAATTTTTTACACACGTGCAGAGGCACGCGCGCTTGATATATCTGATACCAATCATACAAAGATTATCGCTTCATTTATGATTATTACATATGTGACGCATATTAATTAACTCGACCGTGTGAATTCTTTTTGTATTTCTATAATTTTAATATCATTAGAGAATAATTGGATGAAAAAAATTATAATTTCAAAGACTAGATTTTGTAAATTTATAAAGTTTTTACCTTCTAAATTTTTATATTTTATATATTTATTTACTGTCATTCAAAGCATTTATGAAGTAAATGCATAAATTCGAATTTGTTTGTCTAAATAAAAACTTAATTTTTTCATTTTATTTGCTTATCTTCTCATAATATTTAAAAAATCTTTTTAAAAAATAAAAACTAAATTTGTACAACAGTAACGACACAGTTAAACGATTTGTTAATTCCAATACCGGAAACTTAAACAGCGAAGAACTGTCGTGGTTACGGTGTACAAGGTACCGTCCGCCTAAATTGCCGAGAAAATCCAGCTCCAACAAAACTTTAAAACGAAAACCTGGATCCCATCCAAGAATACCGTTTACCAAACATCAACTAGAGATGTTGGAAGATAAATATAAAAATAATCCTTATTTGTCGAGGAAAGATGTCGTGCACTTGTCAGATTTATTGCATCTTCCTCAAAGTAGAGTAAGTAAATTGTTTTAGCATTCAATACTTTCTAATTTTTCTTTTAAATTAAAATATTTTATTTCTTATTAATACTGCATAAAAGTATAAATGTACAATTTTTGTTTACACGAAATCAAAATTTTTTATTATAAAATTAAACCATGGTTAAAAATTATTAAAACAACTTGTTATTTCAATTTTAAATCATGTCCGAGTGCATATTTCGATATTAATGATTAATGATTAATGAAATGATTCTTTTTTTTAGATAAAAATTTGGTTTCAAAATCGTCGAGCCAGAGAAAGAAGAGAATCTCAAACTCTTGAGAAGACACCAACTAAAATGTAAATGTAAAATCTGTAAAATCTATGAACTGCGAAATATTAAAATTCATATTTATAACTTTAAGTTAATTTTGTATTTTGAACACAAATTTAATATTCAACAAAAATAACAGTATTATACAGAAGTAAGCAAATTGAAATTTAAATAATTAATAACTAAAAGTTTATAATTAAATATTTGTACAACAGTTTATCAATTATTATAAAAGAATACTCAGATAATAAAATATTTTTCCCAATCAACTTGCGTCAGGTATTGATAATTGTACGTACGCAATAAGTCACCTGTTTCTTAATATTTAATTCTTGTACTTCTTAATTTTAACAAGTGACAGAAACTTGAATCTTGCCTTTCTTAAGTAACTTTGTTGACAATTCTTCAATTATGTGCGCATTAGCTCCATATTGTGAACAATATATTAACAATTAATAGTAATAATATGTTACAACTGATAAAGTGTTGTCACTCTTTACACGACGAATGTCAGATAGCGATTATACTTTCTCGACCAGCACCGACGCCTATCCATTTAACTGTAATTTAACAAATAATTATATATTAATAATATAATAAATTAATAAAAAACATATTCCAAATATTCAATAAAAAAGTAGTCTTGTAAATAGCTTTTTTGCATTTAAAATTTTTTAAGTATTCAAAAAACATTTTTTAATATATAATATATTAAAAATAAATTATATAAATAAAAAACTGAATAGAATCTTTTAATAAATAGTACGGTCAAAATTTTGTACTTCAATATATTGTTCGTATTTCATAAATAAAATTTTACTTATCAAAGAATAATTTTGATTTTTTAATATATATCATTATCATATAAATTCATTTTTACCTGGAATATCCAAGTACTCCTCTAATAATTGTACATATTTTTGAGCACTTAATGGTAAATTATCAAAAGAACGTACATCTTCGGTACTCGTCTGCCATCCTTCAAATTCTTCATAAATTGGTTCTACTTTTGCTAAATCTGATGTACTGCTCGGAAAATGATCGATTTCCTTACCATTTAAACGATATCCAATACAAACCTTAAGTACTGGTAAAGTGTCCAATATATCAAGTTTTGTCAAACATATTGATGAATATCTAAAAGATTAAAATTAAATACAAAATTATCGGAAATTGTACCAAATATACTTTAAGTAAAAATATTTTAGAAATATTTAAATATTTATTCTCATTTAACAAAAATATAATATTATATCGAAAAAAAGTTCGAAAACACATATTGATTCATAAATTCGCTTAAATATAAAATTTTTCCATTAAAAAACTTTCAAAATAATAGACCTATATGTACACTATATATTATTGTTAAATAAAACCATTAATTAGAACATTAATTTAAACTAAATTAACCTCATTACAAATAGATGTAAATTCATATTTAATGCTAAATATTAAACTGAAATTTTATAAAAAAATAAATTATTAGGAAATTTTTTATTACATTAAAAACGTTTGTCTGTTAAATTTTTTAAATTTAAGGAATATCTTTTGTTTAGAAAAAAAGGTTATTTTAATTAAAATTATTGATTTTACAAAATCTCCATTATTTGAAAATATTAAATTAATATTAATGTACATACCCATTTACAATGGCTGTGAATTTCAATAAAGCTAAGTCAAGCCAACCACAGCGTCTTTTCCTCTTTGTTGTAACACCAAATTCAGCACCTCTTTTTTGTAAGATTTCACCAGTAGCATCTAGTAATTCAGTAGGAAATGGACCATCGCCTACGCGAGTAGTATAGGCTTTTACTACTGCAATAATTTCTCCAATAACAGATGGTGGAAGTCCAAGACCAGTACATACTCCACCGATGCTACAATTTGAACTAGTAACGTATGGATACGTTCCAAAATCTATATCTAACAGTGCTGCATTAGCACCTTCAACTAAAACCTTCTTCCCATTTTTTACTGCTTTATATAAATAGTATACTGTTTCCTTTACTAGTGGTCTAATACGATCTGCATATCTATTAACAAAAACATTGTTTTATATAATATTTAAAAACAATATTAGTATAAAACACCGTTTAAAAATTGTAAAATTTTAAATATCAAATTATCACAATTTAATAATATGATTCAATAGATATACAAAATTAACTAATATTCAACTTAAAATTAGAATACGTACCCTTTATAACGAAATAGTTCTGCTTTTACATCTACTTTAAGAGCAGGAAAGACCTTTTGATGTGAAGTTACAAGTGATATGAATTTCTCAGAGAATTTATCATAATCTCCAATAAGATCTCCTATTCTAATTCCAATTCTGGCAGCTTTACTTGCATATGTAGGACCTATACCTTTTTTTGTAGTACCTAAAGACCGAGTACCTTTCTCAAGTTCTTGTAATTGATCAACCTGTTGGTGAAAATCAAAAACCAAATGAGCTCTGTCTGAAATTACAAGTCGATCTTTCCATCCTGTAAGTCCTTGAGCTTCATTTACTTCAAGTTCCTCAAATAAACCTGGTAAGTGAATAACAACTCCATTTCCTAAAAACAGAAAGAAAGAAAACATTATAAAATAACAGTGTAATTTCAATATTAAAAAGTATTTTAACAAGTTAAAGTGAATCCAGTAACAAGCAGTACTAAATCTGCTTTGTCAAATCAATAAAATTCTAATCATACGACAAGGTCGAAGAGAAAAATCATGATAATTTTTATAGTTTTATAACAATTAAATTAAATCAGAAATTAATTTATAGGTACTTTTGATTAATATAAATATAAAAATTATTTAAATTGTTTAATTTAAATTAATATCATTAAATTAGATAAAAATTTTGAATTTAAAGGTAATTTTCAGTCATCAGTATCCATTTTATTAATTAATGAAATATACGCAATAAACTTATTGTATGGTATAAAAAATTATAACATACATTACATCTTATTAATTAATATTTTTTCTAAGTACATAAAAATTTTATTTTTAAATTAATTCAAATAATTTTAGTTTGGATATTAAATAATAAATAATAAAAAATATATTATATATATTATAATTAATAATAAAGTTTTTTAAATAATAATTAATATTTAAATTTATGTTTAATAATTAATAAAATATTTTTAGTGCATTTCTTTATTAAATAAATAAACTTCAATAAATTATATTAAAAATGAGTAGCCTCTTCAACTTGACTTATTCAAATAGATGTGGTAAGATAGTGCTTTGTGATTTATTATCTTTACCTATAGGTTTCCACATGAAAAACATTTTATATAATATCATTTTATTAATATTATTGAAAAATAAAAGTACTGATATAAAAAAATTTTACGATATTTTAGATTTCAATTAATCAATATAATTAAATTCATTATAATTATAAGTACTATAAGCCAAAAAATGATAAATCAGAAAGCACAAACTATATTCACAAAATAATTTTCAAGTCACAAACATTATATTTAAATTTTTGTCCATTTAAATAAGTTGTTACCTATAACGGATTTACATCTGGGATTGATTATTCCACTAGGTAAAAGGTGGAAATGGTATTCGGCACCTTCTACAACTACAGTATGACCTGCATTATTTCCTCCCTGCGAAAGTACAGTAATATTTGAAGCACAGGATTCGTAGAATCACTGAATATGATAATCATAAAAATCCCTAATTATTCCTTTATATTACAGTGCTACGAATACAATCCTTGTTTATTGTATTACATTATAATATATTTTTGTGAATTTACAAAATTTTTATATGTATTTAATGATAAAGATATTTTTAGTTAAAAAAACTTTATAATTTTTCATAATTTAAAAATTAAAAATTATTAACAATAAAAAAAAATCTTTTATAATTAAGTAATAGAATCTATTGTATTTATTAGATAATTTATAAATAATTCTGAGTATTCAAAAATTTTTGTTATTTTACAACAGATTAGATTATTTTAATCTAAATAACACCAATAAAAAAGTATCCTATTAAAAACAAATAATATTATTCATGATTAGTCAAAAGTATAAATTATTTTAAACAGATGTAAATTTTTAAAATGATTATAATTTGAAGCTATTAAAATACAAAAACATTATGAGAATGTAAAAGTTTTTAAAAAATGTTTTTAAAACACATTTTAATAAAAAAATTCATAATTCACAAGTAAAATCAGCCATTCATTCAATAGCCTACAATTGTATGTGAAATTCTATTGTTTCATTAATAATACCAATTTTTATTATATTTTGCAAGTTATAAATCTCTTTATTTAATTGTAAACAGCTTATGCATAATGTATAATATACTTATAATCTGCCAACAAGCATTTCTATCCGATTATAAATCAAATCAATTGTTAAATCAATTATTAATTGGCAACACTAATAGAAGATCTGGCATCTTATTATGAAATCACATGTCACATAAATAGCAGTTCATTTTTACATACAAATATATGGCTCAAAAAAGATTACATCATTTTAGTCACAAGACACATAATATCAGAAAAGATAATTAAAAAAAAAGTGATCACTCAATTAACTGATTGTTACACAAATGAAAAAATATAAAATAATTGTAAAATTTTTCTTAATTTTTTTAATAAAATATTAGTTAAACAATAAATATATGAAATATAAAATTAAAACAATATATTATCTTTCTATCCTACAATGGTAAGAGAAATCTAAATTACACGAATTTTAAATACATAAATTTTTATCAAAATTGTTTTAATAAAAAAATTTGTGAATTTATTATTCATTAAATTAATAAAATATCAATAAACTATATTGAAACATAACATTAATTTATTTTATGATTACTTATAATTTGTAAAATAATTTGTTAAATAAATTTTAAAATATTATAAGAATTTGTTTAATTATTATGATTTTATTAAATTATGTATATATTTTTAAAAATATTTATATGAATTAGCCAAAAAATTTACCAATCAATTTTTTACTAATTTTTAGCACAAACACTGTTATAAGACATTGAAAATATATTCATATATACTTCTGACCATGTGCTTAAAGACCTTGTTCAAGACCTTTACATTTGCGAGAGTTAGAATCTCTAATTGTATCAGCTACATATAGAACCAAGAAAAATTGAGTCTCTCGATGCAAGACTCATTAAACCCAAGCTATCAAATATCGCCATTAACACGTGCGCATTGACTCTGAGAAGGAAATAGGCAATGAAAAACATATAAATAGAAACTGTGCTGTCTTGTTTTTTAAAAGAAAATAACAGCAGACTCTTGCTTCAAAATTAAAAGATAATTTAAAGAAAGGAGACAAATATTCTATAAATACATTACAAGTAAATATGGTCTGTGTATGAAAAAGTATAGTCAATGTAAAGAACGTATATATTATCTCGAGTGATAAACGTACCTGACACCTGCAGACAATGTCAGCATTGGTGGCCAACATGTCGACGACTTTTCCTTTGCCTTCATCACCCCACTGCGCACCTAAGATAACCGTGACCTTGGTCTGTGGTTGGACCAAGCCAACCGAAGAGACTCGGGGCTTCTTTCTAAAGGATGATGCGGCCTTGCCGTTGTCTCCGTTAGCTTGTATCATACATGCCGCCGACATCTCTAGAAATGTGTTGTTACTGCCTTCTTACTGACAATTATTCCAAATCACAAGATTCGCAGAGCTTGTCTTTCCACGAATTAATTTGTTAGTGTCCGAATTAAACCTCTAATACTTGTCCGCCGCTCCCGTTTATGATGAGACGCAAAATGCACTAACTCAAGCCAAAGACGCTGTTTCGTATAAGAGTTGAAGCGTGGCTAAGTACAGAATACAAAACCGACTAAAAGTGTAAAAATCTACGAGAGGAAACTAACAATTTTTATTCCGACGACTGGATGACGACTGTCTTCGTCTCTTCCTCCACTTCGCTTCTCAAACAGCCCTGATTCCGTTCTTTGGCTCTTCTCTTCGTGCCAATAATCTTTTATCCTATGAGACGTACAATCGCATGTCACCCGCTCGCGCTTTTTTCTCTCAATTCTAATATATGTGAGTGCGGAATATGGAGCGAGATTCAAGAGCGCGTCGTTTAAAATAGTAATAATAATGAATAGTAACTAATAATGAGTAGTAACTAAATGATTTGAAAAATAAATATTTTGTAATACCAAGTATTTTCAATTTTTTATTGTATACAATATTTTAATTGAGTGTTCCAAAATTTGAATCTACTTTACACTTTAAGGAAAATATCAAAAAGTTACAAAGTTTTTTAAAATTTAAATTATAAACATACGCATTAAGTTAAGTTTCTCAAAATTTCGAATTTACATTTTCTTTCATCGTTCGCTATAATGTAAAACTGTATAAAATCTTAATATTGATTAATTAATTTTGCGTGCTCGTTTAGCTACAACGAACATCTATCAATCATACGATACCGAAAGTTTATAAAAAAATTTGATATAAGAATCTTATATACTAGATAAATATTATTATATAAAATAACAGAAAAAAATACTTATATTTAATCTCGATATGGAAAGATTCTGATAATGATATGAAAAGATTACTAAAAAAATAACTAAAACATTATAAACAGGACAGCAATTACATGTAATGCGTATTCCTTATATTTCCTTATATTAAATATTTCCTTTACTTAATGCATAGATAAATCATTTTTACCAAAAAAGAGTAAATACATATGTGTTTATCATAATATTGACAACGCAACGCTCAGAAATATACGAAGTTATTTGTAACACCTCCAAATTCAATCTAGTTTAAGAAATCATATCTGTAAGATATGGTTTTATAATCAGATTGCTGCGATCATATCATCAATTAGTTTTCATATTTCACCTAGATATTTAAAAAAGTGATTGTTATAAAAAATTATCAATTTCTTATTTAACACCTGACAATTATAAATTAACTGTACGGAACGTGGAACGTGAATTAAAAAATGGCGTACGAATACGTGCACTACACACCTGTTTGTATGATTAGTCACATTATATCATTTTAAAAACATTGTTATAATCAGGAAAATACTTATATAAAATCCAATATCATTAAAAAAAATTTTTTAATTCAAACAAAATACATTTTTATTTATAACTGAATTTAATGAACTTTAAATAAAATTATGAAAATTTAAAACGTTAAAATTTTTATCTTCATAAAAATATTTTTAAAAAATTTACTTTATGTTCATTTAAGGAACAAATTTTATCAATTTTTAGTAAAATTATATAAATATGCATACATATTTACTCAGTATAAACCTACATTATATACTTTACACAGAACTCTATATATATATTTATTGAATTGTTTAGTATAATCCATAAAATCTAATGGACTAGACAAAATTATACAGTAATTACAATCATGATCTATATATACTCTTCTATAAAATAAAAATATATTCAATTGCTTTCAAATAATGTATATATATATATATATATGGTATATTAAACAATATAAAGTTTTTTTATTTTATATTTTTTAATACTTTTCTGACTATACATTCACTGCGTATTTCGAGGCAAACGTAACACCGTATCTAAGAAATACTAAAAAAATTTAAATTATAAAATTGTATAACAAAATTTTATAAATTGATACTTATTATGTACAAATTTTATTAATTTATTTTATAATACATTTATTTTATATATGAAAGTAATTAATGTTATTATTACGATTAACTGCATTTTATAATTTATTAATTTTAGTCTTATAATCAAAACAAATATTTATTATATAATAATAGTTAATAAATTAATATAATTCTAATATAGTTTAGTAATAGTACTATCATTACAATTTGATAAATAAAAACTTTGCTCGGGTATTAATAATTTATTTAAACAATTTATTTAAACTTACGAAAATAATGATCTAATAATAAAATGTAATATATAAGTATATAATTAAAAATATTAGTTCAACTGTATAGCTGTTTAAAAGTGATCTACGTTATCTTTTATGTTTATCAATTAATCTAACTTCAATATTTGGCATAATAAATTATATCACGCAAAAATGATTTCTAACACTTTTATATATTATACGTATGTAAATATTATAATTAGAAATATCATTAAAAATCTTGCAAACATCGTAAATACTAAAATCAAATACATATTCTACTTGTAGAAGTTCTATTTATAACACATTCATTATAATAAAAATAAGACAAGAAAATTTTTTATGCAAAAAAATAAGTACTTTAAAAATAAAAAAAGATTAACTCTAAAAACTCTTAAACTCTTTTAAAATATAATAGTTTTAATAATACAAACATATCCCTAAATTATGAAAAAAAGACAAATTCCTCTCGTACCAAAAGAAAATAATTTTTAATATAATAATGTAATATAATATTAATATATATTTAATATATTATGTGTATATATATATATATATATATAGTTTTTTCAAACAAATTCATATCGCTATAATTTAAACAATTTTCGAAAATATTCAACTAGAAAAGAAAAATCGAATTTACACCTCCTAACTTTGCCTTTACGTGTATGTGAACCAGTAAGCAATGTTAACTTTCACAGATCTACTTCGCATATATACCGCAAACCCATAATTAATAATAAATACATTTTTATTTCATAAAATCTAAACTATAAAAGAAAAATATAGCAAATTTTGAAATTCATTTTTCACGTTTGATAAAATAAATTACAAATATATTTATTCTATGTACCACGCGTGATAAATAATTTTACAATAAATTTTTACTAGTTTTATTTTGTTTTAACTAGATATTTGACTCATAAAAAAGTTCTGAAAAATAACCTCTTATTCCACATAAAATAAAAATTTAATATAATATAACAACTACAAAAACAACTAAAATATAATTATAAGAACTAGTTATTATTTCAAGACAATTACTTGTGATATTTGGAGATACTATTAAAAATGATAATATTTGTATAATTATTGAAAATATTAATTTAAAAAAACATACAATTCCAATGTAGTACCTTCTCTAAATGCATAAATATATGTTTTCTTGAAAACTTTCAAGTTTTACTAAATTCTATTAACGTTTAACCTTGTTTAAACACGTAAAACAAGTTTTAACAAGTTCTTTTAAACATATAATAATATATATACTTAATCTTCAAACTTGTTTTAACATTAATTTTGCAATTGAGTATCTATTTAAAATCTTCAAATTTTTTACTTAAAAATTTTTTATATCTACTTAACGAATAAATAACTTAATAAATTGCCTTTAATAACAACACTTAATTTCGAGTCTGATAACAAATCTATGTATTTTTTTTTTTACTGTTTTAGTAATGTTATTATGTTTAGTTTTGAATAATTGTGTCGATTTCATTAGTGCATACTTTATGGTTAAAAAACATTTAAATGTATTACATTATCTTTGACGAATGCATTCGATATGAAAAATATTTGCTTCAAAAATCAATTGTGTTTTCTGAGTTTTCAAGATTTTGTCAAATACTTTATAGCAAAGAGAAAACTAATAAAAAAATTATTTAATTCTACTGGTAAACGATGATATTTTAAATTAATTATTCTAAATTTAATTCATTATTTATTAATAGAGATAAGGATGTGACATTTTTAATACATATATTTTCCATCCTTTTTTAAAGTAATTTATTTATAGAAACCGATTAAAAGGTAGAAAATTCAATAAAAACATTTGAAATTTATTAAAAAAATTTAGCTTTAAGATACAGATTACATTTTTTTTTATTATATATGTTAAACGCTTACTATGTTACTGTACATCATCACACAAATTTTGATATCGATACTAATATAAAAATCAACCAAAAGAACATCATAATTAGAAAAATAAAAACTACAAGTATAAAATTATCTTAATTGTATTCAAGAAATATGATATAATTACAATTAAAATCTTCTACTCGTAACTTATAAATTTAAGAACATTAATTCTAAACTAGTTCTTAATTTTCGAACGGCGTACAATAATAATTTTAAAAAATTTCGGTATATTTAATATTTTTAACAATAAGAAACTTTTTAACAATTTTAGAAAAAATGAAATTATTTTTTATACAATGATATATTTAAATTACAAGTCCTTCATATGTAACAAATTTTTTATTTTGTTCAAAAAAATATTAGAAAATATTTTTTAATCATAGAAAAACTTCAAAATATAAAATTATTTTACATCAATTAATAAAAAAACATGTTTTAAACAATTGAGGAAATAAAAAATATTAGATTATTTAATATATAAACAAATAGATATTTATTAAAAAGACATTAAATAAAAACAGAACCTTTCACTCAAAATTATTCATTATGCACTTTAAATGCATTAGAAAAGTAAATAGAAATTTAGCATTTAAAACTTCATATATTAAGCATACTTAACAAAACATAATAACATTAGTTAATATCATTAGATATTATTTTAAAATGTTATTATTTAATTTAAATTCTACAAGATAGGCATGTCTTACAACATATCACAATATGACTTGTAACTTGTAGTAGAAATACTTCTTTTAATGGTATATTAAGTGGTTGGGAAGACAAATAAATGAACGAAAAAAATATTACGATTTTGCTGATCAAACAACTACAAAAAATATTTTAAAAATTCTATTTATAGAGTTTCATTTTCTTTCAAGATTATTAAAAAATCTTAACATTTTATAACTATTAAACATTTTTATTAAACAAATATGAAACTTGTTATACATTTACTTAACCACTATGTATTAAAGTTTTACATAAAAACTAATTTCATTTTTTTAATTACTTTTTATATACATGTAATAAATTGTAATTTAAAATAATTTATAGCTAAAATAAAACCACAAATACCTTAAGCTTATCATTTTATTTGTATGTATATATTTTCTATAATTTTTGTTATTCAAAATTGGAGGACCAAATTTTTAAATACTTGACTAAATATTTATTTTTTCTTTAAATAAATAATTAATGTAATTATTATCTTGAAAAATTTTAGGGTTATTCAGAAAATACAGTATATCAAAAGAATTACTTGAGAACTAAAGAAAATTTTCTCCACAGATTAAATTGTGAAAATTCATGCAAATATTTTTGTTAATATTTATTATAAAAACACAAATTTATGAAACTTTAAAAATTAAAAACATTATAATTCACATCATTTTATACAAAAACCTAATTTATTAACATTTTTATTATAAATTTAATATTTTACTATAATATTTCATATTCAATATAATATAATTTCTAATCAATTTATATTTAAAATGTGCTCCATTATTATAAAAGTTAGTATTATTCATTCATACATTTCTTCAAATAGAAACAATACAAATAAATATAGTTTTTATTTGCAATTTTTAATTATATAAAATTAATATTTCATTGAAATAGAAATGAGTGATAATAAAAATTAATTTTTTAATTATATGGAGAAAAATGTTCTTAAGAATTAATAAGTATAATCTGAAACAATTTTTGAAATAATTAAAATTCTCTGATGGAGAATTTCAATTCTACTTTACAAATAATTTTTTGTTCATAAAAATAAATAGTATTATATATATATATAATATTGATAATTATACAATTAATTTGAAAAATATTTCAAAAATACTGTTCATTGAAGAATGATTGGTAAATGTTTGTGTAAAAGAATTTTTTTAATTAAACATAGTAATTAAATTATTAAAATAAAAACAATTTTATTACCTATGTCGCTTTTTCTTACATAAAAATGCACAGGTACTACACATCAGATAAACAATCGATATCTAATGTTGCATGATTTAGACTTATTTTATAATCAAAATTAAATTTGCTTCAATGATAAAAAATAAAAAAGCAATCCTTAATATTTATAACACTTGAAAACAACTTGAGCTAACTTGTTTACCATTTCTCATACTGGTAATGAATTTAACACTTTTTTTTTTATTCAAATAAGTACCTACCTTACACTTGTTTACATATATGTATATACGTTAATATTACTTACAATGAGTCGATCAGTTTAGGAAAATAAAGTTTCAATTCAAATACACAAAAAACTATTTGTGTATAAGATTGTTAGTCAATCAATGGTGTAGACCTGCAACTTTTAATTTCTTCGGATGACGTATGGTTCTGCCAGTTTCACTATCAGATGATTCTGACTCCGAATCATTATAGTTTCCAATTCCTATGGAATCAGATTTCGAAACTTCACAGGATTCAGCAGCAAAATGTCCAGTGATTTTTGCTTTTTCTAAAGTGCGAACTTTATGAAAAAAAGAATCTAATATAAGTAATTAATGAATGCATAAAAAAGTAAGTATTATATAATAAGTAAGCTGTGCAAATTGGATTTTTATTGTTCAATTAAAATAAAACTAAATTTTTTAGGAAACATTAACCTTGAAAATTATAAATATTTAAAGTATTATTAAAAAGAGTAACATTAAATTCTAATTTATACTAATTGTATTATATTATTTATTATTAATATATTAATATCTTTAAAGTTATAACATTATAATAAAAATACATGTTATTATTTAATAATGTTGCTATAAAATATAATTGCAGAATAATATTTAGTGCAATTATATAACAATCATATAATTTTTAATATAAAATTGCATTTTGTTTACATTCAAACACTAAAAAACCTTATGCACAGCTAATATATATGTTAAAAATTACTTTGAGATTCTAAAAGATTATTTTGCCGTTTTAAATCATCAATATCTTGTTGATGAGAAGTATTCTTTCGACGCATAAACTGTATATATTCTGCTGCTTTCTTTAGAATTTGAGCTCTGCTAGCAACTTTTTCACCTTGCAGCGATGGTACAGAATCTCGTAAACTTGAAAAACTATCTTTAATGTGGTCCCTGCGCTTCCTTTCCAAGGCATTGTGATGAGCTCGTTTTTCGGCCTAAAAAATCATATTTATTAAATAATTTAAATAAAATTTGGATAAATATTTAATAAAAATGTATTTAATAAAAATAATTCCAATAAAACAAATACCTGCGAAAAATATTGTTGGTTGTTAGAATGCCTTTGCCTTGAATCCGAATCATCTCCCTCCTATTAAGAGGTAAACAAACGTTAATTTGATTTTAACTTACTCTGATTTCAGTTAAATACTATATATTATATTGAAGAAAATAAACTTACGTCACTCTCAATATCGATGTCCCGATCATCGTCACTCATTCTCAAAAATTCTAAATAAATAAGAGTAAACTTATCGATTCTTGTTCAACCTTTATCCAAAATGTCCAAAACACTACAAGTAGCTTACAACGTTGTCAGATGGTTATTACAAGAGATGCGCATATTATCAAATAACATTTGCGCATTATAGCGCGAAATAAAAAAAAAATATAAATTTTTCAAATAAACATTCTATATCAAATACATCAATTTAAAAGAAATATAATTTTCTGTCATCTTATTACTTTATGATCTATTATCTTATGACTTTATTATTTAATTTTAGTTGTTTAATATATTTTTCTAAAGAGCATGAATATTTTTATTATTTTATTAACATTTGAAATTACACAAAAAATCTTAGATATATTCTATTAATTATTCAAACTGTATATAAAATAAAAATAAGACAGTTTATTTTTTATATAAATATCAGAATACTTTATTTATAAATAAGATATTATCACAAGTAAAAAATAGCGTATAGATAAAAATAAGCATGACCTGTCCCTCAAAGTAAAAATTACAGAATAATATATTTAAGATGTCGCACATAAAATAGAAATCAATTCATTACTGATATAAATGTATCAAATTTATAATGAAAATTAAAAAATTAAATAGAAATAATGAAATATGGCAACATTGTTAATTTCGTAATATTAAAGTCCCTAGATTATTATCAGCTGACTATTACCAAAATCTATATCTAATATTCATAGTAATCATTAAAAAAAAAGAACTAGTAATTCATCACATTATTATAAGCCTAATTTTACAGCTTATTCCACGAGTAATTATAACCTTTTAATTAAAATAAAGTTGTTTTTTGTTAATATTATAGAATATGTAGTTTGTCAAACAATAAATTTAATTAATATGGTCTTATAAAATTTACAGCTATTATTAATAATATTTTTTTATTACAGAATTTTAGATAAAATTTTTATAATTATAAAATGAGCATAATAGGTAAAAAACGCAAAGTATCAAAAAAAACAAAAAAATCTTGGAGAAAACATGTGGATACAAAAGATATCGATCAGTTCCTGGATAATGTAAGATTAGAAGAACGATTAGGAACTCCATTTTCGCTTAGAAAAAATGAAGACTTATTTGCTATTGATAAAAGAAAAGATAGATAATAATTTAAATGAAAATAATCATTTAACAAAACAACAACGTAGAGAATTATTGAATAATACAGAACCAAACTGTTATGCTATTTTAAATTCGTATACAGCAGTACCAGATCCAATTGTGAAAAGAAATCGTGTTAAAACTGCAGAAGAAAGAAAAAGTTCTATATTAAAGCAAATAGAACTTAAAAAAAAATTAAAAAACCAATTAACATTTAAACAAAAAGTAGCAATACAAAATAGATTGATAGCTCAAAAAGAAAGAGCAAACAAACCTAAAAAAGGAGATTTTAATGTTGATATTTGGAACGAAAAACCTGTTGAACTTGAATTAAAAAATGAATGGCTTACCAATGATACAAAAAGGCATATTTTAGCTAATACTGGAAGAAAACAAAAAAGAATACCAAAATCCTTGTATAAAAAACCGTCAGTTTTACCTGCAGTCACCACACCACATCCTGGTACTTCTTATAACCCTTCTTATGTTGATCATCAAGAATTACTTAATGAAGTAGCACAGGATGAATTAAAATTAATTAAACAAGAAAAACATTTAAATAGAGTGACTAATAAAATGTTTCGTAAGGTAATTAAGTTTTAGCTTATAAAAGAATGTGTATATATTTGTACTAAAAGTAAATCTTTTATTTTATATTTTTAGATTACTTCAAAACAAAAAGATGATGACAATTTAAAAGAAATGTCTGAAGGTCTGAGTATTCATAAAAAAAAAAATACTATTTCTGATGTTGAAGACAATGAAGACAATTCAACCATTATTTCTATTAATCCTCCTGTAAAAAATATGAAAAAAACTTTAGTGCAACGTCGTAAACAAAAGGAGCAACAAAAAATGCTGCAGCAACGGTTAAAAGAAAAAGTTGAAAAAAGAAAAGTAGCAGATATATATCATCTTAATAATCTAGTGAAGCAAATATCTAAAAAACAAAAAAAAGAAAAACTTTTACAAGACAAGAGATTACAAATTAAAGTCAAAAAAGAACTTGAACCAAAAGTACTGAGCAGAAATAAGTTTGAACCTATTGAACAAGAATTTCAAATGGGAGAGGACTTGTCAGGAAATTTGAGGAATACTCTACCTACAGGTAATCTATTGAAAGAAAGATATAAATCTCTTCAACAAAGAAGTATAATTGCTCCAGGAACACTTGTATTGTAAGTATTTATTATTTATTAAAATGATCAATTTAAAAATTCATTTAAATTTTATAAATATTTTCTATATAAAATTTCAGAAAACAGAATAAGGCTAAAGTTAAAAGGTTTATTAAAGCTGATCATAAAATAAATTTGAAGAATGTTGTTAAATAAACATATATCCAACCAAAAATATATTGATTGGATGTATAAAAATATTTTATATTGTATTAATATTACTGATAGTTTACATTTTTTACAGTCTAAATACAATAAAACTATTGTCCATAATCCAAATAATCATATTTATCTTGTAATTCATATTCTGATTCACCTTCCTCATTATCTGACATAGTATGTAAATACTCCATTTCTTGTTTCAAATAATCCAATGAACCCTTTGTACTTATACTAGTTTGACTTGCAATAGTATTACTATTAACCGATGAATCCATACTAACATCATCATATAGACTTTTTTCACTTGATAAGATCGTGCCTTCCTGTTTATACAAAATTTTATATATATATATAAATAAGAATACAAAATTGTATTAAATTTACAAAAAATATAAAACTTTAATATTTACCTTAGAATGTTTATTCGATGACTTATCAAGTTCCTGTAAAGTTGTACTAGCACTGTGTATCGATGTATCTTTTTCTATTTCTTCCTTAATTTGGTCTATTTCAACATGCTTAGGTTCAAAACCTAAATCACCAATATCGTAAACTCTTCTTACATCTGCTACCGTTTCAACTCTATAAAATGTATAATGTTTTCACATGTTAATATTATTTTATTAATGTATGGTTCACTTATTTTTAAGTTACTTCAGTACTTACGATTCTGAATCAGGAATCAATTTTTTAGATTCATAATTTTTAATTATATCTAATAAATAAAATACAAAGGATTCAAAATCCGATTTTTTATAGTCTTCACGATCATCCATTGTACCAATCTATTGAGTTTAAAAAGTATATTATAAAAATGATTTCTTACGCATATTAATATGTTTATTCTTAAGTGTTAAAAATATTTTTTTAATTAAATTTCCTTTAAAAGATATTTATAATTTAATAATTTTCTATAATAAATTAATTACCGAAATTGCAGAATTAATGCATTTTTTAAAATTACTCAATGTATTACACAGATTATTCAAAATAAATGATGTTTTATATTTTAAATTATTTGTTAATCCATATTTAATCATTTCTCGATGAAATACAACTTCCAATTCTCTTCGACGGTAGTCGCAATTAAAAAATTCAGAATGTTTTATATCTTCTAGAAGTTTTAAGTGTTTATCTTCATAATCTGCGGGTGCTTCATATGAATTACACAAGATTTCTTTTACAGTAGAATATGCTGTCTTCAATTTCTTTATTAATAAATTTTGTACTTTTGAAGCAATTATTTGATGTCTCGTATTCAACTTATCATCTTTAATTTTTCCCTTACTTTCAATTGTATTATTTCTACAAATATTGAATATTATGATTTGAACTGCAATTTTTTTTCTATTTATAAGTAAGTATCTGATAGAAAAATCTATTTTTTTAACAAAGTGCAAAATAACTAAATATGAATTTAATTTGAATATATTTTTATTTGTATTTTTCACAATTTATAGTTTAGAAAAACTATTATTAATTTATTATTTATTATTGCTTTTGGAAAATAAAAAATAAAAAATTTTAATAAAGATTTTATTTTTTACATAGCACAGAGCTTTCTAATTATATTGCTTTTCAAATTATATTATATGTTAATCTGCATGATTTATACTACTGTGTTAATATTTGACATACCTAAGGACAGATAGTTTACTTGACATACTATTACGATCATTTCTTAATCGAAACAATTCACTTTGAAGAACAATATTTTCCCGCATTAATCGTTGTACAGTCAGAGGCACATAAATTTTCATATCGAATTGAAATTTATCAGATGTGGTTAATATTTTTTTATAAGCTTCTTTTTTTAAACTAAACCAATTGCATTTGTTTTAAAGTATAGTAAATCGTGTTCATAGTAGACTTCTATACCTACTTTTCTTTGTGAATTTTTGACTTAAACTCCATTTCATTTAATGTATCCTGCAATTGGTATTCTTTATTCGAAATTGATTCGTTTTGTGCCCTATATTTTGCTTTTAAACTTTGATCTGTCACTTTATAATTATCTATTGTATTGATTTTTGCATCTAAATAGTAAATTTAATATTGCATTAAATCTTAATAGCATTATGAAAATTTTATTTAAATCAAACTTCTTATAAATTTAAAATAATAGATTTTTAAATTAATTATGATTAAAATAAAACTGTATCAGTATTGTATATGAATTAAATTATAAGTAACACTTGATTTAGAATTTTACTTAATTCTTTAATTTGTGAATAAAACTCAATTCTCTTGTTTTCAAAAGCTTCTTTCATAAGCATCACTTTGTTTAAATGGTCCATTTTCTGGCTTTTTCGCAATTTTTCCAATTCAGCTAATTTTTTTTTATCTTCATTCATTCTTTTTGTTTCGTTAGCAATACCGATATTGATTTCGACGAATTCTTTTTCATCTTCAGCATTTTTATATTTATAATTATATGAGATTAATTCACAAAGCTTTTCTACCTGCTCATTTCTAACGTGTAATCTGTATATTTAGTAATACATAATTTTACACGTTATTGTTTTTTTTTTACCTTATACAAAGAAAATATAATCTTAATAAAAACAATACTTCATTTATTGTATTAAATTTATCGACAATTTATTTTAAAGTTATGCAAATGATGTACGATTTAAATAAGTACAAAATAAATAAAGATTCAAGTATCCTTTCATAATTTTTTCACAGATACTTTATAATAACTACAAGAAACCTTTTCTTCATAATTAATGAGCAACGATTTTGTTAATTAAAATAAAAATTAAATGTACTGTTTTAATAATCTACAAATCATTTTAATTTATTTGAATCTCTTGTTAAATTTTAGAACTGGGTTTAAATCTAAAATAATTTTTTAAATGCATCAAAAATATATTTTACATAATGAATTCTGTTGTTGACAATTTGTATATGTATAACGTGGATTTTTAATTAATCATACTCTTATCCAATTGAAACATAAGTACATTTTAAAGTATTGAAAAAAATTATAAGTCAATTATTCATTGAAGAGAAAAAGTAAAATAAATGAATTATATTGTTTTTAATAGAAAATTAAAGTTATAATTTTATAACTTTGTATAAATCACCGTTGAATTCGCCGTTGGAGATCATCAATATGTGCTTCATAAACAGCTATTTGCATATTAATAATTGGATCAGGATCATTTTCATCTTCTGGAGATTGCAGTCGTGGAGGAAGAGAACTAATTACTTTAATTTTTTCTTCAGAATCTTCCATTTTTTTTAAATTTAGATTCCACAAATTAAAAAGATATCTTTTTTATGTATTCATAAAAAATAGAAACAAAAAATATTATAAATCCGTTATGTTTTTGTTTTTTTTTTAACTTTTATTTATTGTCACATTCAGAATAGTTACATGTAAAATTTTAATTGAAGTAAGAAAATTAAAAGATAAAGACATAATGGCTCGATTATGTTATTACTAGTTTACATACGTAGATTTGTCTTTCATTCGTCATTAATTTAACAAAAGACGTATTTGAAATAATGGTTGTGAAGTTACGTTGAAAGATTTTAAATAAAGTACCATAGAATATGCATTGATACTTAAATAAATAATTATAGTCTTACATAATATACATTGATATAAATAAACTGCTTACTGCTTAAGCTTTTTTTGAATGCTGCAATGCGTTTAGCCAGGGAAAAATGTAAAAAAGGAATAATTTAGAAATTAAGCAATAGCCAAGAATGATAAGAAAAAATAAAAAGAACAGCATCAACTTGAGTTTGTATACAATAATTTACAGAACGCAGTTGTTGTATAATTTCGATCGATCAATGAGAATACGTATGCTAAAAAATTATGAAATATAATTGATACAATTCCTATTTGGCACATTTATAGCGTAAATCACTAGTTGTATTTGCTAAAAGTACTTCCTCTACCAAAACTGGAGCAATTCGTGTTTGACATAACTGATATTCGAAACCGAGGTATTTTCGCTAAAATGATTCTATGTCAATATCGAAGGTACAAATACACAAGGTCTCTTAATTCTTTGAAAGCCGATCGTTGAGCTCAAATTACAAGATATATTATGGATTGATTATCTTTTCTGAAGATGTTAGGATCACTCTTGAGTCAATTGAAGCTCTGCAGTTTAAATTCCACGTTTTTCTGATCCCATCCTTTCTAAATATTCAGTAGATTTATATTATAACGTTGTATTTATTATATTAAATTATATTATATTTATAAGCCTTATTATTAATTTTTTATTTAAACGAATCCATAGGTAACCTATTACTAACAATAGGTTTTATATCATAACCATTTTATACATTCAGTTGTTGTTTCATAATTGCAATTTTAGGCTATGCCTGAAACAACAGTATTCGTGAACATTTTTATACTCGTACGTATTAACTTTTTTTGCCTAGATAGTAAATAAGAGGCGATTCAGTTTTCAAATTTAAAATAAGAACAGAGTATAGGGGCATCGTTATTACCACAAATAAGTATCTTATTATTGTATAATAGTTTTTTTTTTTATTTGATAACATTTTTCGTTCTGGACATCTATACAAATTCGATACAGAATAATTTCTAATGATAATTTTTTTTAATATTTCATCAACTGCTACTTGTATTATATTCTCTGTATATTAATATTGTAAAAGACGTACTAATTGTACAACCAAAAAAATGTAAAAGAATTTCTTACGAATTTTCATCGTATCGCGCTATAATAAACGTTGATTTTTATTTATAATCATCTTTTAATATTCATTCCCATATATCTCAGATTTGCTAACTTCTAAATAGTGAATAAAAACAAAATCCGTTTCTAAATTTGATTTACCTTAATCGAGTAGTTTATTAAATATATTTATTTATATTTACGTCTGTCAATATTATATATAACGATTAAGTAAAGTTATGTTAATGCATCATTTATAATATATATATATATAAGATGACACACTACATTTGTCTTTATTAAGCGAATGATTGTTAACGAGGAAAAAAAGTTGAAAGGCATAGAAAATACAGTTTATACGTTTAGATGACACCGTCAATCGCACCAGCATTAAAAATTAATTACACAAATATTTCATGTTTTGTCCTCTTCTCGGTCTAATGAGTTGTTCACACCATTAGCAGAGTTTGGACGATCAATTTTACGAGAATGTGACCCATTTTTAGCCAGAGAACTTGGTATTAAACCCAAATTTCCAAACTCGTATAGATTTTCGATAGATTCAACCTACAATATATAGTAGAGATTTCATTTTCTTTACGAATGTTGTAGAAATATAAATTGAATGCGATAGAATTGCATTTGGCTTATAACCTCTGTTTCTTCTTCGTCTTCGATGCTTGACTCTTGGTAACCTTCCAGGATTTGAAGAAGCGATTCAAGAAGTTTCTCTTTCACATCAAAAAAGCACATAAAACAAAAATTTTTTTCAGCCAGCTCAACTTGCATCTGCACGGAATAATTTAAATTAAATCGGCTAAAATATAAAAATATCAAAGGATCTTAATCTAAATGAGGAATATGGAGCATCGTACGGTAAGAAAGTGAAAAAGGATAAGATAGAAATATCGATGTCACCATAGTTTTTTTCATGATGTCCTTGGCCTTGGCGAGTATATTACTGAGCCTCTGGATCTCGTGGCAGTTGTCGAACACCTTCTGCATCGCATTTTGTCTGTTGTCGGAAGTGAGCTCGATATTCTGTTCGAGTAAACGGGTTTTTTTCATCACCTCGGCATACATTTTTCTGGCCTCCTCAAGTGCTTTTTCACCACGCAGTGCGTAATTCTCTCCTCTACGAGCCCATCCGATCGCTTTACCCATACGTCCATGTTCCTTGGTCAGATGCTCGATCGCTCGACTTTGCTTTGCCACCTGTTCATTTTAACGGCAGTTTTAGTTTATTTTTAAAATTTTTTGGTGAATCTAATTAATTTGGTTATTACGATATTGTAACGCAATATTAATTTTATACAAATAATTATATTATTTGTCTACATATGCGCGTATGTAAATAAAAAAATGTACGCGCGTTGATTAAAAAAATAAAAAAAGAACAAATTTTATTTAAAGAAAGATTAACAAGATATTGATAGTGTTAATGAAAATAAAAAATATGGCTTCGATAAGTATCGAAAATATTTTTGTAAGCTCGTTTCATGTTGTTTTATACGAAGGAAATTTTATAATATCAATACTTAGTAAAACGCGGCTATGTGTTTCATAATTTTATAGCTAGAAAGGAAGCTTAAGGAGGAAGTATCTTTGTTGAAGTTCTTTCAATATAAATTTATTTCTTTTTTTGTTTAATAATTCTACTTTATGTGCCGTAATAATAGAAGATCAGTGGTTCGGCGTTACCGACATGAGATGACTAAAACATTCCAAGAGCATACCCTCGCAAAAAAATTAAGAAATAAGAGTATAAAGTAAAGCGGACCAAAGATTTTTGCGCGTGATATTTATAATCATACAAATTCTTGTGGCGAAATTCTTAAAATCATAAGATATTTTAAGTAAAAACTTGAATCGCTATCTCGCAAGGTGGTTGACTCTTCCGCAGTATCGATTATAATTAAATATCAAACTATATCTCAATTTTCAAATAAAATAAATCGCTGAAAATTTTAGCTCAACGATGAATCTGAAGATAACCCGGAAGTGGCTTCCTAAAGATGATACTCGGGCTTGTCAAAAAGGGAGAGAGAAAGAAAAAAATGTAAAGTCATTAAACCTTTTCAAGAGCCAATCGTGCTTCGGCCTCGTAGAGCGAGGAATGGAGTCTCCAGGTGCGTTCGCACTCCTTGTAGTCCCGTAAGGTGTCATCGAGCTCTCGGCACTGAGCCAACAGCTGATTGAGTTCCTTGCGTAGGAGAATATTCTCGTGTACGGCACGTTGGGTTGCATCTGCTAATCGGAGATCAGTTGCGCTTCGAAAACTTTCCGACAAATCTGTCAGTCGACCTTCCAGCTCATTCTGCATTCTGTCACGTGTAGTTTTTATGAGTTGTACTTTATGCCATTCGAAATATGCAAATACAGCAAAAAACATAGAAAAATTTTGCACAAATTGAACAAACTAACACACTATACTTTGCATATGCGCAAGTTATAAATATGTCTAACGTTTTTCCCGTTCTTTCAACTTTTAAAATATTTTAATAGCTATTTTACTCAAACTTATAATTAGCTTGTAAATTAACTTATATTGAGGCTATTGAGTTATTTTTAATGAATTTTAAATTAAATGTCAAACTGCAATGTCAAGCAGTGCTAGAAATAAGATTTCCTTGCAAGTAAAATAAAATTAATACTCGTAATTTTTTTAATTAGTGCATTTCATTCAGTTCTAAAATACATATTTTATTTTATGGAAATAAAATCATAACGTATACGCTAGAAATACATATGCGAATTTATAATGCCATATTATAAATAATTGTTGATTGTATTGAATAATTATTTATACGCTCTATAGTCTTTGAAC
Source organism: Platyscapa corneri (assembly GCA_018907185.1). Lineage (NCBI taxonomy): Eukaryota > Metazoa > Arthropoda > Insecta > Hymenoptera > Agaonidae > Platyscapa > Platyscapa corneri. The sequence goes on from JACCHW010000029.1 coordinate 1,770,779, forward strand.
ATTACTGATGTTTATTATTTCATTGTCAATACTATGAAAAATTTAATTTTAACAATTTATAATGCACTCTAATATAATAATAATTAAATAATTACAAATATACTATTGACAGAATTGCAGGTGTTCTTTACATAACCTTCAGATATTTCTGCAAAAATCTTAAGAAAATACCCGTATATAATAAAATTATTGTAAATTAAGAAGAACTCCAACATTCCTTGCCAAAAGTAAAATTACTTTTAATTTAGTGATTGTTACACAAACCTTTTTAAAAATAGATCAAATTCTTCTGCATTGCCTAGGATTAAATTAAACCAAAAAAACTATATCGCTGAACTTAATGTAAGCAAAAAACGAAAGCTTGTATCGAGAATTTTGATAATCAGCCTGTCTGTATATACTTCCTAATACATTTCTAAACAAAATCGTATTAATTATGTATAAAAATTATTTTTAAAAGTACTGCTAATATATATACATATATATTTCTTCTTTTTTTTCTTAACTTTTGAATAAAAACAATAATTTTAAAAAATTTTTCATGTACATCACATTATAAATTTTAGCGGTTAAGTAAAATATTTTAAAGCATTTAACAAATTTACATAAAAAAATCTCTGAACAGAAAATATTGAAATTCTATATTATTAAAAATACAATTAGTACGAGCCTTAGAGAAATACAAAAAATTTTAATAATTAAATAACGAAATATCCTGTTAACTGATAAATAAATCCAATGACGTATTAATAGTGTTATGGAATGTCAGATATTATTCTAAGTCTAGTTCTACATTTAAAATTAACACGGATGATAAGATATAAATTTCAAAATTTTTTACATATTTCGAACAAAGTTCAAAAAGACTATCTAGCATTTAACGTTAATATTAACGTTAGTATTAATTTTTTAATAAACTAATAAATTAATTATATATGACATACAATCGTATTAATATATGACAATATATAAAATTATTTATATATGACATAAAATATGAAAATCAGATTAATGTAAAGATGAATTTTTATTACTAGTTTATTTTAACTTAATTTGTATTCTCTAAATTTAACTAAATAAATATAATAAATAAAAGTAAATAAATAAAATACACTCGATAAACTAAAAAACATACCTATTTTTTTATATAACTAAACATACTAGCGAGGATCTGATTATAAATGAATAAATTAAAAAATTTAATAGATCATCGATCAACTGAAATTTTTTTTTAATAGTTTAAAGTATTTTCGCCACTTTATTATTTAAAATTACTTCTGTTGTTAAATTTTAATGTTTGTTATTATAATATATTAAATATTATATTAAAGAAAACTACATCAATTTAAATAACACAAGTATGAAAGCTAAATAATAATAATTATTAAATATGATGTGTGATTAAATAATTACTTTGCTTTTTTAATTATAAACTCTTTTTCTGCTTCGTAAAGAATTTTCTTATGACGAACTTCTTGCTCAGCCATATTTTTTTCTTGTTCTTCAAACTTTGTCATTAATTCAATGCGATTAAGACGCCATTCTTCTAACGCAGTTAGTTTTCCAGCTAAACACATTTTAATAATATTACAATATTTGAATAAAATTTTGTAATAAAAACAATTTTAATAAAAAATAAAAATAAAAAGAATTTTCTACCGAAACTTTATATATAATAAAAATGTAGAAACTTTTTGGAAAAATTTACAAATAAATACAATTATTATATAAAATAATATGTAAATAGAAATTGCCACACTACGATAAATAAAACTTATGTTTCATAGCCTGTCAATATTTTACCCAACAATTTAATTTCTGCAGTGAGACTATGTTCCATTGTACGGAAGTCCTTTTCTAATGATTCCTCTTTTTTCTTAAAATCTAGCCGTTCTTGATTATATAATTTTTCCAATGCTAACAGTCTCTCGCGGAGTTCCTGAGCTTCCTCTGTTTTTTTTTGCAATACTTGCTGTAAATGTGAAGTCAAATCTGATTTCTTTTCTTCTAGTTCATCTAGACTCTTTTTTAAGTTTTCCGCTTTCTTTTCCAGTTCTTCATTGCGAAACCGTAATCTGAATAATTTTTATTTAGAATAAAATGTATTTTTCATTAAACAAACAATTTATATTTAAATATTTATAATATTTTATATTTTAATAATAATTCGTACTATATAATATATTAACTTTTATTATCAGCAAAAGAAATTTTATTAAATTACGTAACTTCTAATTTATAAGATAAAGTTTTATTTATATTTTATTTGAATTTAATTTGTAGCTTAAATTTAATCAATCTCGAAATTTAACGAAATAGATAATGTACACTTAATAAACCAAAAAGCATACCTATTTAATTATTATTAAATGCGAATAAAAAATTTTAACTATATACAAATTTAAATATATATTTTATTAAATATAAAAATTAATTTATACCATCTTAATTTTAATATTGAAATCTAGATTCTTCGAGACATTTTCAATAAATTTTCAAATTTAATAAAAAAAACTCAATAATACTATTACTTGAAAAAATTCAGTTATTAATTATATTAGAAAATTTGGCATTAAAGCATTAAAATATAAATTCAATTAGCTTAAAACTTTGCTTATCATAAAACAGAATAAAAATTCGTTGATAAAAATTAGTTAGAAATATATTTATAAAATTTGAACGTTTTAAAATTTTAAATAAACTTTCTATAAAAATTTATATAATATAGAAATTTAGTATTTATAAACTCTAGTAATTCTACAAACATTATAATAAATGAACTATCCTGAGATTTAAAAAAAAATTATAAAATCAACAATTTACAAATGATCTCCGTTGTCTTAGCTTAATCTACTTATTTATATATTATAATATATCAAAGTAGAAATAATAGAAAATTAAACTTTTCAAATAAATTTTACCTTGCCAATTGTCTATTGTTATCAGTAAGTTGTTGTTCATAAGTTACAGTTTCTAATTCGCTAAGGAAAGTTTTTTTCCGCGCTTTTTCTTTCTTCCCTTTTTTCTTCATATTGGCTATGTCAACTACAAATTTTTATTTAAAACTGTTAAAAAAAAAAATAAATAAATATCTATCATATGTTACAAGTCAGTGTTAAAAATTTTAAGTAAACAATTTCAATCATGGTTAAATTTTACATTCTAGAAACTTGTTATATTCAATACTGTCGGTTGCCATAGCAATGACACTGTAGATAAATGATGTTGAAGCAATTACAAAAGGTAAATCTCAAATATTCTTCTAAATTCTTTTTTGTATCATAATTTTTTGATGACTATTATAAATATTAAAATATACTCAAATATAATAAAATGATAAAATTTTCCATTGGCTTCTATTTATAAAAATATTTACAAATATTATTAATCATAAAGATTTTATTTATAAAAAATATATGTCAGAAATAGATATATTTATATATAATAGCAATTATAGAACAATGTTTCTATAGTATATTGTAATACGTTTGATGAATTTAATATTAGTAATTAAACTTATAGCTACTAAAGTTTATATAGTGCCTAGGTAGATATATTAAAGTAAAATAAATGCAAAAAGCTTATAGTACATAATTTCTTATTTTAATCTGTACAGATAATGTCATTTGCACTTTTACAATGTATGTGTAATAAGTAAATGAATATAGAATAAGTAACCAAAGATTATCAATAATTTTCATAACTTGAATTATATTCAGTAATCTTATTTTTTTAACTAAAGCAATATTAGTTAATTTTTTTTATAATAAATATGTTTTAGGTATGTTTTAATTTAACGTTATGATGTAATGATATTTTTTGTATAATCTTTGATTACTTTAATTATTATAAAAATTCAAAATTTTAATTTTTAAACATTTCTTACAATTTATGATAAACTTTACTAATCATCCTCATACGAAATATCATTAAAGGAAACGCTAATTTAACTTTATACATAAATTTATTTTGTGAATTTTACATCAATTAAATTTATTAACATACTTTTTGAAGGTAAATTCAAACACGATGTAACCTGGATAAAAATTTAATAGAAATACATTATTATTAAAAAGTCACAATATTAAGAATACTTTTATAAATTGAATCTAAACAAAAATATATTTTCTTATTAAAAATAATAAATTTTTATAGTTCTTATCATTTCCGATTTATTATTTTCATCCATTACATGAAAATTCAAGAAAATTTAAGTGTTAGCAATGTTTAACAATCTAGTATCAAAGAAAATAATTTGTCATTAAACAAAGTTATAAAGAATGCTAAATTTTGAATTAAATTGAAAAATATTTTTCTATTACAAAAAATAGTTCACAAAGGCTTTTTTTATTAAAAACAATATAGCAAAGCTTAACTTTATACTATAAAAATATTCTGTACAGAAAGTATGTTTAATAAAATATTAATCGATTGAAACTTTATAAGATATTTAAATTTTTACAATAATAAAATTCATAAACACGTACAAATCAGATGAAACATTTTGATGCAGTAGATAAATTTTAGTTAAATTTTAAGTTGGAAAATAGCTTTGTGTGTCCAAAATCAAAATCTCTAAGCCCTTAGCTATTCACTTTCTATAAATTTTACGTTGGCAGCACCTCTTTTACACATGTTCACATTTTTTATCAGAAAAACTAGATGACCAATCCTAAGCTTGGTCCCAACAGCCCTTGTCAATGCATGCGTATAAAAAGGCATTCTTATACTACTCGTTTGGTAGGTGCTACATTTAATTAGCAGGAGCTGGGGCTCTTTGAGCTTGCTGCAATTGTTGGGGCCTCCTAAAATAAATGACGAAACCAAGCAGGCCGACGAAAATGCCGATGAGGTAAAGATCCCAGTTTTGAACAAACGATTCGTCCCACTTGCTCAGCTGCTCGAAAACGCTGAATTCTTGAAAATAATCGACACCGAACAGAAGGAAAAGCTTAACAAGAGCGAGTGCCACGGGTATACGAGCATCGGGACTGGCTTCGGCTGCGAGATCATAACAACGCTTGGCTAAATGGCGATCCTTCGTTAGACCAAGGCCACGCTCGTGCATGTAACCAAGATTAAACATTGCCTGAGCGTTGTGCTGCTGTTCCGAGGCCGATCGATAATGACTTGCCGCTGCTTCGTAATCAACCTTTGTACCCCTCCCGTAATAATGGGCGTCGCCGAGTTTCACCTGCAATAAATTAACTTATTTCAGACACAAAAATAACAATTTAAAAATCCTACACGTTCACTCTGTTACTATTTTCCAATGATCTCTTAAAATCATAAATACATTGCAATTCTTGTTGCTTTTCACCGAATTAAATTCAACCCATTCGCCAAAGACAAAGACGTAACTAAAGATGCATTGTATCTTACTTCGTAAACGGTGATTTAACGGTGACACGTGTTACTGTTTTGTTTAAATTTAAAATAAGAAGTGAGTGCATACCTGTGCAACCGAATATCCTTGAGCAGCAGCTCGTGCCCAGAGTGATAAAGCTCGAATGAGCCCTTCCTCCTCGGTGAGAATAGTAGTTTCACCCCTGTCAAGTATGAAGGCAGCATTGCTTTGAGCAACTTCATACCCCATCTCGGCTAAAAGATAGTAGGTAACAAAAGCCTCGTTGACTCGACCTTCTCTGTAATCCGCATGAGCAGCCATCAATTGGTCGCTCCACTTGCCTCGTTCAGCCACGTTTTTTAGCAGCTCAACCGCTGCCGAACAACTGCGCATCATACCGGTACCGGTGGCGTGCATCTGCGCCAGATTATAGAAGGCCAGTACATGACCGGATTGACTCGCTAGATTATAGTATTTATTGGCTAATTTGTAATCGCGTCGTACACCTGTACCGCCTGAAAGTTGCAAAAACCGCAAACTCGTGAATCGTTATTTTACTTATTTTATTTTACCTTACTTTGGGAATACATTGTTCGCAAATTTAAAATAATACGTTACATACTAAAATACATATTTCCAAGTTGAAGCTGCCCATCCACCCATCCTTGTTCTGCTGCTTGATTGAAATATTGAAGCGCTTTGGAAGGATCTCTTTCAACGCCTCTTCCGTACAAGTACATTATACCGAGTCCACTCTGCCCGACTGGATTTCCTAGTTCTGCAGCCTTCTTAAAGTACCTATAAGCAGTTTCATTATCTTGCTTCACGATATCACTACCTTCCAGGTAGATCTGCACAAATTCATAAAGAAAAATAATTTCTATAAATTATAAATTCAAATTTATATTGAAATCGATATAATATACCAATCTTTCTATAAAAGAAATATAAAGCTATTTATATGAATACCAATATTAAAAATATGAATATTTAAAATTTAACTGTGACTAAGATTGATAAATAAATATAGACTTGAGTATTTTTTCAGCTTTCAAAATATAAAAAAAGAACATTTATAACGTCTTGTTTCGTATTAAAATTCTTATACAAAGGAGATTCGAACTCGGAAATGTATATCAATTAATTCTTCGCCTAAAAAAGTACCTGTCATAAAAATAAAAAATTCTAACCATGCACAGACGTGGCCGCTATTTTATCGAGTTTACGTCCGACTTTTTATCGCTTATACACAAAATTTCTTAATACGTAATTTTATTTAACGGATATTTCATGTAGTAACTATTTGATATTAAATAATAATTAATTGATTTCAAAATACCACCGTAATTTAGAAAAATATTCTTATGTATCAACAATTATTAATTATCGGTTCGAGTCAATGAATTTCCATGAAATTATTTTACCAAAACACTATTTAAGTATTATGGTTTTTTATCTTTTATGGTACTTCTTTAAGCATAGTTTTTTCTAATACTATATTTTAAAATAGTTCTAATTTGATAAAATTCTATGATAAGTTCACATCACATAATGTTATAATTAAACTGTTTAACCAATTTAATATGTTTCGTTTCAAAAACGATACATCCTTAACCTAAATTATTGTAATAAAATTTTTTTTTTCATTTAATTTTATAATTTCTTAATTTAATTATATTTAATATTGACTGATATTATATATATATAATATTTAAATAATTTAAGCCTTAATAATTTTATGACACAATCCATTTTTATTTTAGAAAGTTTTAAGTTTTAATTAAACTAAAGAAAATTACATATTTCAAATTTACAATTAAAATTTAAAAATAAAAAACATGGCAAAATCGATTCTAACTAAATCATATTGATTCTGAAATTTTTTATTTTGTATTTTAGTAAACATAAAGAAATATTAATCAAATAAAATTTAACTGAAATTACTTTTATTATTAACAAATAATAGAAGTAGAAGAAAAAAATATCAGAATAACACAGAGAATAATTAATTATTATTAATGGATTTTTTATTTTATATGAAAAATGCAAGGATATTAAAATTAATTGAATAAGGAAACTAGTACTAATTAATTTTGTAGATTTACGAAAATTTACCTTGCCTAAAAAGGCCATTGCCACTGGATTTCCAGCATCAGCAGCATTTCGAAAATAATGAAGAGCTCGCTGATGGTCGATGGGTACACCCCTACCACCTTGATAATGAAGTTGACCCAAACCAACCTGAGCTTGTATATCACCTTTTTCAGCGAGTAACTGATAATACTCTATTAAATCTTGATCAAAAATTCCTGTACTATAATTAGGATTTTCGTGTTCGTCAAGAAGACGCACACGTTGCACAACTGGACCTCCACTTAATGATACTTCTTCTGCAACTTTATTAGCTACTTTACGATAAAAGTCTAAAGCATTTTCACATGAAGCTTGAGTAGTTATTCCTGCCCAATGACGATATCCCATGACCATTTGTGCTTGAATATCCCCTCCAAGAGCTGCTATTGTATAATGTAGAAGAGCTTTAGCTTGTGATGCATTTACTCCACCAAGGCCTGTTGCATATAAGAATCCCATGCCCTGAAATTTTTTAAAATTTTAATTAATTTATTTTAATTTTATTAAGTTGAATTTTAAAAAAGATTTTTTTATTATACTTGATTATAAATAGCTACATTTACATTTTTGATAATTTATATTTAATTCAGTAATATTGATTATTTAATTACATGATTATTAAAAAATAGCTAATTATAATTCAATACCCAAAATAATTGTTTATGAATAATTTTTTTTTAATTATATAAATAAATAAGTAAATAAATATTATTTATTATTTAATAAATTATGATGATATAAATTTATGATAAATAAATTTTTTATACTAAATTTTTTTATCTTTACTTAAACAAATATGTATTTATGTTTCAAAAAATAATATTTTACCATGTGTGCAGAAGGCAATCCAGTTTCAACGAGTTCTTTGAATCTCTGCACAGCAACTGTTATATCTTGACTAGATGATCGTGATGAAATAAAACTGGTATGTGTACCAAGTAACTTAGCCCATGCCAACATAGAACGAGCTTCCTTGTGACCTAATGTTGCTGCAGCAGCAAGTAGTTTATAAGCTACAGCTTTATTTGCACGAGTTGCATTTAATAAACCTTTGGCTTCTATAAATAAATCTTCCGCTACAATAGAAAATAAAAATTGTATAAAACGTTGTTTATACTAATACAAAAATTTTTTATTTACTATTTTGCAATTTATATAAATTATAGTCGTTATTAATTTGTAAATTTGTATAAATTTCTATTTTAAATAAAAATGTAAAAAGCAAAGAAATAAATATAATAAATAATAATTTTGTAAATTAATAATTTTTTAATATTAAATATTAAAATATAAAACAAAATAAACTATATTAACCTTCCTGCTCTTGTATTGTAAGTTGTTCTGGAGTTTTTTCAGAAGGTTTCTCTGATTTTCCCTCATTCCACGCTTTTATTTCTTCTTCTTCGGTTAATAAAATTTGCTGAGAAGAAGTTTCTAAATTATCTACATTTTTTATTTCTGTCACTGCCGTTTTCATCCAGGAGCTAACTGCTTCTTTATTAAAACTTTTCTCTTCATTTTCACTCTTATCTTTCTGTTGATTAGTATCTTTATCATTTGCATAAGGATCCACAGGTGGTAGTAATGATCTAATTGTATCACGAAGAGCATTAATTTCTCGTAGTTGCTCAATGATGTTCACTAAATCTTCTGTAACAATATCTTCATCAGAATCTTGTTTAGAATCAGACTTTGGACTAACGTTGGCAACATCTTCTTGTTTCTGCTCTAACTTTACTCCATCATCAGTCTCTGTTCCGGCTTGCACTACACATGCAAGTAGTACAGCTGTGGCAATTATGTAAACTATCTTCATTTTCTCGAAAATTTATCTTGTGTATATTGTTTTTCGTTACATAGTCGGCAACCCTTGTATCTATTGAACATAAATACATACGTGGACATTCTAGCAGACAGCCATTACTCCAATCATTAATTACGTCAGTTTGACACGTCAGTATTCATAGTTTTTGAGCGATTTCTGGTGATAAGAATAATACTTTTTATCGATCATGTATCATCATTAAAAATATTTTATAGAAACTTACTTCGTTAGGAAATATGCAAAACTCGGTTTTGTACAGAAATTACTAAAAAATTTTCTTGCCGAATCAGCTGTTGTTCGTGCCACGGTTATCATTCCAGCGCCCGTTAATGCATGATAATCGTATTTACATTAACCAACGAAATGATCCTTACATTCTATCTACAAGAACCTTTAAAAAAACAGTTCCCAAAATTAATAAATCAAAATATATCAAATCTGAAATATTCTAAATTTTGCACACTAAAATTTACTGTTTGTAAATTTATTGTAAATATTGTGGTTGTAATTTTGCGTGCGCGCATGCGTGTGTGAGGGTGTGCATGCGTCTGTGTATTTTACAAAAATAATAATAATTTTATATATTTATTATATATTTCATTTGACTACTCACACAAACGAATTAAATATATTTATATATAATTATATAATTTTAATTATTCTTATTATTTTCCGTACGTGCGAATGTGTGTACTTTAGTAACGAAGGTTTGCAGCCCTGGTTTTACTAGTTATTAATAGAAACGTAATTAAATTCTATTATTCAAATAATCGTATAAAATGTACTATACAACAAATACCTCAAAATTTTTAATTTAAATCAAGAATTAAGAATTTTATCATTTTATTATTCACAATTAATGTTATAAATTTTTTTATTATTTACTAATTATGAAATTAATAAATTATTATTAACCGATACAGATATGTTAATATTAAAAGATATCTAATAATAGATATATTAATGTATAGTAGTAGTAGTGTTTATGACAAGGTATCTTGTTATAATATTAAAATATCTTATATAAAATATCCAAATATTGTTATAAAATATATTTAAAACAATGTTAAGTAAATAAAGTTTTTTAAAATAAAAAAAATTATTAAAGTTGTTATTATTTACATATAATTTTTTTAAATAATTTCGTAATTACATTGATTTAACAATTCAAAGTTAAACACAGTAATTGATAATATTATTATTAATATAATAATTTTAAGTAGTTTAATACTTAAATCATGTTATAAAAAATGTTTTTATAATTAGAATTAAATTCTGGATTATAAAATCTAAAAACTTTCTTCAATTTTTTTTTAAATATTAATATTATTTATAATACAGTATGTATATTTACAATTTATAATATAACTTGTTAAGAATAAGTGTTCTCTGAAAAAAGAAACATAATTATTAAGGAATTTGATTAAAGTCCTTAATAATTAAAAATTATAGAATACATTTAAATTTGAACTAATTTTACGTCTGAATGTTTATAAAAAAGTTATATAATTAATTATGTAAGAAATGTTTGCATAATATGCAACAATTTTTACTTTATTTAATTCTGCAGAATTGTATTATTTATTAATTAATTATTATTATCACTATACATATAATTTAAATCTTTATTACAGATCTTTTCCATATTTTTGTCCTTAATACTGTTACAATTATCAAGAGAACACTTACAATATAAAATATCATTTGGATATCATTTAAATAAATTATTTTATTATGCAAGCATCCTAATTGAAACATCTTGCAGTTGTTTATAAAAAGATTGTTTTTTATTTTATTTTATTTTATTAGTTGCTAAAAATAAATATAAAACATTATAAACATTTTTTTACTTTTCCATTAAATTGTTAAGCAATTATTTTTCTAAAAACTTTAAAAAATTTGTTGAATAAAAAAATAATAATGAAATACAATTTTCTAAATTATCAAGTTAATCATAATTTCGATCAAATTAAAATAAATTGTACCCCTCATTAGATTTTATTTTTGTAATAAACAAATTAGAACTAACCTATTAAAATGTTGGATACATATTAAAAATAAAATATTTAAAATGACTTAAATGCAACTTTCAAAAAAAAATTCTTCAAAAACTTGCCAGAATAATCTTTTTTGTTTTAAATTGTTAACAGGGTTAACAAATAGAATTTAAACAGTCCAAAAAATACATAAATACACAAACCTAAAAATATAAAAGATATGAGATAAACATTAATCGATCGAATTATATTTTTCTAAATAAATACGTGTTCAAACACCGTGACATTCGATGCTTTTACATATATGTATAAAAAAAAACAAAAATGTAATTTATAATAATTTATACAATGCATTATAAACATTGTAATAATGAATTGTATTCTTAATAAGATGTAAATTATTTGATTAAAATTTTCATTGTATAAAATATTCTCCAAAGTTATTAATTTCATTGAAAATATTTTTTTTAAATTAAATTTTGTCTAAAAGTATTTCGCTCAAAAATCAATTGTATTACAAAAATGTCTTAAATTTATTATCTCAATGATATAAATCTTAAATTGATCATTTGTTATATAATTAATTTTTCAGAAATATTTTAAGGCATTTTTGTAAATAAATTAAACTTATTTCATTTAAAATAATATTTATAGATAATAAAAAAATATATCACATATTTTAATAATATTTTTATTTGAAATTTTATCAAATATTTACTTCCAACCCGTATTATTATTTATAATACGTAATAATAATAAGAATATACAAAATACGTTTATAATATTTTTCAGAAAGTAAAACTTTATCAATTACTATTTTTAAAATTTTTATTTTTTAGTTAATAATACCTTTTAATAAGTGATGTATGTAATGAGCTTTCTAATTATTGTTCTTAGTTCAATCGCATCAAAAGTAGTAAGAAATCACGAATAGTCTTAAATGAAAAAGTTGTATTTAATTAAATCCAAGTATGACAAAATAGATTTGCTTTAATGAATTTTATATAATATAATAAAACTATTGCTAAAAATAATATGATATATATTATTTAAGTGAATCAATTTATGAATACAATATTTAAACAAAGCAATGAAATATAATATTCAAATAAAAATAAATTAATTTTATATTATATTTTTTATAATAAATATTTAATAAAATTTAATAAATTGATATAAAAAATTTATTTATTTAATTTTTTTGTTAATTGCAATAATATATCATAGTTTAAATTAAAAGTCCTTATTCGTTGTATAAAAATGTATAGAACTAAAATACAGAACAAAAAACAACAATTCATTATTTTCTAAGAATGTGAACTTTAAATTTATTTAATGATTGTTAATGTTATGTTTGTTATTTGATCATTTCATATCAATGACCTGTACCAAGTGTATAAATAATCTTCAAAAATTATTTCAATCAAAAATTTATAATTGGATCTCAAGCTAGTAATACTAAATGTTTTTAATTATATAAATTATAATTATGGAAAAGAAAATAGAAAAATATTCTTTTCTAAAATTATATATACATCTTATTGCAAAACTTTTAAATATTTTACTCTTTTTATGTAATATATACAATAATATTCATACATATTTATCAATATATATGTCAAGTTTTAGCATAAAATGTTATATAGTTATTAAAATGCGTGAAATGCGTTATTAAAATTATGTGTGATATTTTATATTACAAATATTTGATTGATAAATGCACCAATTACTATGATTTTTAAAATCCAAAAAACTAAACATATACTAAATATCAAAACTTGTTTATTGTTTATTATATTTCTGTCAGAGATTATTTGTATTGATATCACTTTAAAAAATTCCTTAAATTTAGTAATTAGCTGAAATAAATATTTATATTTCATGATCATGTGTTTAATAGTAAATAAGGAAACATTGTAAATAAACCATGCTCATTTTAAACTATATGAAAACTTAAAAAGATACATTAATTTCTAATATTTGAAATAAAAAAAATCATCTATATTTTTTTATATTAAAAACGTCAATAATAAAAATTTTACAATTACAAACTATCAAAAAATATTCTACCAAAGAAGTGCAGCGACAAATTAATATTCATCTGCTAACTTTATTCTAGTTAACATGTCGAAATTTTAATGGTGTGCTAAGAACAAAATTGTTGTATCGGCATTTAGTAAAGATAACAGAAAAAATGCATGTGACTAACGCCCGGTAAATACTACCATTTTCATCGTTATCGTTATTGTCGTCTATTGTCACTACCGACAAGTGTGATCACTCTCCCGAACTAAAAGCATTTCATGTATATATTTGAATATTAAAATTACACTGAGACAGAAGAATTATATTCCAATAATTTAAACTAAATATAATTGAAACTAACCTCTATTGTGAGTCGCGCTCTTCTGTTCGTTCTCAGCACGGGCGACGGATCCACGCAACCGGAGCACACGACATCTAAAACCGCGACGCTGGCGACATCGAAAACTGCACACTAAGGCATATAGAGACGTATAACACACGGCGCATTGTATCATCCTCGGAGTGAGACACAACATGCGGAGTTAGTCAAGAAAAAAAGAGAAATTGTAGTGACTAAGCTTACTGACTGCTCTTTCAAAGAGTAGCCGAGTAAGAAAACGTGTGCCCGAAAACGATACATATAATATTACGTGTCGTGTGTATGTAGGTAGGCCTGAGCCTCGCGTGTGAACTTGGATGAATATCATCAAGAAGAAAAGATTGCGATATAATATTTTGCACATTCAACGGCTACGAGGGTAAAAGTGATCAAACAGTATAGATGAAACTAACGTGCACATTTAAATTGTAAGTGCAAACGAGTAATGAAAGGCAAAGTTGTACAAAATTGAAGAATACAAAGAGTAGATTGGTAAGACGTATGAGAGAGAGAGAGAGAGAGAGATAGAGAGAGAGTGAGCGAGTAAAGCACAACACAATCGTCAGAGTCGCCGCAACAGCTGGCTGTCGTCTCCTCTCTGCTTGTGCAGTAATCGCGAGTTCATCCGGGAAAAGTCTCTGGAAGAAGTAGTGCAAGCTCGCGCCTCCCCACAGTCGCAGTCCTCTTCGTCGGCTCTTCCTCCTTTGGAGGAAGAGAGGGGTAGAAAGAAAGAGAGAGCGTAAGCTTCGTTCTATCTCGCTCTCGCGTGATACAACACATCCCATACATCCATCCCACGTAGCAATAAGGCGCGACGGGTCGCTTCTGAAATACAAGATCAAGAGGTTCCTCGTGCTGGCGCGCCAATTAAGAGAGAGAGAGAGACAGAGAGAGAAGAAAGATACACGGACTTTGAAAAGACTATTAGAGGTGTTTAACGAGATGGCCAAGACGTATGACTATCTGTTCAAGCTGCTGCTAATCGGAGACTCGGGCGTCGGCAAGACCTGTGTCCTTTTTCGCTTCTCCGAGGACGCCTTCAATACAACTTTCATATCCACCATCGGTGCGTATAAATTCATATTGACTCTCTGTAATCTACGTAATAATGTATGCCGCGTGTTCTCCTCTTTCTCCTGTTTTCAAAATCTTTTTCCTCTCTCTGTGTCTCTCTTTTAGTATTTTTTCTCTGTTTACTCACACTTGGCTCAAAACACTCGATTACTTTCAACCAACGTCCTTGGAGACCTTGCATGTGTATTCGAGACTTCAGAGACTTCACACATATTTATACATTGAAAGTAAATTGACAAAAATTTCTTTCATTATCATGGACAGATAATGTACATTGTTTCGATCAATGCGTATTTCACTGAATGTCATAAAATATGTTCCTTTTATTATTATTCTTGCTCTTGAATTTTGCATGTTCATCTAGGTTATGGTGTACAGTGTGTGTTTCTTTTTTTTCGTCGTCTGGTACCTGCATTGTCACTAATGTGTGCTTTTATGTTCATAACGTGACTAGCCCTAGAGGTTAAATTCTAATGAACCTTATATTGTATTAATGTCTAATCAATGTAGAATTACATACTATTACATAAATTTTATTTCCACAATCAGTATAACAAATGATTTTACCATAATAATAATTATGGTTTGAGTTCTAGATATTTGTATAAATATATTAATGTTCAAGAATAATACTTATAAAATTTATCTTGATATAATTGATAATTTAATAATCTTCTAGATAGACTTCTTAATGACAGTTTTGTTAAATATTTTTTTATCCTAATACCTAAATTTAAGTTCATGCATATTTCTTATAAATTAGTTAAAAAATAATCCTTCAAAAAAAATCTGTTATTTAAGCCTAATACAAAAAGAAGAAAAGTACGATTATATCTTATAAAAATGTATTTTATATATTATCCATAAAATAAAATTAATTTTCCTTCATGTATCTACTTAAGGTTACTTTTTATAATATAAATGTCTTGGATTATGATTTAAGAATACAGTATCGTATAGAATACTGTTGAAATATTTCTGAAGGAATTTGAAAGACTTCATTACTAATTCTGAGTCATTTAAACACTTGTAGCAACTTAAAGATATATAGATATTCTCCTCTTAATTCTAAGCATGTTTTTTATTTCAACACTTATTTGTTTTTGTGTTTTTCTATAAAAAGCTTAATGTATAATGAATACATGACTAAAGAATTTTTTTAATATGATTTTGATATTATTTTATCTTTTCTTATAATAATACTCTCTAAAATAGATGTTAATTATTTTAATGAATAAAAAAGTTGTTCAAAATTAATAATTTCAAGTTATGAAAATATATTTAAAATTATTTTCAGTTGTATCATTAATTATTTTATCAATACAAATTTTGATATATCTATCTATTATCAACATTTTCTACATCAAATTTACTTTAGTTTTATTCTCGAATACTATTATCATGTTCAAATTCTTACATATTATATTTTTATCCCAATTTTTATTTAAAAAGTATTTTTTTTAAACATACGTATCTATATTTTTTTGCTTCTATATGGACTGAAAACAAGAGTACTTGAAAAAACCTGCTTATACATTCATTCGCATCAATTAGGTGTGTGTGTGTATGTGAATGCGTGTGCATATGCTCGTACGTCCGTGCATACACGCATATACATGCGTTTGTAAAAATATTTAAACGTTGAATACGTCACAAAATCAAGCATTTCATTAATTAATTATATATATATATATAATACATAAATAGAATAAATAAAAAAGAAATAAATAAAAAATGGTTCCAGACCGGTAATATGGCCACCTATGAAATAACCTTTGAGTTTGGCAGTAGCCTTTTAGTTGCCTCTACTGTTTGTTCGCTTTGTCTAAACGATTAAAGGGATGCAATTATCACGATCTTCTTTTTATCGAAAAATAGTCTCAATATTTGCTAATATTTCAAGAAATATTAGCTTTCATAATGAATCTGACGATCATTTTAATTATCTGTAAACTTTATTACAGATAAGTCCGACGTATCGTAAAATTAATTAAAGGATTGATCATTATAGTTTTAATAATTTCATACATTTATACAAAGCTTACGAATTTTTTTTATAAACAAACGATCCAATTATTTAGCAGATCATAATTATTAAATTTAAATATAGAAGTATTGGAATTTAAAACAAATTATAATATTATGAACTATTAAAGAAGAAACTTAACCTAACAAATTTTTTATTAATAATTAAATTACTAGAAGTTACTACTCATACATGCAGTTTTTAAGCTATTAATAGAAAATGTTTAAAAATAATAAAATATATTATCATAAGAAAAAATAACTAATATTGTTATAAAGCTTGTTTTTTTCATTTTTTGTTAAATCAGATAATATAAAAATAACAATGCAGATTTTATTTATTAAAAATGAACAGATGCTCGGTTATTTATGCGCTCGGCACCAGGTTTTAATCTTAATTTTTTGTTATTTATCTCTTCTTTGACACTCTTAAAAACTCGTATTTTTATTAATAGTTTCATTCTCGATTTATACAAATCATAATCTATATGAATTTTTTATAATTCATTTGTATAAGTTATAAGCTTCTGTAATTTAATCAGGCGAAATATCACCCTTAAGTAAAATTTTTATTATTACCAACCTTTATAACATTAAAGTCACAAAAACAATCAAAGATTAAATTATAAAGTTATTTAAAAAATAAACGGATAATCAATTACAAATCTAAACATTGTTCATATATACAGCCAATTGTATCTAATACACGTAAAATAGATATTAAACTACTTTCATCCTATTTTTTATCTTGAAAAGCTATTTCACTATTCAATATTAAACGTAATAACCAAATTTTTTAAATTTTAGAATCTATGTTTCATTAAATTACCGTAAAATACAGAGCATTTTATAAACTGAAAAACTTTTATTTTATAAACTGTATTATTACTTTAATATTAAAATAGTCTCTAAAATGATAAAATTGTGTATGCATTTTAACCATATGTATTGTAACTATATGTAACTGCATGTTTTTTTAACCAAATATATTTAGCTAAATTTTAATATCGCATAAGAAAAATAGTTAAATTAATATCTATATTAATTAGCTGAATATATTTTTTAAAATATAACTGTATATATTCAATTTTTTTATTTTACATGCACATTGTTAATATTTATAGAATTATAATAAATTATTTAGTAATTTCTAAACTTTTTAAAGACGTTTACATAATAAAAAAAGTTCTGTTCAATTAAAAACTCATAATTTAAGTATGTTTTATTAATTATTTTTATCCTTCTCTCTCTATGTATATATATATATATATATATATATAAAGATAATATTAACATTCTCAACTTTAATGTTCGAATTTTATAGAGCAATGAAATTACATGTATATAACTTCATATACATATCTTTTTAATTAACACATATACTGAAAATTGACTGCCAACTTGCACGTGTCACAATTTCAGTCTTTTTTTTATAGTTGTTGCTTTTTCAAGAAATTTATAAGTAATGAATTGTATTTTGTACTATTAATTTTACGAATTTGAAATATAAAAAAAAATTCGTCCCAAAATTCAGTTTCACATATTATATACATAATTTTATATACAGTAACGTATATATAAAAAATAGAAAATAATTTAATTCTTTTTAAAACGAAATTAAAAAATAATTTTTTATTGTATCTAAATAATGTATACTTGAAACATTTAAAAGTATATCAAAACCATTTATTTCATTATCTGTAAGATGAAAAATTTATATGAAATGTAAAATTTTTAATTTAATTACTTATCTATTATTACTGTATAAATATTTTATTATCGTTTAAGAGTATACGCATAGATAATAATGTTATCTTATTAAACCGTTGAAATCTATAGATTTATAATAAATATAAATTATAAATTCCCTATATCAAAGAGTAATTCGAATCAAAAGTATTCAATATGCAATTTAATTTAAATGTAAAACATAAATGTAATTATTTATATTTAAAGTTTAGTAACATTATTAGAATTCTGTTGGACCATTATAAACTAATTTTACTTTGATAAAATAAAATATTTCCAAGTAAATTTCAAATTTCATCATAAAATTTGTAATGTAAATGTTTCAAGTAAACCTATAAAAAATAGTTCCTAAGATCTATTGAGTAATTAAAAAAAGAAGCATTTCTCCAAAATCCAAATAATAAAAAATACGAAGCTTCTCAATTTTTAATTATATTTGAAGTGAATTTTCATTATAATAATACAATTTGTATCATTCACTTGGGAATACAAAAAAAATAAATAAAAGTCTATTTCAAATAAAATCTTTGAATTCAAATAATATAAAAAAATTTGAAGATCAAAATAGAAATATGAGAAATAGGCTTAGAAGAAATGAAGTATTTTGATATATATATATGATAATATGGCTAATTGTTGATTTCAAAACTTATGCTATATTTTTAAATTTGAGGCAAAAAAATTTATTTAAAAAAAAATATCACTCATAATCTTAATTCAAGTTGTAAAAATTAAAAGCTTAAAAATAATTAATAGAGTGTTTAATAAAAATATAAATTTTGCAAATTAATTTAAAACAAAGTTAAACTAAAATTGATTATTGCATAAAATAGTACATATCGTAAAACACGATTGAACAATTCAACTCGATATGAAGTAATAAAAATTGACGGCAGTCCCATGAAACTATGTTATTGATATCGCATTCTTTTTAATTGAAATTGAAAAATAACTACAAAAATATTCATACAGTATATTTTGATAAGTTATATGTGCTTATATATTTACGTTGATAAATGATTTATAAGAATATATATATTGTTATATATATAATATACATAATATATCATAATAATATAATAATAAAATCTTTTACATATTACAATATTAATATTAAAAATTATTTTATTCTTTTTATTAAAATTATTTCGGAAATCATAATCAATGTAATTAAGGTATTATTATATTAATGTAATCGTAAATTTTTAATTTTTATCAACTTATAGTACAAATATTTTTATCTACCTAAATTTATTCTATGCAGAATAATGCACTCAATAAAATAATACAACAGTGATCAATAATTTTAAAGCTAATAAGACTAAGTTAGAGGTAACCTAAACAAATTTTATTTAGTAGTTAAATTGTAAGAAGAATGCAATAACACTAATAAACATATAATTTTGTCTTTAAAAAGGGATAAGGATAAATTTAACTGTCACACGTATGTTACAAAATAAAAAAAATATTTATAATTTACATTCTAAAGAAAAATTTTTTATATTATTCAGAAATTATCAATAAAAAACTAGCATAATTAATATCAGTTATAATTATCAAATTAACATAACATTAACATCAAACTAACATAATTAATATTCAAATTTTTTAAACTAAATTTATTTATATTTGAACAATGTTCATGGTTTACGTTAGAAAAATTATTAAGTAGTGATGTTAAAAATGATGTATACTGAAGGTTATATATAACAGATATCTCTTATTTGGATTTTATCATTTATTGTTCATTAATATTGAACTTATTGTTTTAAATAAAAAAATTAATTCGATAAATAAAACTGTAAAATGGTAGTTGATAATTAGAAGATTTTAGCAAACATACGCAAGCAAACATATAATTTTATAGACCAAAGAAATTGCATAAGAAATATTTCTTATTTCTCTTGTTTTAAATAAACTATTTAAATAGAATAAAAATAAAATTAACAAATTTCAATACTGAAAAATTTTACTGATATTTATCTAGAAATATTTTTAATTGGTTATATTTGGAAATAAATGTAGAAAATAATTCATGTTTCAGAAGAAAAATGTACTGAGAAATTTTACATAAACATACTTTATTTCTTTATTATATTTATTAAATGTTATATTGCTCAGCATGCTGACATGCTTTAAAAAAATTTATCTTTTATTATATATACAAATAAAAATATCTTCGTGAATAAAATAATAACAAATCAAATTTATTTGAAATTAATCTAATCGATATCAATAATCTATATTTTATATATACTTATATATATGCGTTTTTATATCGTCCATTTTATTTTTAAACTATAGTATTATTTAATATGCTTATTAAATTATGTACTGTTATATTGCTGTTTTTGTTATTATTAGTTGATTGTGCAATATTAAATAATATTTTTTTAATATAGGAATTTTCAAAAATAAATATTTCCTGTTCATGTTAAATTAGAAACGCATAATAAAAATTACAATTACGATAGTTAATATAAAAGAACTGTATTATATGTATTTTCACTAAACTATTTTATTATTTTATACTAAATAAATTTCATTAAAAACAGAAATTTTATTATATTAAAAACTAGAATTTGTAATATTCAAATTTTGGCTAATTTAGTAATCTTTATTATTACATATATTAATTATATTACATATAATATTATATTATTAATATACATATATTATTTCACAAATTTCTTTTATTTTTCAAGAAAATTTATATTTACATTTTTTATTGTTGTATTAAAATTTATTGATTACATGCTAAATGTTTTTGAATAATAATAAATAATTAATTTTTTTATAAATGAATGTAGTTTTTATTTATGATCAGAAAATTTAATATGTACTAAAATTAAAATGAAATTTTTTGTTACAAATCCATCTTGTAAAGAATTAATAAATTTTTAATCACCAAATATAATTAGAATTATAACAATATAAATTAATTTATAATTAATGTTAATTAAATTTTGAATCTGTTGCACCTTAATAATAAATAATAATATCATGAATTCAGATTTGTATCAAAACTCAATTTTTATGTCACAAATTAATAATATATTATAAAACGTATATTCCTAAAAATGTAAGTGAATAATATTTTCTGGAATAGTATATTATACAAAAATTTTACAATTTATTGTAATTTATCAATCTATATTTTTTCCTTAAATAATTATGTTCAATAAGAAGCTTGGTAGTGTATCAGTTCATATAAATAGTTGTATATAAAAAATAACATGTAATAAAATTTTTTTACAGAAATGAAAATAAAATAAGCGAAATATTTTTCTTTTAAATTCGAATAAAATATATCATTTAATAAATTTTATTTTAACTGATGATAAAAAATGCTAAGTTTCAAAGTCGATTATAGAGAATATCATTAATATGATTATTATACCACTTTTATAAAACAAAGTTTTTTTTGATTATTAAATTATTAGTTTCATATTCCAGCAATTAATGCCCAGATAAACAGAAATACTATACAAATTTTACTTGATTATTTTTATATAATTTGTAGACTGTATAATATATTTTGTCATATAGTGACTAAAGCTCAAAAAAAAAAAATCAGTGGACTTAAACTACTCTAATACTAATATAAATTAAGCTTTTGTTTCTGTCAAGTTTACCTGTATAACTTTACATTAAATAAATGTAATTATTACCCATTCTTTTTTCTAATAATTTTATATCATAACCATCTTATTTTAATAATCTTAAAAAACATCAACTGTTCAATTTACTTTAGTAATAAATTAAATATTCCGGACAAAAAAACTCCGTTAACAAATTCAGAAATTAATTTCAGGCAAGAAATTTGAATCAATTGCCATCCTTCACCGATCACTTCCATTTTTACTGAAAAACACATTCTTTATTGGTGAATTTTATTTTATTTAATAACGTTTTTTATGTTTTACAGGAATCGACTTCAAAATTCGCACCATAGACCTCGACGGAAAAAAAATAAAATTGCAAATATGGTAAGTTTTTATTTTGAATTATTCTCTTTTGTAAATTAATAATACGAAGATTTTTATAATAATTATGTTGGGTATGTAAAAATTCTCGCCCCTTTTTGTCAAGTTTGTCATTTGTTTAATCACTTATATGATTTTCCCTTCTTTTAAGAAGCAAATGGACTTCTCTGCAGTAAAACTCTTGAACTTTTTACTCATTTAAACCTTTTTTGCTTTCACACAACCTAAATCTTTCTTTAGAAAATTTGTACGTTTGAATCGATGTTCTATAAGGTAAAATTTCTGATATACTCCTTCAAGGTAATGTACAACAAATTTTATCATTATAGTTGCTGACGTTGCCTAATAAAATTAACCGTTCGTGTCCACTTCTCAATATCAGTAATGTATCTTATCAAATTTTTGTTCAACCGTCTAATTAGCAGTCGAAAGCGATTCCCAGTGATGATTTTTGGCGACCTTAATAGTTTATAATAAATAAAATAATTTTGGTACTACAAAATATATAACGTAATTCTCTAAAAATATATACTATAGTTTGACACCAATAAACTAAGTTCATCAGATATGCTCCAAAACTTCTTCGTATTTCTCTCGATCAACTGTTATGACACCCAATAAAAGTTTTTACACAATTTCAATGCAAATACTTTCTAAATATTGATCTATTAATACAGTTTTCACGAGACACTTCTTCTCATAAATTATTCATCAAGTGCTTGTTTCAATTCATCGTATTCGAATTAGTTTCTAACTCTTTCCGGTTCTTCAAAAGTACATCAAATTTGCCATTTTTTAAAAGCTTGAAATCACTTTTTGCAAATTGTATGCGATTAGACGTTATTGCCACAAATATTGACAAGCAAACGATAAATTTTAGTGGAAATTTTTTCTAAAGAAAGAAATCCAATGAATTCAATAAAAAAAGAAAAAATCTAATTATTTTATGGCGTAACATATATTTAATAACGCATTGTTAATTTTAAAAAATAAAAACACAAAATATTATAATATAACTGTAAACTCATTCTTTAATTTTCGGTAGATTCATAACCATCTTCTTTGACTGTCAAAAATTAATGTTACTTTTTTTGTAGATATCATATAATATACTCACTAATATACTCAAATAGTTATTCAGAATTTCTATTTACATGAAAAATTTTATTATTTTTTTGTGAATATATATTATTATATTAACTTGAAAAGTTATATTAACCCTTCAAACTAAAGTACGTAAAAAAAACCCCAAGATTTTTACAGTAATTAAAAACTAAATTACAAGTAATTTTTAAGACAATTAACACTTAAAAAGTTGTAATTTTCCAGTTAAATACATATTGCATGTTACTTCCAACAAAAAGACAATATCATAAAATTTTCTTTGTGCACTTTTGTTTAAAAAAAGTTTGTTATTTTTAGATTAATAATTACAAATGGGAAATTATTTTCAAAATTAGAAAAAAGTACATTTGATGATAAACTCATACACTGTCATCTAAGAAGGACCAATGAAAAAAATTTAATAAATTGATTTTTTTATTGGTATTTACTATATGATAAGTATATTTATTTTTTACTAAAAACTGTGTACTTAAAAAAAAATTAGGGAATTCATGCCTTCTTTTCAAACCGCTCGGATTGAGTGACTTCAAAATTAAAAAGAATGTTGGTCGAGTAATAATATACTTATATTTTTTAAACAAAGCTTCTGAAGTATATTATTTATAAGAATTAAGATTTTATTATTTTACAAAAATGATAGTATTCTCTATAAATTTAGTTTGAATTGTATTACATTTAATATTCATAAATAAAAGTAGCACCATTGACAC
Source organism: Platyscapa corneri (assembly GCA_018907185.1). Lineage (NCBI taxonomy): Eukaryota > Metazoa > Arthropoda > Insecta > Hymenoptera > Agaonidae > Platyscapa > Platyscapa corneri. Next base: position 1,795,154 of record JACCHW010000029.1, read on the forward strand.
GATTTATATCCTCAAAACTGCAACATATTTTTAGTTTAAAAAAAAATATGAAAATTTGGAGATATGGAAAAATGTACAGGAAGGGGGAATAAAAAAATATTTGATTGACTGTAAACGAGGCAAGGATGTCCGATAATCCATATACTATTTAATATTGCGATAGACGAATTAGAAGAAGAACAAAAAAAAGTTAAAATTATAGGTATAAAAATAGGGAAGAAGAAGATAAAATCGTTAACATACATGGATGATAGAGAAATCTTGGCAAAAACTAAGGCGAATTAAGCGAGATGTTACGAGTATTAAGGGATTTCAGAGAAAAAAGGGTAAGGGCTAAATACGAAAAAAGCTAAAGTACAGAAAAAAAGGAGAATAAGGAAATAAATTGAGTGTTCTGGTGTAAAGATAACAAATTAGAGTTAGTAAAGCAATTCATATTTTTAGGGTACGGATTAAGACGAAGACAATAAGGGTAAGGAATACACCAAATTCGCGAATAAAAGAGCGAATACAATTTTAGGAAAAACATAGAGTGTAACTGAAAGATGATTCAAGAAAGACTTCAAAATAAAGATAAAATTATTTGATACAGTCATAGAAATGTATTATTATATAAAGCAGACATATAGGGACAGGAAAGATGCAAAGATACAGAACATACGGAAAAAATTCTTAAAATGTATCTTGAGTCTAAATAAAAATACGCCGAATCACATTATATTGCTAGAATTAAAAGAAGCTAAGAGAGCAAACAAGTATGAAAACAAAATAATAAGACGGCGAAAATCGTCAAAGAGTGCATAAAAATAAAGTTAGAAGAAGGATTAGTTTTTGAAAGAAAAAGAAATGCAGAAAACAGTGAGAAATGGAACTACGAAAAAATTATAAACTTTTGTTGTAATATTATATAGTCAAGTTACTTTTACGGAGAAAAAATAGAGAGGGAGGAAATAAAATGGTAAGAGATAGAAATAATAAAAACAGGACAATTAATTTGGAATAGTAAACGAGAAGTTTCTAAATACACAGAAGAAATTAGAAACATAATAATAGAAAATATACGTTAAAATAAATATGCCTATGTAATAATGTGACGAGTCACTCCAAAAAGCAATCAAGTGAGCGGACATTACGAAAGATGATAATAAAAGATATAAGCATATTGTAGAAGATACATTAGAGGAGAGAGAGAAAAAAGGCAGTGGCAGAAGAGAAGACTGCAAAAAGAATAAATGAATAAATAAAACGATGTATAAATGTTAAAGTATTTAATTATAATCTAATAGTTAAATATATAAAAAGAAATATAGGTATAAGATGTGCACAAAAATGTAAATAATATCATGTTTAATTAAATTAAAATTGATTAACTGTTATCAATTCTTTGCAAGAGTCATAAATTAGATAATGAAATAAATAATGCTTAGGTTATTATATATTTAAATAAAATTGGGAAAGTTATTAACACGTTTGCTGGGCTTTGTTATATTGTAAAACAAATTTTTTACTACTATGGGTTGATCGGTGTATATTTTATGAATGCTTAACTAAAGTAATAAGCCAATATTTTTTTAATTTTTGTATGAAAAATTATTATTTTATGATTTTAGTATTTAATGAATATAAATCAAGAAATTTGTAGCTATTAATTGAATATTATTGAAAGAAAGCGAAATAAATGTTTCAAAAATACATGCTGTTAAAATAAAAAAAAAATTTAGTTATAAAAATTATAATAATTATCACATGTTATTATCATTGTTGTATATAAAAAATCACGATATTTTTAAAAACTCGTTGTTTAATACAGATACCTTATTATAATGTAATTTTTTTTTCGATATCATATCTTTACATTACTAACTTATTTTCACGTGTTTACACGCTAAAATATTCCAAAAGAGTAATAATTTATATTAATAAAAATGATTTCACAAAATTAATAAATGGATAAACAATTTTTAGGGATACAGCTGGTCAGGAAAGGTTTCGCACAATAACAACAGCGTACTACAGAGGTGCCATGGGTATCATGTTGGTGTACGATGTAACGAACGAGAAGAGTTTCGAAAACATAAAAAATTGGATCCGCAACATTGAAGAAAACGCATCGGCAGATGTTGAGAAAATGCTTTTAGGCAATAAATGCGAACTGACAAATAAAAGGCAAGTGTCGAAGGAACGCGGAGAAGCATTAGCCATCGAATACGGCATTAAGTTCATGGAGACATCGGCAAAATCAAGCATCAATGTTGAAGAAGCCTTTTTCACTCTCGCGCGGGATATCAAAGCTAAAATGGAAAAAAGATTAGTAAGTTTTGCCTTCTTAACCGACAAAATAACACGTTTGCTCTCATTTCTGTTGAAGCAGTTGTTTGTTTTTAAATTAAATTTAATCTTCGTACGTTAAATTAATGTCTAAACAAATACACAGTTTATTATTATCTTTACTCTAGTCCTGAAGTGTTCAATATATTTTTCAAACTTCAATAGATAAATGTCTCGTATTTTACGTGCAGAATCAAAGAATATTACATTCGTCAAAGTTGCGAATTTGTTATTTTCTAAATTCATAAAAATATTTTAAATATTTATATTTTTCTGTCATCTTGATATTTAATATTAACATTTTTTCTTCAACAATAGCGATCTCATTCATAACAATATTATATGAAATAACAAATGTTTCTCTGTTTCCCATGTCTCTTTTTCTCTGTTTGGTGCGGGTCTATATTGGCAGAAGGTAACTCTATTCTGACTCTGTGTTTAATTACACTAATGCATCCTTATAACGTATTTAAACTATTTTCATACTTGCACGATTATTTTTTCGTATTTTATATAATATATTGCTTAATTAAATTAATAAGAATGAACTATTTAAAGATTTAATTTTGAGCTCAGTAACTATCATATTACTGATTATAAATTTTTCTTTGTTTTTTGTTTTGCATTAATTACAAATCAAATTATAATTTTAATTGATGCTTCTCTAATAGTTGCCTTTTTCAAACTTTCAAGAAACTCTGGAATTTGCAAGATTTATAAACATATTTGTGAAATTTCTAACCTTTGTAATGTCTTATACATGTCTGTAATTAAATATTCAATTTTAGTGTATCAATATTAAATATACTGGGTTCATTCAAATTAATTTAACTATATTTATTTTTTTTTTTTTATAATTAATTTATAATAACACAAATATTAATTTAATATATACTTACATGTTGACATATCTTAACGAAACAATTAAGCACTTAAATTTTAAAAATTGTAAATACTTGCTCATTAATTATTTCTATTATATTAAATAAATATTGATTTAAATATCTGCATTGTTATTGATAACAGCTATAATACTGATGAATTTTAAAGACGATCGTAATTTGATTATAATAATAAAAATATATATTTGATCAATTGAAATAATTCATTTTACATAACCTTAATATTACTTAATCTTTTTGTTATACTAATGATACATTGTTTTGAAGTGGTTAGTATAATTGTCGAATAATATTACGCAACAAATTTTATTAATATTTTATTAAAAGTGAAAATGTCTGAAAATTTTTTCGGTATTTTAGGAAGCATCGAATCCACCAAAGGGAGGTGGACACCAACTAAAAGCTATAGAACCTCAAAGGAAACCTCCAAGTCTGTTTTCGCGTTGTTCTATACTTTGACCCCTCAACTACCTACTAAATGATACTGAGGCCCACTTGTCTACTACTATCGTCTATTTACGTTCTCTTTGTCGAACGAAATTTCTGTTCAAAGAGCAGACTCATAACGGGCATCTATCCTTTAAGGAGTTCAGTGATTTTACTCCTTGACGATGGATGTATCTTATCAATTGGGTGATGTTTTTATAAATTATACAAATAATCGACACTCTCCTGATGGAAACTTTGGGGGAGGAACTGTACTGACTTCATAGGCTGAACTACTCATAAATAGTGTTTTCTTTCTTCATGGAATTTAATATATCAAATAAAGCAAGTCTTTTATTTTAGATACTACAAAACATACTAGAATTTTTAGATTGAAACTTGGCGGCGCAATTGACAAATCATTCAACATTTTAAAGACAAAGCTTTGGAGACTCGAAGAAAAACTTCAAATGTTTTTTTATACTTCACTTATATAATTTTTCTTTAATTATTTATAAAGCTGTTGTAGAACTGTGAAAGTCAGACTACAGTCATTAGTGAATAAAAGAAGTTCAATAATGTGATGCAGTTTATAAATAAAAATATTCTAATTGTGTTGCATTGACATTTTTTACGAAGAGCTTTGTTTATTTTCTGGCCGACTCGCGCACGAATATTTAATTCTTTCGAACTGTTTCTCCCCTGATTTCGTTGTATAATAATGAGGTATAAAAAAGAATTAAATTTTTTTAATGAAACAATTGATGAGCAATAATTAATACGATACCTTTAAAAAAAAAATTCGTATCTGTCTGTCTATACCTTATTAATGTACTGGAATCCAAAGGAGAGCGTTAAAATAATAATGAATTAAAGTCAGGTATCGACCGCAATCATTTTTTATATTGTTGATTAATAGCTTTTTCACGAATTTAATATGATATCTAAACAAACAATAATTAAGTAACTTTAGCACATTTATTAATGAAATACATTGAAACTAAAAAGATTGCAAACATGACCGGGTAATTCATGTGATGGATAACGGACAAAAATATCATACATTTGTTAATTTTTTTTCTGAGAGTAGATGGAGTTTTTATTAGTTTTACAACATCCAATGTGTACAAGATGAAAATGTTTTTGTATTACATTAAAGAGTTTATGTTTTCAAGTGTAAATCAATTTATGTATGTACAGAGGATCTATATAATTAAAATTTATAGCATCTGCTTGTTATTGTCACGGCTCGCGTATCTTATCGATTTTGCATTTTAATTATTCAATTTGTTTCCATTTGAATCCAAATATAAAAACAAACAATTATGTAATACATTTTATATTAATCCTAAATGTTTTTGTAATAATGTATATGTTTATTAAAAAAATTACCTTTTCTTTCCTAATATTTATAAATTATCCTAATTATCGCATTCTATGAAACATTTTTGAATTTTGTTAATATAGTATCGATTTCTTTATCTGCTTCGCAATCTTTTTCAATATCAGCACGAACTTGTTCCAAGATTGCCTGTAAAAATTTTAAAATATATAATTTGTTTATCTCGTTTTTTAAATTTAATTTTTCAATTTTTATAAATATTTATTATTACTATATAAAATTAATAAATATTAAATTTCAAGTGGTACATAAGTAAATTTTTCAACAAATTAAATACAGAAATTATATCGTATAAATTAGATAATGACTTTAATTCTAACTTATTGATGCTATTATGGATAAAACCATAAAAATATTTTGATTTCACAATAATTATAACTAATGAGAATATCTAATTTATATATTTCATATTGTATTATTACATGATTGTTAATTCTTTTAATTGCTAAATTTAAAAAATTTGAGTATTATAAACAATAATTAAATAGGATATACAAATTTATACACTTAAACAGAGTTAAATTTAGTGTAAATATATTAAATTTTGTTTCTTTATGATTTTATACAAAAATAAAAAATTGAATCCAGTACATCTTGTTACGCCATAACTCATTTTCAAAATACTTAATAATAATTTTAATTCAAACAGATAACTTATATAATTTTATACAATAGTAACCTTAGCATTGAGTATACTTGTTCTTCGTATATCCATATCTTCAAAAGAATGAATTTGAGATGTCATAGCATTAGTTTGAGCATTCATCGCTATCTCATTTTGTAAATTTTTTATTTCTTCATTTTTTTTTGTATAAACAGCATGTGCACATAATCCTGCTGTTTGTAAACGTTTATTTATTTCTATTGTAGATTGAACTGATTCAAATAATAATTTTTGCTCTTTTTCTAATTTTTCAATATTACTAAAATGAATAATGATTAACTTATAATAATAGAATTAAAATTTATAAATATGTTAACATTAAGGTAAGTAAAAAAAATTAATGTTATTTTATAATATTAAAAATTAGAAGACACCTTTGTAAAGAGTTGTTAGTTTGTAAAAATCGCTCCTGCGTTTCATACAATGAAACTTCCAATGCTTTTTTGATAGTTTCATTTGTAGAAACTGTTTCTGTTAACTTTTGCATACTTAATTTTAAAGTCATGTTTTCCAATTTTGCAGCATGAGTTTGTTCTAACAAAGATTGTCTTTCTTTTAGAGCAGTGTTACAATTAATTTGTAATTGAGCTTTTTCATTCATATATTTAGTTTTTTCTTTTTCGCTCCACTCAATAACTTGATGTGCTGTTTTCAATTGTATTGTTAAATCATTGATTATTCTTTTTCTATTTTCGGAAATGACCTCTTTGTTAAGCAACTCTTGTTGAACTTTTAATAGTTCTTCTTGTGTTTCTTTTAGTGCTTTCTTCAAATAAAAATTTAAAAAATACTTATAACATTTTATTGGATTGTTTATATAAAAAAAATAGTATAAAAATAATACATAAAATTTTAATTATAAAAAATTTATTATTATTATTTAAATATAATTCGACATACACATTTCCATTGTAATTCGTTAATTTTTTTTTGCAATTGTAATTCTAAGTTAAAAATATCTTTAACATCTGATTCTTGCGACATTATCTCTATAAAATATTAAATTAAATTTAATTTTTATTCGATTTCGAGAAAGGAAATCAAATTTAAATTTATCGTTATCGATATAATTTCGTAGGTAAAAATGTTATCAATGTCGATAAAGAAGATTTCAAAAATTAAATAAAGTACATTTTTTAAGAAATCTACAACTATAAATATTTATTTATACAAAGAAAAATAATATAACATTAAAGATATCTTTAATGCGTGTCCATGAACTGAATTTCACTTAAAAGTAAAATATGATTTGGTAACGGCCTAGGTTGTGGGCTTAATATTGTGAAAGTTTGACGCTCTACATCAACATTAGTCCTAAAAAATGAAAACATTACATTTAGTAAATTAATACAAACAATATTTAAATAATATATAAACATTAAATATTTGAAAGTTTGTTTTTTTTTTGTAAAAATTTAATATAATAATTAATATGTTGGTAAATTAAAAAGTTAAAATCTATAAAATTTTATGCTTAAAAATTAATTTAAATATAGAACAAATATATTTATATTCAGTCAAAAATAAAAAAAAAACGCAACTTTTAATATTAACAAAAATATAATCAAATTAATTTTATTATCAATAAACTTATATTTGATTAAATAATCATAAAAATAAAATATTAAGATATATTATCTAATAAATCTTTTACATTTCGTAACATAATTAATTTAATAAACTGAGATTTTCTATAAATTATATTACTTACACACACACAAATCCGGCTACATTTGTTTGTACAACATCGTCTTCAGGAGAATCAGCAAATGATACTGAAAGTAAGTGATGCAGTAAACTAGGTCCTGGTGTAACAGCAACCAATTTTGTTAAATTATCTTCTGCTTTCATACCCAAAGGCATACACGAAGATGGCAAAATTGGTGCTCCTATTTTAAATAATTTGGCTTCATTCCATTTTACTTCAAAACTATGAGGATAGAGTGGTGTTCTTAAACCATAAAAATATTCTCTGACAGACTGATCCCTAGCTTCATTTCTTTGCGTTTGACTTCTTTCTACAACACCCCCACTCTTTGGTAAAAATACCACTTTAACAAAGTCAGGCATATCTCTAACTAACTCATTATATAGCCTTTCTTGATCCAAAACTAAAATTGTATCAACTTCAAAAGCTTGTGCAGCATGTGTCAACATTTTGTAGCCTCCACCTTTAATCCACCCACATGTATTAATGACAATTCCAGAAACTTTTGCTTTTTTATTTGCCTGTAATCTATCGGAACATACTTCGGCTAATCTTGTAACAAGAAGATTATAAAGAATTGAATTAGAACTAGGAGTCTTGTGTCCAAAATGAAAAACCAGGGGAGCCTGTTGACTAAAACCATCGACAACATTCGATGGTCGTTCAACGAGTAGTGCACCGACTGTTCCTGGTATAGCAATATGTCCTTGTCCAACATCCAAATCAACGTATATAGGTCGTCTACCCATTCGAACTGCATAATTTAGAAGTAATCTACACAAAGTTGATTTGCCTACGTCACATGGTCCCACAACCATAAGAATTGGACCTCTTGTATCATCTTTCTCTGCTGCTTCTCTCATCCTTTCCATAGCAGCATGACAATTTAAATATAAACTCATTGGAGTTTCTTTTGCAACATAACTAACATCAGTTTTACCTATTAACTCCACACAACATCCTTGCCAGGTAAACACTGCAACTTTAGCCCCAAAAGTAAATTCATACTTTTTTCCTTTAACTAATTCTGTTCCAAAAACTTCAGCTAGGCCACTTTTTAACTAAATACAAAAAATCGGTATAAATGCAAATAATATAAAATATAATCATGTAAAATAATGTAAACAAATACCTCCAATGTCACTTTTTCATTCTTGCTTTCTAATTCAAATCGTAATTCACAATCAGGATCTAATTTAAACTCTTGTACCGGCGCTTTCTCTTCCGTCATTTTTAAAGAATTTAAAATTTTATTTTTAATTTCAGAAAGCTAACGATCCAGGAATTACTATTCACTTCATATCAACATATCTTCTTTAGCCTTCAATTTGAATTACGGCTACTTTAATCTGTATTTAAAATATGAAAAATTTTAGAACCATAAACACAAAACTCACGAAATGTGTATACACAATAGAACATATACGCTAAGTACTGTAAAGAGTAGAGTTCAATGCGATCGTATCATACATATAGTCGATTATCCCGCCATCTTCTGGCTGATACACCAAGTTATAAAAGAAGCTTCTACACGTCCCGTCTCTTTCCTAATGACCACGATTTTATTGGTTTACAGTACCTGTATACCTGAAATATTGTCAAACGTCTTTATCCGAACTCTGAATACAATAAGGGTAATAAACTAACCATATACTGTACACAACAACAAGTCGATTCTTCATACCGAGCCTATTGTACTCTCAACGCGATTAATGATCGATAATAACAGATTCAAATAGAGATCTAATTCACTGTGCCTTGTAACCGGTACAGACTACCTGACACAAGTAAGGAATACGATCAGACAACAATAAGAATTGAATGCACCCAAGTTTAGTGTAAATATGAATAACGTTACTTGCATAATCGAGAATAAGTCCACAGCGGCAAACAAATCTGCGCGCGTTTTTTTTTAATATTGCCGCATTGCTCGGTGTTTTGGCAACAATGTGCAGGTGACGATCACATTCAGCTATGACGTCGCATAAACAGGGGTTACTCAGCTTTTACCAGGAAAATGACAACGCGCATTAGTCATTCACGCATGCGCGCTAATAATTCTTCCTCGAAATGTGTACTTCGCTATAGTAGACATTATCAGAGTTACACTTCTGATATTACATATTATTCTACAGTTTACTACTCATGCACGAATTATTTTATTATTTGATTGCATTAGAAGATTCTTACTTTCATATGTACATATAATATATATTATAAATTCAATGTACATTACCTTATTTAAACTTTTAAGTTGTAAATAATTATATACTCTAAAATACAAAATTAAATATTAAAATTAACAAAAATTTGGATTATATTAACGCATTATTTTATGTCAATCCACATCCCACGAGTAATATTTAATTTTTTATTTTTCTTTTGTAATTACCTCTGGTTTTAATTAAAATATGTACATTTTTTCATTTCTTACAAATTTAATTAACTTTTCTTATTTATTATAAATTTTATAGTAAGCTTAACTGACTAGTAACTTTCATTATTCAAGAAAGAAATTATAAGTCTATTTTAAGTTATACACATATTTATACAATGCCTAATAATCGAACATAATTAAATATATGAAATGTTAATATGAATTATAATTGACTCATATTAATATTTAAACTATAATTAAATAATAAGTAATAAACTTAAGTTTAAATTCATTAAAATTAACTTATTGTCGCTAAAATAATAATTTTGATTTATTTCAATTTTTAAAACAAATGCAAATACTAGATTTTTATACATGCGTTTATATATAGATAAGTGCATGTATATTGTACATATTATTCAATTATATAAATCTCGTTGTTCATAAGCTTAAAAAAATACAACATTTAACAAGAACATTGTAATATCTTGAACATCTAAAATTCAGTAGTTAAACTAAAATTCAGTAGTTATCTATTTTGTGTAGCTCCTTTAAATTATTGTATTGATTTATTTTTAAATTTTCCATCAGTTTTTTTAAATTTCGATTTATTTTGTTTTACAAAATTCAAATTAATTAATCAATTCAATTTTAACTATTTATTATTACAAATTTCATAATATTACTTAATAGTTTTATTATTGTTTTATTTTTTTATTTTAATATTGTTGCCAATATTGATAGAAAAAAATCAAAAACATTATTCGTTGTATAAATAATTTGTATCTTTAAAGCAGAGACACTATTGTCAGTAACAATTGCTAAACTTGTAATTGCTTTTCATATTTTTTCTGTATTCTAAAATTCTTTTATCTGTGACGTCAAAATTAAGGAAAGTGTGTTCTTAAGAGACGTACATTAGTGCGCAGTAGTTAATAATTACTAAAGTTGTTCTGTGAAAAGAAACCTACTTTTTAAATGCTAATTCGTGGCATAGAAATATTTGAGTTTATCGGGTCATCACTTTGACACTCAATACACCGAATTTAAATCAGAGTTTCTATTTTCGACGCATTGGTAGAACTGTTTTTAAGTATAGTTTATTTTCTGTGACATTTCTTAAGGACCTGCAAAGTCTTTTTTGCTTCAGAAAGATGTTGGTTATTGGTAAAAGATTGTGCGGTATCGTAAAAGAAGAACTTTTTAATGTAAGATTACATTCTACGAATATGCAAATAGCTCCTTTGCAAAGAACTGCCCTTGAAGAAAAATGTATCCTTGTGGACGAGTTTGATAGGCCTATAGGTGAAGCTACAAAAAAACATTGTCATCAAATTTCAAAAGATGGATGTATACCATTACATAGAGCATTTAGTATATTTCTTTTTAATAAGAAAGGTGATTTGCTTATACAAAAAAGATCTGCTACAAAAGTAAGTTATTATATTTATTATTTATTATGCTAATAAACGTCCATTGTAAGCATGTCCGTTTACAGATGGTTATTAAAAGCTACTTTTTTATATTTGTAAATAATATTTTTTACCTACAGAAATTATATTTCTACCAATTATAAACAGGAATAGAAATAGCTTTAATATTTTAATGTTTTTTTTCAATTTATCATAGATAACATATGTCAAATAATAAAGTATAACTAGAAATTTTGAAATTCAATCAATATATGTTATAAAAGCTTATCATGATACAGACTTCAATAATTGTAATATTTTATACTTTAGGGAGAAATATATTATAGTTTATTTCCTAATAGATTTAATCAATAATTTTGACTAACATAGATTAATTTTTCATGAAGTAAAAATGTATTCAAACTTATCTTGGTTAAATATTCAAAATTATAATTTTAAATACAATAAGAATTTAATGAATTTTATTATTTTATTTAATTAAATTATTTGCATTGATATAATTAACATTTTTATTTTAAAGAATTGTTTGAATTGTAGTTTAGATTATTAAATAATTTTTTATAAATTTCAGAAATATTATAAAATAAAAAGTATTTCAAGCAAAAATTATAATATAATAATAATAATATATAATTCTCTCACCACATTTTCTTTTTGTATCATATTATATAATTACATAGAATTTTATTGTATAATGAGAGGAATTATTAATAATAATATATTCTTTTTAATATTTTTCTGAGAATTTAAACTTTTTCCTCTACATATTTACAGGAATATTTGCAATCTAATACTACAAATTAATTTATTTTCTTGCAACATTAGCATTCTAAACTGGTATTTACATTATATCTTGTGAAAATAATTATATTATTATTACTAATTAAATAAAATTAGAATGATTTATAAATTACAATAGAAGTTAAAAATATCTATTAATGTGAAAAATACTTTATTTAAAATATATTTTATTGAATTTCTTCATAGATAACTTTTCCTGGTTTTTATACAAATACTTGCTGCAGTCATCCGTTAGTAGATATTGAAGGGGAGAGTGAAGAAGTGGATGCCCTTGGAATTCGAAGAGCTGCACAAAGAAGACTTAGTTATGAATTGGGAATTCCAAGTAAAGAAGTTCAGCTTCAAGATTTTTGTTATTTAACTAGAATTCATTATCAAGCAGCAGGTGATGAAATTTGGGGAGAACATGAAATAGATTATGTACTTTTTTTACAACTGAATAAGATTACTCTTGATCCAAATCCTGATGAAATTAGCGAAACTCGATGGATATCGAAAGATAATATTAACAATTTTATAAAAAATATTGATTCTCCTTTGACTCCATGGTTTAAATTAATACTTGAACATAAATTGCCATTATGGTGGAATAATTTAAATATGTTACACAAATTTCAAGATCATTTAACTATTCATCGTTTTAAAAAAACATGATGTATAATTCACTAATATTATATTGTTAGCTTTTTGTAAATTCGTTTAAAAATTTTGATAAAAAAATATGAAACTATTATTTAAAAAAGATTTTTGAGAAACTTATTTAAATATATTCATTTTTAATATTTTCAAAATTTAAAAAAAATTTTTTTATCTTATATACATTGTGTAAGCAAATCAAGTATATTAATGAAGTACGATCTTAAAGTAAAATATAAAATATTTTACAAAATAATCATGAAAATAAATTTTTTCATATATAATAAGCTTTTTTAATTTTATGAACATTGTGAAATATTATATAATGATAATGTTCAATGATAAAATAAAATTTATACTGTACATTTTTTTATCTATATAATATAAATCAAATAACTATGTATTTTAATGTATTACTCACAATACTAATCAAATCAAATACATTTTTATTTCTTATTTCTAAGACTGAAATTTATACTTTAAATACTTATATGTATAATATTTCAATGTAAAATAATAGCATATTTTTAATATTGTGCAATATTCTTATGAGACATCATGTATTAATATATATATATATATCTGTTTTCTAATTAAATATACAAAAAAAAATATTATTTTAGTTGTTATTAAATCAAAACTATTATTTTATTATAAATGCAATAATATATTAGCTAGAAATTATATTTATATATATGAACAAGTTTATAATGTTAGTTAAGTTTTATTTAGAAAATATTTGTAAATTTAGTTTAATTACAAGATAAAATATCTTTTTTGTCCTCTTTGATGTATTTCAAACCTGTACCAATTTTATGATGCTCCTCTGCTATTACATGTTAGCTATAAGGTAATTTTCTCTCATAATAACAATCTTAAATTGATCTTTCAATTAAAAAGTGTAATTTTGAAATTATTTTATAGCTCTCTTTCATCAACAATTTCTTTGTTTTATTAATTTTTTAAATAATCTTGAAAATTATAAGCGACTATATAAAGATTAATAATTCTAATCAAATAAAGTGATAATCAGATGCTACATAAATACACAATCTTTTTATGTATTTTTAATTAAAATTAAAAAAATAATAATTTTTAGTGCGCAAAATTTCATTTATAACTTTTTCATTTTCAAGCAATGATTTTCGTTAATTATAATCATGTATGTTTTCTGCTGTATCAATATCGAAAACTTTACTTTGTTAAAAATAGTGTTTCAATTTATTGTAATTGTAAAATATTTTTGTAATAAATTTTATATTTGTAACAAAAATGTAAATTTTATTTAAATTAATTTTTGTATGATGTATATATTAGATGTGCATATTTTCTTTTTAATATTCACTTATTTCATTTTCATAGTAGTACTTTTTTCAATAAATATTCTAATTATTTCATTTATATAATCAGTATTATTGTTTAATTAAATGTCAATTTATTTTAATAAAATTTATATTTCAATTAATTTTCATGCAATTTATAAAGATATATTTACATTTATAATTTTGCAGGAGTAAAAATTTAAGTATATAATATTTTTAAAAACTAGTTTTATAATACCGCTAAACTCAACAGTACATTAAACATCCCTATACATTAAAAACCAATCAAGTTAGAACTTAATTATATGATATTTGTTTGAAATGTATTTAATTGCAGTTTTTCACATTCTGTATAATTTCAATAAGTGAAGATTTGACTAAACGGAAATTTCCTAACATTAAAAACAATGTTTTCATAAATTATTATAATTGTATTTAGTAAATTTCATTATAAACTAAAAATATAAAAACAATTAAAATTATGAATAGGTATCAATAATGGTGAACATTATTTAAATGATTAGCTTAGAACGAGATTAAAAATGCTTAGATATGTAAAAGAAATACAAATGTTCATAAAATTACCAAAAACATATGGTACGATAATGGAATAAAAAAATAATAAATATATGTATAAACGAAAAAAGACTTAAATTTCTTTTTATATTTTTTATATATTATTCGGTATTCCATTTTCCAGAACTCCAAAAATACATTGTTTTGCATTTATTAAATAAAATTTTAATAAATAATTGAATTGGCATTATAGTTGCAGGTGTTTTTAATTAAAAAATCGACTGTAACTTTTAAGAAAGCTATAACTAAATTTGACAACACTTGACCCTTAAATAGCAACCTTTATAATATACTTCTTTTCATTTTATAACTCGATAACAAAATTTACCGTAAAATATGAACTGTATATTATAAATGAAATATGCTATAGATTATGCTTACAATACACATATAAAGTTGAATAGGAGTAGAAAAACTAGAATTGCGAATTTTAGCGAATTTTATGAGTTGGCGATCATGGGACCGGCTTTTAACTTACTTACTTGTTTGCTTAACCGCTTCTAGTGTGTGTTACTGCTGTTGTCGGCCCCCAAACGAATCTTGCAAACGGTAACGCGATACTTGCCGCTTGATGGTGTAGGAAAAAGCGGCCCTGTAAGCGTGTAATGTGTGGTCTGCTTGGTTTGCTACGTGTCGTGCAGTCTGGCTCCGCATTTGAAGAATTAAGTTTGTAGTTAGATAAGCGCACGCCGCTCAAAACCAATTGCAGTACCTCATGGAGATCACGCCGTTATAAGAACAGCTGAGCGTGAAGATCTCAAGCACCTTTGCTGTGCGAGTATAAACGAAAACGCAAGATAGAGAGCAACTGAAAAGAATATGCAGCCCAGCAAAACGACGACAACGACGGCGACTGCCTCGCCTTCCGGCAATAAGAAGGTTTTTTCTCTCGATAAGAAGCCCGTCGCTAAGCAGGTCAAATCCTCCACGTTGACGAATGCTGCCGGTCTTAACTCCCTCATCACCTTCACCATCCTCCTGCTCGCATGGATCTCCGGTTTCGCCTCGCGGCTTTTCGCCGTCATACGCTTCGAAAGCATCATTCACGAATTCGACCCTTGGTACGAATAAAACCATGTGTGCTTGTATTTTTTCTTTTTTCATTTTAATCTACAAGCATATTCACTGAGAATCTTGCAGCTTTTTTCTTTATTGCATTTTTTATCGATTACATTTACTTGGACATGTATTACTTATACGATAAATTCACCATAAATTTATTGATACACCTTAAAAAGCAACAGTATTTTATTTATTATATGTAAAAATGAATAACTTTACATTAAAATGTATACGTGTGGGGAGGTGTGATTATTTATATAATATACGCACATGTACTTTTATTGAGATATTTAAAAAAATATTAATTTTTAATAATTTATTATTTTCTAATTTCATATGTTAAAGTCAATATTGTAATTTCAATTTTTAAAGAAAAGAAAAATATAAGAATGTACTTATCTGCACTAAAATGATAACGAAGAACTAACAGATAAAAAATTAAGCAAATTACCTTTCCACTAATAATGTAAAATCAAATATTTTTGGTATAAGTAAATATTATATTAGTTTCATTTATATTACTAAAAACGAATGAATATATTTTTAATGTTAATAATATGTTATTTCCTTTAATTATACAAATTTACTTAAATTTTCAAAATAATATACAATATACATTATCTGTATACCTTTATATTAAAAAATTTTTTCATTTTTTATATTAAAAAATTGTTTTTATAATTTAAAAAATTTTTATACAGGTTCAATTATCGAGCAACAGCATATATGGTACAACATGGTTTTTACAATTTCTTAAATTGGTTTGATGAAAGGGCATGGTACCCACTAGGTCGTATTGTTGGTGGAACAGTTTATCCAGGTCTGATGATTACCTCAGGATCAATACACTACATCTTTTCATCTCTAAATATACCAATTCATATTAGAGATATATGTGTTTTTTTGGCACCAATATTTAGTGGACTTACGGCTATATCTACGTACTATTTAACAAAAGAATTATGGAGTGCAGGTGCTGGACTGTTTGCTGCCTGTTTCATTGCTATTGTTCCTGGTTATATTTCAAGATCAGTTGCTGGCAGTTATGACAACGAGGGAATTGCCATATTTGCATTACAATTTACTTATTATCTGTGGGTGAAGTCTGTTAAATCTGGTTCAATTTTCTGGGCTTCTATGACTGCTCTGTCATATTTTTATATGGTTTCTGCATGGGGAGGATATGTGTTTATAATTAACTTAATACCTCTGCACGTTTTCGTATTGCTCATTATGAATCGTTTTAGTCAACGTCTTTTCACGAGTTATACAACATTTTATATCCTTGGACTGTTATTCAGTATGCAAATTCCATTTGTTGGTTTTCAACCAATTCGAACATCTGAACATATGGCCGCTGGTGGTGTATTTTGCTTACTTATTCTAATTGGAACATTAAAGTAAGTAATATGTTACTTATCTGTATAATATACGATGCTTTTAAATATAAAATAAAAATAAAATATTTATATACAAACCACAAATAAAAAAATAATTTGAATTAATTTCTGTAGCAGAATGTTTATTGGTCATTTTAATAATCATATTGAATCTACAATATATAAAAATTATTGTTTTAATTCCAGATATCTTAGAACTTTTTTGACAAAATCAGAAATTAAGTACTTTGGCGGAGTTGTAGCTGGCATAGCCGTTGTATTATTAATTGTTTTAATTGGTTTAACATATGCTGGTTTTGTGGCACCATGGAGTGGTAGATTTTATTCCCTTTGGGATACTGGCTATGCAAAAGTACATATTCCTATAATTGCCTCTGTATCAGAGCATCAACCAACAACTTGGTTTAGCTTCTTTTTTGATTTACACATACTTGTTACAACATTCCCAGTTGGACTTTGGTACTGTATTAAACACATCAATGATGAACGTGTTTTTGGTAAGATTAATTAATGTAGCATTGCTTACTTACATTTAATAAATTTTATTTTGTAATAAAGTTAAAAAAAAAATTCTGCAATTAGCTGATAAAAGTTTTAAAAATTATTTTTAATTTATACACACTGTAATTACAAATTTTTCATTAATTAGTGATTTAACTAATTTTAAAGCATCTTGACAACTTCACAATACGTATAAAAAATTAAAAATAGAATTTAGATATAAAGTAAAAAAAAATGTTATAAAAATATTTGTTACCATCTATATGCATTCAAGATTTTTAGAGCAACGTAAAAATATTAAAATTGTGCAAAATTTTTTCTGTCAGTGATTCTGTACGCTATCAGTGCGGTATACTTCGCTGGTGTAATGGTTCGTTTAATGTTAACACTGACTCCGGTGGTATGCATGCTCTCCGGAATCGCATTCAGTGGCCTTCTGGAGCTGTTCCTAAAAGAGGAAGATCGCGATGAAAACAACGGCACTAACGCGAGTGAAGAGGAAAGCGAAGAAGAGCAAGAGAGAAGTCCAGGTCGAGCTCTGTACGATAAAGCTGGCAAACTCAGGAGAATGAAGCACGAGAAACCTAAAGGTCACGGCGATGGCCTCGGAGCTAATGTTCGTAACGGTGTGGTCTTCTTTATACTGGTATTACTGATGATGTTTACGGTGCACTGCACTTGGGTGACGAGCAATGCTTACTCGAGTCCCTCCATAGTATTGGCGTCTTATAGTAATGATGGCGGAAGAGCGATTCTCGACGATTTTCGCGAAGCTTACTACTGGCTTGCTCAAAATACACCCACGGATGCCAGAGTTATGAGCTGGTGGGACTACGGGTACCAAATAGCTGGAATGGCAAATAGGTACAGTTGCATTTTCATACATTCTGACTCTCAATAGTGATCCTAAATCATATCTCGCTTGTACTGTAGTACTGCAACATTGAAAACGCTAAAAAAAATTGAAAGATTTAAGCTACAATCGTTGCTTACCTTTAGCAAGAGTAAAATAAATTTTTTTTATTTAAAATTTCTCGATTAAGCAATGAACAACTTTCGTATAAATTAATTAAATTGATTAAAAACTACCAAGATACTAATTCTTTACAACAATAAAAATAGAATATAAAAAATAAATAATTTTATTCCAATTCGATCACTTTTATCTCCTGTAAGGATTATTGGAATTTTTTAAACAATAATTGAGCTTTTTTTAATGCTTGAAAACTTTGAATTTTTAGAACAACTCTTGTAGACAACAATACTTGGAATAATTCTCACATTGCTCTTGTTGGTAAAGCAATGAGTTCCAACGAAAGTGCGGCTTATGAAATTATGACGTCTCTCGACGTAGATTACGTGTTGGTCATTTTTGGCGGAATGATTGGTTACTCTGGTGATGATATAAATAAGTTTTTGTGGATGGTGAGAATCGCCGAAGGCGAACATCCCCAAGATATTCGAGAAAGTGATTATTTCACTGAAAGAGGAGAATTTCGTGTTGATGCCGAGGGATCACCGACCCTCTTGAACTCTCTCATGTATAAACTTAGCTATTATCGTTTTGGAGAAGTTAAAATTGATTATCGTTCACCTTATGGTTACGACCGGACTCGTAGCGCAGAAATTGGCAATAAAAATTTCCAGATTACGTACTTAGAAGAGGCCTATACCACTGAACACTGGCTTGTTAGAATATACAGGTAAAAGCTCAATATTCACACGAAATTTTACCAAGTACACGCACGATGACTTTTTATCATAAAAACTGCTTTCATTCTTTCATAAATTCTTATTATTACGTACAATTAAAAGTTGCAAGGCTCTTATATCGTACATATATTTTTATTAACGTAAATGCAAACAAAATTTGTAGAAATAAAATTAATTTTAGGGCAAAAACTAACTTCTCGTGTATTAAAATTAATTTCTTAATTCAACACTAAGTTTTAAAAAACATCATTTGGGAACGATGGGAAAATATAATATATTTTTAAAAGTTTTTTTAGTCGATTATCGTGTAAAAACTTTAACTTTAATTAAATTTTATTTTAAATTAGGGTGAAGAAACCGAATGAGTTTAATCGACCAAGAATACCAATATCCAAGCGTTCAATTGCACGTCAAACGAGTTCATACATCAGCAGAAAGGTTGGTAATGCATTTTACGAAAAATTTAAATTTAATAAATTTTTAAAAAATGTAGTTTATCGTATCATTTTTTTTTTCTTATATAAATGCATAAATCGATATGAAAATGTTGTTTAAGAAATGGGGGGAACATTGATTTTTCAGACTGCCAGAAAAAAGAAAGGTTTCATCAAGGGACGTCCTACAGTCGTTAAGGGTCAAAAACCTCAAAGAAGAACATCAACGTAACATGAACAACATTCCGTTAAAAATAAATAATGATTTTTTTTTAATTCAAAAAATATCACCATCTCTTGGATCTGTAGATCGTGATTTTAATGAATCATTATACAATTATTAAGAAAAATGTTTTCTTATACGCACTTACATCTAATTATTTCTACTTAAAAAAAATATAGTTACAAAGTGATCAAAAACATTTTTTGTTTATCGCATCTTTTTATTCACCAAGTATAGTTTTGTAAAAAATAAATTAAAAGAAATTATATTTACAAATAATAAGTTTTTAAAGTAAATAGAAAATATTTTTACAAAACTTATTTTGATAAATAAATAGATGGTATAAAAAATTTTGAAAATAGTACAATACGATTTGATTCTTGGAATCGCTTTTATCTGTTTGCTAGTATCGTATTTTATATGTTTACACACATTTTATTTAAAAGTAATTATCACCTATTTTTAACTGTGACTATAAAATGTTTAATTTGAAAATTATTCCACAATAGATTTGGTCAGTAAGTGAAATTATATTTATACGAAAGAAAGAGCAATAAATTCTAAATCTGCTCCTTTTTAAATGCATAAATTAAATTACTTTTTTTGATATATTGTGAGTGTAAAGGGAATCAATATTTGCAATGATTTTTCTGAAACTGAACTAATTAATTAGCCTGCGAAGGTCGATATGTGTGTCTTGTGTACACCGTTTGTTGTATAGTCTTGTTATGAGATAAACATTGGAAGTAATATTTTGATTTATGTAATCATTTCATAAAATTCTCCATTATTTTCTAATTATTATATATATATATTTTTTCATTAGTATCAATTGCATTTATTTAAAGAAAAATATTTATCTTTTTTTTTATGTTAAGTAAGTTTTATATTTTAATGAGCATAAATTATTACATTTTGAAGTTATATTGCAATAATATACTATTGTATAAAGTTTGAATAAAAGTATTAGTAATAGCTTTAATGAATTACAGAACATAAATTATATTCGTATAAATTTTTTTTTATTTGAGAATTTAAAATCTTGTTTTGGATATATTTTGTAGTTGATGGTACCATTTTTGTTGGATACCAATAAATTATTTTTAATTTTCATCTATGGTATAATTAGCAACTAAAAGAATCTATAATAACAAAAAAAACTATGTTTAAAACATTTTTTTTTATGTGAGACTTTTAATTTTTTATGTAAGTGACCTATTTTTAAAAGTTTAAATAATTATTCTTAAATTATAGATTAGACAAAATGTTACGGTTATCATTTTAACATTTTATATTCAAGCTGTTTTGATAAACAAAAAAAA
Organism: Platyscapa corneri; assembly: GCA_018907185.1. Lineage (NCBI taxonomy): Eukaryota > Metazoa > Arthropoda > Insecta > Hymenoptera > Agaonidae > Platyscapa > Platyscapa corneri. The sequence goes on from JACCHW010000029.1 coordinate 1,816,384, forward strand.
ATTAAATTCTTTTAACGATCTCAGAAATAATAATGTATAATTTTTTGCGACTGCAAAGTAATTATTTTTCACATTATAAATAAGGTTTTTAAATAGTTCAAGACTGTTCTTTAAATATAAATATGTAAAAATAAAATAAAATAATTTGATATTTTGAATTCTACTGAAATATAATAGTCAATAGCTTTCAACACAATTCAAAATTAAATATAAAATTTTATAAACATAAAATTTGAAAAAAACTACGATAGTAACAATTTAATAAATCCAAAAATTTCTAAAAATATCTAAAATAATGCGGACAATTTAAACAATCGTATAGAATGTCGTTTCCTTATAAAAATAAATACAAATCTACCAGATAAAAATATAAAAAATTAGTTTGTATATATTTTAATTTTATTTTTAATTAATTTGTACTCACTGTGATCAAATTATTACCTAGTAAATCTTTGTAAAACAAATTATTTCGTGGATTTAGTACTAAAACATCTTTATTGAAATTCTTATTAAAACATTAATAAATCATTAATTTAAATACAAAAGAAATTTGAGAATAGTAAAACAACTCATAATACTGAATGAGAATTGGGAATTTATATATGAAATTCATATGAGATAGAAAGTATTTCAGTGTGGCTTGTTAAACAAAAAGGCATTTAATTTTGAGTGATAAGAAAGCAAAAACTCATGTGTGAATATGAATAAATGAATTTAAAAGACCTAATAATAAATAATTCAATTTTATTTATTAATAATGTTAAATTAAAACAAAAGTTAAAACATAATATATGATAAATAATAACAATAATCAATGGAAATGAAATTATATTAATTTCGTTACTTTCAATAAACATGAAATTTTCTATTATAAATTCAGAATCAATTTTTTTTATAACTATTAAATAAATTTTGATAAATTGTAAATTTATTAATAGTAGTTACAACTTAATAAAGATATAAAGATAATTGAAATAAGAATTTATCTACTAAACTTAATTATTTTTAAAAAATTTTAAATACATTATTATAATTAACAGAAATAAAATTAATTAACAAGATTTTTTCTATCTTTATTGAAAGGTATAAACATTATATTAGTCGTCCTAAACTCTTTTAGAATTATAATTTTATATAATAATAATACGCAATAATAAAGTATTTTGAAATTACTTATACATTAATTTTTTTAATATAAAAAATTGTTTGCTTTTATTTAATGTTACATGGCATTTTAGAGCTAATTATTATACAATAAATGGAAACTTAGAATAAATCTTTTATTCATAAACAATAGATTTTATAATTATTTATAAAATTGTATGTTTAAGTTTTAATATTTTTAAGGATTACTATTAAAATAATCTTCAATTTTAAAAATTTGTGGTGTTTGATAAACTGCTTCAGTAGGTAAGCTAGACGATGGTTCGAGTGTTTTTTTCTGAAACAAAAAGTATTAATAATAACAACAATAACTATTTAAAATATATATTTTTTTATTGACAATGTACATTATACTTTTAAAAGCACAATCAATCTACTTACAAACATGGAAAAAGGGTTAAATTTTTTTTCTGAAGAATTCTGAAGGCTTGATTCTGCGATTTCCATATTTGCCTCGAGAGTAGCAAGATCAAGATTCACTCTTGTAATAAAGAATTCTAAAGCGTCAATTCTTTTACAAAGATTATTTACTTGCGGTTGTAAGGATAGAAATCGTGGCACATTTTCGGATATAGATTTATCTCCTTTAACTTGCAACTATTAAAATAATAATTACAAAATAATTAATAAATTAAATTAGTTTTTTTTAATACAAATTTATTTTATTGTATCTCTTTATCAATTTTTAATACATTTTATCTTAAAATTATATCTTGAATTTGTATTTATATTAATAATTCATGGTTATTTTATATAAAGTAATTATTTTTAATTATACCTAATGCATTTATTTTCATTAGTAATCCATAATAAATATAAAAATTTTAAATTCGCTAAAATACTGTGTATAACATTATACACAAATTTAAATAAGAGTATTCAGTTTAAGCAGACAATGATATCTAACAATTATCTCTCTTAAATCTTGATTTATCTTTCTTAAATTCACGAAATAATGAAAAATAAAAAAATTCGTAAAATATTAAAATTAATAAATAACATTTAAGTTTATGTTACAAATTTGCTTTTCATAATCGATTTTAGTTCTAATGAACTCTAAAAATAAATAAAATCAAAATCTGCTTTCAACATAAATGATTTAAAATAAAAAAAAACCGTAAAGTTAATATTTATCTTTACATTTTTAATAAAAATTCCAATCTATTAATTTTTAATTTCAAATTCTCGAATTTTCAAATTATTAACTCTTCATTATATATATTATTATTTTATTCAACAATAAATACATTTTTTAACGATTTCAAATTTATAACACATTTGTCAATTTTCATTATTTTCTTTTCTTCTACTGTAATAAATGTTGTAGATGTCTATAATGATACAATATTTCTAATTGTATCATAATAAGTCTTATCGTTTTTAATCTTGTCTACATACTTTGCATCTATTTCCTTTGTCATTTTTCAAAAATCTATTTCCCCTAGATTCCTTTCCCGTTCTAAAATTAGTAAATATTTACATCTCTTTTTTAAACTTGTGTATATAAATATGTTTTGTTTTACTTCTTGTATTATTTTTCTGATTCCATTTACTTATTTCAAATTTTTTTAATTTTCTTTTCTTTTTGCAATTATTGATCCTTTATTTTCATTATTTCTTTTCGAGTTTTCTTCTTTTTTTCTATTCGTATTCTACTTTAAAGTTTATAATTTCTCTGTATTTTTTCTTTTTTAAATATGATATTTTCTATTTTCCACTTTTTGATCCAATTTTTATGTAGTATACATCACCTTCACTTTTCTTTTTTCTTAACAATTTTTTTTTTTAAAAACACTTTTCTTTACTTAAACTATTTCTTTAAGTCCGTTTTTATTTCGTCTTTAATTTTATTTCTAAATTCTTTCAATGTTTTTAAGTTCTTCTTTATAAATTTTTGTTTTTACATTCTTATATCAACAATTTTATTATTATACTTTTTTTCTTTACTTTATTGCAGCAAATATAATGTCAGCTATTGGTGATTTAATTCTATTCTAACTCTTATTTCCATGCTTTTTATATTAAATTCTTCTTCGTTTAGCATTATATAGAAAACTGCAAAACATCTTGATCTCAAATTATAAGTAAAATATTAATATTTTTCATTCTTTTTTTTTATTTAACATACCAATTTTTATGTTTTATAACCGAGCTAGTAATTTGTTACCTTCTTGTTCTTTTTGTTAACTTTTAAAATCTTTTTCTCGTTTCCTATTGATTAACCCATTTTTATTCTATATCTACATCACCTTCTATAATTACTCCATTTCCTTGTTTTTTGACAGAGTTGTTTTATTTGATGATAGATTATTCTTTTCTTGTCTCTTATTATTTTATTGTATATTTGCTCTAATATATATAAAAAATACAAAATTGTAAAAAAATTGACAATCTTTTTCAAATTTGTGAAAAACTATCATAAAATTGAAATCATATTAATATTTTAAACTTTATCAACTATAAAATATATTCACCAAATGAACATAAGTCATTTTTTATTAAATTTAAAATTGAATATTGCAATTCAAAACATTAAAATTACTAAAAATTGCGTAGTTGTATAACTTTATAATTTATTTTATTAATAATTGAACTACATTAAGAAAAATAATTAAATTTACATTTAATTTATATCTTAAAATTTCAGAATATAATATACATGATCATATTTTTTAGAAATTAATTTAAGACTTGATAATATGTCTATTGGACATAATATCTTTTAATTTGTTAATATGTTATTAATTTTTAAATGAATGTTAAAAAATATAATCATAACTAATTAAAAGATTCAAGAACTTAATATTTTCTATATGCATCTCTATTATTCAAAATTTTTTGGAATCTTTATCAATTATTTTTTAATGAATATCTAAAATTTTAATTATAATAAACACTTATTTTAAAAATATTATGTTAATTAAAAAATAATCGTTGAAAATGACAATTAATATATTAAAATTAATTGTATCGCTAATTTTAACTTGTCTTTTCTAATAAGAAATATAAATAAAAATACAAACCATTCCAACAATTGATGTGAATTCTTCTAATCGTAATTGCATTTCTTCTACTGTTTCATAAACACCTTTCAGCTAAAAAAATTAAAATTTTGTATAAAAATATATACTTTTTATCTTATAGTTTCAAATTAAATATTATAATTTAACAATAAATTGTTAATGTAGCACGCTAAAAAACTCAAGATTAATTAAAAATTTAATATTATTAATTTTATTATTATTTGGTACAATTAATTATTTAGTATTTAATTTGTATGGAAAAATAAAATATATTTTGAAGAATAGGTTTGCATTAGCTTTATACCGCATTATTTTAGTAGAAGTTTCTACATCATCACTTTCACCAGATACTACAACCCACCACACCCATTCAAGTGATACACAAAATTTTAGTTCTACAATTGCAGCTCACTTAAATTTATCAACAATAACAATTCGACAGAATGTAAAATTGTTATTTACTTCAGCATCCATGTCTACTGTTGCATAAGCTGCATAATCACTCGCCATTTCTTGTATCACATCTGAAGATGTTCCTGACATATTGTCTAACTTTATTTTCAAATTATTTATTATTAAATGATCACTGATAGAACTGCTTAGTAACTAAACTAAGCAAATACTGCAAATAGTGATAAGAAATAGTGACTAACATCAGAGACCTCTAGATAAAGATTCATTGCTCATTCTAAATTTATTCAACTCTTCTTGCGAACCCGCCATGAATGCTTCCAAAAATTATTTACATACACTTTAAAATAATTGAATAATACAATAAAAATTAATTTCTTCTAAAATTAATTTTTTATGTAATTAAAAAATATATTTTATAAATATATATAAATTATATAAAATTTAAAAATATGATAATTAACATTAACTTTCTAGTCTTAATACCCAAAATACTATAATAATATAAAAATTTGAATTTTATTAATATAAAATATGTTATCAACAATTTCAATAAAATACTTTTATTATTTTTTATATTTTTAAAAATCTCATTAATAAATATTTTAAATCTTTACTTATATGCTATATGTTTATTAAAATTTTTTCGTTTTATATTTAAACTACCTGAATGAGTTTGTTAAAAATTTAATTTAAAAGTGGATCAAGATACTTTAATTAAGAATATATTTTTATTAAATAAAATTATTATAGTAGTCACATTGAATTTAAAATAATTAAAATTTTAATTTTAATTGATAAATTAAAAATACGTAAATTAAAGAAAATCCTTATTTTAATTACTGTTATTATAAAATATAAATTAATTATAATTAGTATAATATTAAAATTTAAAACACATTAATTCAATGAAAAAATATCGAATATTTGTATTTTTTGCATTTATAATTTTATACACATAAGAAATTTAGAACCACAAGTTAGTAGATAAAAAAAAATTGTAAAAAACACAATAGAATTTAAAAATAAAATATTAGACATCTTATTTATAGCGATCTTATTTCAGTTTTTTAAACTAATAATTTCATTTTTTAATACAAATGTGAATTACCAAATTAAATAACAAATTAAAAAATATATAAAATAAAAATTTTTGACGCATTTTTTAAAATTACGATTTTTAAAAGTACCATTTCTTCGATATGCATATTACAATTTAGGAAATTGACTATTCCTAATGATGTTTTGATGTTGTATCTTAGAAGACAATGAAAAAAACAAATTATTTAATTAAATTATTATATTAAAAACACGAAACACTCTTAAATTAGTTAAAAATCATTTCAATCCTACTTATTTTCACTTTGCATTTAAATAATAAATTACATCAGTTCTCCATACCAAATTTATCAATTTTTTTAATACCTTTTTTATATTTTAAGTGTGTAATTTTTTTTAATGTCAGTAAAGGCATTCCGTAAATTCTCAAAAAAAGGCGACGATTCTTTATGAGAGAAACCTATTTGTTAGATAGTAAGCTTATATATTGTAAATCTCTAGATGAAAATTAAAGCTCTAGAAATTGCTTGAATCCAAGTGAATGAACTCACACTGGTAATTCTTTGAGTAACTTATAAATTTTCAAAATAAATTGTTTGTCCAATTTATGTTTGAGCAAATATTATTATCATCATCATCATCAATTCAATTCCTATTTGTATAAATATTTAAAATGAAAATGTTCAAAATTAAACTTAACAAAGAACAAATTAACGAGATTTGGAGGCTAAAGATGAAAAGATTTAAATTAAATAAAATTTTTATACAAAACTGCCTGATTTGTTTCTTTCTTCATAGAATTAAATTTTACTGTTACGATTTTCACACATTTCTTCAATTATTATAATTCTCTAAAAAATTTTTATATTTATTTATTTATTTCATTTACTTCCATTTATTTCATCCTTTTTCTTACGTCTTTGCGCGAAGATCCCATCTACTTCTTCATTTTTCTATACAACTATTTAATTACGAAATATGATAAGAATCGGTTATCTTACGATATGTTTAAATCGTTAAAACCAGATATCGTTTCATTCACATCTTTATATTATTTATGAGAAAAATTTATGTTTATTGGGTTAACATCGTTATAAGAAATTATAGTATATACGAATTGCTTTATTATTATGAATATTTTTGAATACTTTCGATTAATTCTTAAATATTTACAATTGTCTGTACCTGTGTTTTTTAAACTTCATTTTGAGAAACATTAATTTTTTTCTCTTTTCCTTTAATAGTATCCTTCAATGAAAACGCTTTAATGTCTTCGTTGCTTTTCATTGGCTTAACTTGATTCATAAATTGACTTTATGCTTTGTTTTTTTTTTTTAAAGTTAAACTTCTGTAAATATTTATATATATTTATCTTTACTATTCTTTGTTTATCTCTCCATAAAAAATATTCGATTCGGTAATAATTCAAAAAGAGTTTGATTAAAAAAAGACTTCCTGTTAAAAATTCTCTTAATAAATAGTTTTCAATTTAACCTTCATAATTACTGTTAAAAATACATATTCAAATATGTTTTAATTATCGCAGTATATAAAACATGTAGCCATTATCACCCACCAGCAAATTCAATATTTGATAATCATAATTTTAGGATAATAAATCTTAGATAATAATAATTTTTTGTAATAAACTGAAAATTAAATTAAGTAAGGTAGAACTTTTTCAATATAGATTCTAAAGTACAAACGTTGTATTAAAATTCATCAAATTAAAATTATTACCATTTTGATATTATAAAACGTTGAAAAAATAATCGACTGGGTAATATTTTATGCCAAAGATCTAATTTTTACAAACTTATACAATATTTATTTTGAAAAAATTATAAAACTTTGTACATTATATTAAATTATATTAAATTTTTTTGTTTAATATTAAAAATATTATTTTAAGCTTACAATGAATTTCACAAAATTTCTAAATACTTGCCAGAATTTTACTTTAATTATTATTTTATATACCATAATACATTTACTATTTCTATAATAGATTTGTTGTTACACATTCTAACGTTTGATATACAAATACTTATATTTTTCACCATTTCTTTTTTATTAAATTAAAAATAATTATGATACTAACTTATTCTTTAATTTGCTTATTAAAATGAACAATCGAAATCATTAAATTTAATTTATGCAAAGACAACAGTTATTTGTAATGAAAGTGAAATGAGAAGAAATTAAAGGTATTGGTATCGATAATAGAGGACTACAAATTTTATCAATTGCATGAATTTCCAATGAAAATGTAATTATTCGTAACAAATTTAATTTATAATTAATTTGACATAAAATATGTCTTTGGAATACTTAATCAATGTGTGAATTCATATTTTTAAATGAAAAACATTTGAATAATTTCTTATGAAAATCTTAGTCTTTTTTCAAGAAATTTATGATCATAATTATTTTAATCGAGATGCAATTTTACAAAATACATATAAAATAAATAAAACTGTTTTAATGAACAAAAGAAATATTCTCACATAGTAATAAAGCAAACAGCATTCAGAAAATAAACGTAAAAATTAAAAATCAGGAATAAATAATGTAAAATTATAATGTCATACCTTTAATTCGTGTGAAAATAAATAAATGAATGTAAAAATATTAAATCTTTAGTGACTTATCATGTCCTCTTTTAAAAATGTCTGTTCCCACAATATAAAAAAATATTAACGAGGAAGTTATAAATTCTTTGAATAAAATAAAATAATAAATACTGTTAAGGAATCCATCCGGAATTAAATAAAATCATTTTCGTTTGTTGTATTATTAATATTGATCTAATAAAGTGAGAACTCGCTAACCGCATTTTTCAATTTTAGGTATATTTTATTTTTATTAATAAAAATTAGAAAAATCATAAAATATTTTTAGAAAAATTTATAACTGAAACTAAAAGTTGAATTTAAAAATTGAATGGTCACGTCAAATAAAAAATAACGCAAAATCTTAATTGAAACATAATAAATATTGATTAGAAGCTTATTTTTTATTTGTCTCTAAGTTTTATCAAATCTACGTTTGCATCAACATTTATAAAATTCACAAAATACTTGTGCGTGTGTAATTTCGCATGTGTTACGCAATTTTAAGATTGCTTTTATCTCACCTATACACAAAAACTGTATATTCATCTAGGAGGGCGTCTATTGTGAAAGCAGAAGCTCTCGCATTTGACTTTCGATGAAGTCAAGTCGCGTACTTTTTTTCGAGCCCTATTTCATATTATTATTATTCATAATATGTAACAATTGTATCATAGTAAACTACAAAAAGTTTTATGCTACAAAATCTAGTTTAAAAATATATTATTATTAAAATTACTTGTCCTGGCTATTGTTAATTACAGAATTTTAAACTAATTCATATGTAATTTTTTTACTGAATAATAATCGAACTAAATTGAAAAATCAAATATTATTGTCTTTTAATAATTGCTACGCATGATCAATGACTCATACCGATTGAACATTTTATTTATTATAAACGCCGTATTCTTAGTATAATAAAACTGAGTCCAATGTCTCAGCTTCAAACTCTCGATCAACTATCAAACCAAGATGTTGAAAAATTTTTGACAAGAATAAATATTTTATTAAAATCCAGGACTGAATGCCATTCAAAGATTGAGAAAATTTGGTACAAATGGACTCTAAAATTTTTCTCGTTTTGCCGATTTGTGTAGTTTTGTTTAGATGCTTTCTCCGCCGCAATTTTCGATGAAATTAACTTCAATGGAAATAGTTAATCTCATACATGACGATCCGTTTTCGTCTTTCACGAATTCTTTCAAAGTCACTGCTTTTTCGGCTGCTCACGTTTTATCACACTTGATACAAAAAATGTTTCCCAATACGATGATTAACTAGTTTTCTTCGTTTTTTTCTTTATTTTATTTTACTCATTCATTGACTCATTTTCCACAATCATTCATATTTCTATTTTGTATTTTAAATTTTTCAAATTTATGATCATCCAAACTTCAAATTAGAGCATTTCATCATAAGCTAATATTTTTCACGATGATTCTTACATTATTATAGTAATATGTGTATAAATTTACATTGCCAAGCATTTTTAGCGCAAAATTTGTAAATATTAAACACTCGTAAGTTTATTTACGCAATGACTATTTTCTCTTAAATAATGAAAAGCACAGTTAAAACGTTTATTCCAATAATAGAAAAAACGTCAGAATGTATTACAGACTTCTGATGAATTAGTAAAAAATTACGTATAAATATTATTCACAATTGAATTGTTATCGTTTTAAATGAGATTTAAAAGTGATTTAATTCTCTTGCATAATCAAAAGTAAATTATAAATCAAATACAATTAATGTTATACGCTCGAGAAAATGGAGAAAGAATATATTTAAATTGAAGTATAGTTCAAGATATGGTATGATTTTAGACCACAATATTTAATACTTCCGATTTTTCTTTACTTTGCAACATTAATCGCTCGCGTTATAAGCGCCGATGTCAAAAATTGTGTATTTCCCGAAGAAACTTCACACGTAAAAAAAGTCAAACAGCGTCTTCCTCGTGCATTACGTGTTTTATAATTAGTTTACTCGTGAACGAACCAGAACCGGCACTACGTCAGAGTGCGTCAGCAAAAAATGCCCCAAAAAATTGTGTAAGTTGAACCGACAACTTGCTTCTGCATTAATAATGCGGATCGAAATGAATGCGAATCCATAAAGAGTTTTGCTATTTATCCGGCTCTGCTTTTTTCTTCATTATCGTCTTTCCACTCCTGTTCGAACAATCGAATTTTGTTGCGGTTCGGCACGCGGCCAATCAATCGCATGTAGCACGTCTAAACTCGCAGCAACAATGACGCAAATAGACAACATCTATCAAAGGATGCAGGACGACATCGAGAAGAAGGACGAAGCTGAAGGAATAAGCGAGATAGCCAAACGTTTTGAAGGGTTGCGCGTCTTCCTGACCGGTGGTACGGATATGCTGGGCATGTGCTTGCTGGAAAAGCTGCTCAGGAGCTGCCCGCAGCTGGACAAAATATACCTGCTGATCAGAACTAAGAATGGCGAAGATTTTCAAAAAAAATACAACAAGCTCCTTGAAAATAATGTGAGTGCTTGAAATTACGCGCTCGCGAGTATAATTTAAATCGAGATTTTTTTACAATAATTAAACGTTTATGATTTGGTCGGCTACTATTATGTTAACAATTGCTCCGTAAAATTACTGCTCTTTCAATTATTTATTTTATTTAAACACATTTTACAATCGTCGTATGTTCACTATTTTAGCAGCTAACTTGAAACGAATAAAGTTTTCGAGTTTTCTGTAATTATATTCAGCTACTGACGAACCCGATTTTTTTTTTTAAAATGATTGCCAGACTATATTTAAACTTAGTTTGACATAAAACAATGAATGTGCAACGGCTGGAATTATGATTTTTATCAAGTCAGTATTTGCACTTATAATGTAAATACGTACGTGTTGGAAGATGACAGTTATAAATATTTTTATGCTCATAATCGTAATTATTTAAATCTAATTCTTTAATAATTTTTTCAATGATTTATATATTTCATCGTTCTTTGATGACATTTCACACTTACTTTTCGTGCATTTGTTTGTGGTAAAGTGAAAGAATATGATTTTGTTGATTTCTGCATTCTACGAGACTATAAATCTTGAATATGTATCGTATTATTTTAATCAAAAATTTTTGATAATTTCTCTTTTTAAAAACTTTTCTTTTATTATTAATATATTTCTACTCTATTAAAAAAGTCTAATTTTTTAATTATTTTTTTTAAATTTATAATTATTCGACCACAATCAGATATAAAAATTACAATTACGAGTACAAATTTTTTCATTGCAAAAAACATTTTATGATATTTCAAATTAATAAAGCTAATAATATTACAAACACATCTGTCACCAGGTTTTATACTAAATTTGACCCGTGTTATCTCGTGTCATTGATTTTTAAAAGCTTGAATTTCCATTTTCTTCCGGTCGTAATATTGAAATAAGCAATTATATAGAAAACACAAATCATGTTAGATACACATTTTGTGAATGAACTATTACTATAATTAATAATATTACTATAAATTTATAACCTTTTTATCGAAATCTTAATATTAATATTGCAAAAATCTAATACTGACCGTATAAAAATTTAATGACTTTTTTTATATTTCTCGTGACTTACATTTTAATAAAACTCCATTATTTTCTATTCAGTGCCAATGATTCTAAATATTATTTTAGCTTTTTAAAAGAGACAAAACAGTTTTTGAACTGCATTAAATTTATTGATTAGTTTCAGCTTTAGAAGTAATGAAATTCATTCGAGAATTACTCTAAACACCGTTTTCTAATTATTTCTATATTTCTATTCGAGTAGCTTTTTAAGTTTTAAAATAAGTTTATTGAAAAAACGTCGTGAATCGTGATTCCCTCGCTTAAAGCGAGAAGATGCGAAAAACTTATCCACTTTTCTCGATATATGTGATAAATTTTGTTGTTTCTCAAAACTATTTTTTGAGCAAAGGCAGATCGTAAGCTTCAGCAATTGAAATGGATTGTCTAAAAAAACAAAAATTATTTCAATTTTCGCGTGTCATACTTACATTTACACATTTAATGCTTAAAATGTATTCCAAAAATAACAATTGTATCGTAACGTTGTGACAAAACCTTAAAAAATAAGCAAATTACTTTTAAAGTCGAAATGCTTCGAAGCGTCGATAGATAGGCTTAAAATTATTTTTAACAATTAGTTTAATTTATTTTATACGTACGCGTCACCTTCTCATTTTTCAGATATTTGACATTCTTAAAAAAAACCATCCGTATTTCAAAGACAAAATACAGCCCGTGAAGGGCGACTTAACGCTAAACAAATTGGGCCTTAGCAGCGAAGACTACGAAACTCTGACTGAAAATACAAATGTGATTTTTCACAACGCGGCCGTGACGCAGTTGGACAAAGTAATGGAGTCGTTAAAAACCAACATCCTTGGAACGCAGCGGATGTTAGATCTGGCGCACGACTGTCTGCATCTCAAAGTTTTTGTATTCGTGTCGTCCTGTTGCTCGCATAATTATAATGCAGTCGTCGAAGAAAAGTTTTACACCGCCCCGGCGGATCTCAATATGATCAACGACATGATCGAGGCAGAAGCCCAGACCGGCATAACCGAGGAAACCCTAAAAATGTTGATGGGCAAGTGGTCCAACATCTTCTCCTTCACCATGGCCACAGCTGAAGACATCGTACTGAAGTATGCGCGAAAATCGACCTTTGCTTGCAGCGTATTTAGACCTAGTACTGGTGAGACTTTGTGTTATTTCTAATTACCCTTTGGAGATTACTGTCCCATCAAAGTGTCTGTCTGGTCGGATTAAAAAGATTTCGCTGTCGCCGAGAAACCAGAAATATGCTATTTTTCAATGACAACGGCCAAACATTGTTTTAAACGCTATAATTAAAATCCACCGTACGCTTTCGTATTGTTGACTAAAATGCGTTAAAACTTTTCTCCCTTTTTATCGATAATTAATTTGTTTTCTTTTTTTTTATCACAAATTTTATCAACTTAAACTAAAATTTAACCAAAAATGATATTTTTCGATGTGGTAAAATCGCTATCAATTGTAAGGAATACATTTAGTTTGTTTCAATCTTTATTTGGTTCAAATTTAAAAATATATAACATTACTAACGAATATTTTAAAATTATATCTACATTTTTAAAAAATATCTACAAATTCCGTTAAATTTCATTGGTAATTTTCGTTGAATAATACCAACACTATATTTTTCAATTAAATCTGATTTAAAGCAAGATAGTAATTACAGCATAACAATCTAACGATTGAGGATGTGATCTAATTCAAATTAGCTTAGTATTCGACGAAAAAATTAATTTTACGTATTTTTTTTAATTATATAATAGATTCTCATATCAATTTTATGTTTCTAGTTTTTAAAAAATGGCATTAACCAAAACATCATCACTATCTTTTATTAATAATGATATTATCGTTGTTATTGCTATTGTTTTATTATTATTTTGTTGTTGTTATTGTTGTTATATTTTTATTATTATTTAGTTAAGAATAATTTATCCATTGTTTATATTAAATATCAAATATTATCACATTGTATTTTTTTTATAATTTCATATATAATTTTTATCGTTAAATTCAATTTTTTCTTCATTAATATTAAAACTACTCTTCTGCATTGACCTTTTTCTCTTTCCTGTATCCTTTTCTCTCTGTTCCAATGAATCTGGCATAATATATTAAACCTTTTTTTTTCTCTTTCATTATTTTCTTTTAATTTCTTGTATTAGTCTCTGTATCATTCTACTCTTCTAAAATATATCTCATTCTTTCGTTTTCTTTATAGCCTTTCCTTTTTAATTATCACTCGTTTTCATTCTTTTAGAATTTCTATATCTTCGCAGTTTCTTACTTCGTTCTAATTGACCTTTTTACTTATATTATATGTCATTTGATTTCTAGCAAAATAATGCATCTATGTATGTTGATGTATAAACTTTATATATTTAGTTGAACTTTATCAACTTTCTTATAAATTTTTTATTCTTGTATTTTCATTCCATATGATATCATATTTTTTTACCATCCATTAAATATTTTAACTCTTATTTGTTTATTAAACCTTCTATTCGCGATACTTTAAAGTGTTCCTATAACCACATTTATTTTATTGACTATGAATTTTATATGTTCCTCGTTATTTTTTTTCAACCTATATACTAGAAATATGTTTATTTACCATTTTTTCCTTTTAAATCGTCATCTAAATCTTCTTTTTTCATCTTTGTTCGTCGTTTTTTTGCTTATATTTGTTTAAACTTCATAATTTTTGTCTTTTTTTATTTAGTTACCTCATATCTCTTTTATCTCTTTCTGTTTTTAATTCCCCAATTATTAATAAACATCTTTTTATATATTGTTTTCTGAATAGATTTCCTTTGTGTGCTTAATTAAATTGTTTTTATAATTGCTTTTTCATACAATTCCGAATAATTTATCATGTTTTATTTTTCTATTTTGTCGAATGTTATCTTTATGTCTGCGAAATATATGAAGATTTTCCCCTTTTCTGTCTTCATTATTTAGAAGTTTTAGCATAAAAAATTAACTTAAAACTATCTCTTGTTAAATTTCTTATCTTCTTCTGTGTGTGCTTCTATCCTATTTTTTATAATTTTCGTATTTTTTTATACCTCGAATACATTGATTTATCCCTCTAACTATTTATATATTCCTTATTTCTAATAAAAAATTTTCAATTTCATGTTACTTATTTTTCTTCCACTCCTTTTACTATTACCTCTTCTATTTCCTTTTTTTCAATTTAATTTTTTTTTCTTTCCTGTTATTCTTCATTCTTGACGTAACTTGCTTTCTTTTCATCGTACGTATCCTTAAAATATTTTCACCATTTTTCTTTAGGCCCATTCCTGTCTTTTTTTTTATTAATTGATTTTCATAAAGTATTTCCTAATTTAATATTCTTTTCCTTTTAACTATGATTTCTTTCATCTTCTTTTCTATTTCTATCTATTCTGTCCTTATTTTCTTCCTGCATTAATATGTTCCTCCATCTTTAAAATTAAGTTTATTTTAACTGATCTGAATCGACGCCTCATACCACTTTCATTTTCTTTAGCTTCTTTTGAGCTTCTTCATTCATAATCACGTAATCCAATAGAGCTGCGGCCTTTTTGATACTCCAATGTTCAATACCACTGCTTTTGTTGCTTTTCCTTTTTATGTACCGTATTACATGACTCAACATTCATCTTTTTTAAAATCTCATTAATGTACTTCTTCTTATTTTTCTCAACACAGGTTTCAATCCAACCTATAATTTACTGGTTCAAAATGAAATTTTAGTCTAAAAATTGCATCTTTTTTAATTTAGAATCCATGGTATCCTTTTATTATGATTCGTCTCCAACTTCCATTTATTACAATTTTCTGTTACATCTTTTTTAGATTTATTTTCCTTTTGCATCATTATCTTGGTATCCTTCATTATGCTCTTTTTCTTCATAATTTTTATCTGTTTAACTTGTCCTATAAATTCTATTATCAACATTTTTCTTGTCTCTTCTGCTATTTATACACCATGCATTTATTATATTAACCCACAAGTCTAAATTATCTTTAAGCCAATACTTTTCCTTCTACCTTGTCTATTTCTTATTAAAATTAATCGTTCTTAATCACTATTATTTCTTATCTTCTGTTATTTGTATTCCACTATCATTTAGTTTAATTCTTTCTTTTTCGCATCAATAACTATACTTTCTCTTATTATTTTATTTATTACATTCATCTCTCTCTCTCTCTCTCTCTCTCTCTTATTATCTCCAAACTTGTTAAAAAATCTTGTCTTTCCTGTTTTTTCTTTTTCACCTGCTTACACTTTTAAATTATTCCAGTTGGTTAAGTTAATCCGTTTATTCCTAAAACTCAGTTGTTCCTTAACTCACGTAATTTCTCTTTTTTCTTATTCAAGCTCCCGAATTTGCTTGCGTTCCCGTTACCGACCCTTTTTTGTCGGCGCTCCCATTATTGCCCGTAACCTCATTTTTTCTTCTCACTTCATATTTACATATTGAACATCAATTTTAACGTTTTTTATATCCCTTTACTTTTTCCACCCAATCAATTTTGGTATTTTTTTCAATTTTTTTATCTTTCCTACACTTATATATTCACTTCTTTTTTCGAATCGCATCTCCTTACCAGTTAGAGTTAAACTTTTCACTTCACACTATTTTCTAATATATTTTACGTATTAGTACAAATTAAAAACATTAGTAAGATAAGTCGAACAAGATTATAAAATGTAACTGCAAATTAATACAAAATAAACAATATATAAAAAGTATAAAAAATAAGAACTAATGAACAACAAATAATTTCAATAAATAATTATTTTGAAGATATAATAAGGTTTTTTATGTTATAGTGATCTCAACGTACAAAGAGCCAATTTCAAGTTGGTGTGACAATAAAAATATGCCTGCCTCTTTTTTTGTCAAGATAGCCATGGGTGCGATCCACGTTTTATTTATCATTGAAGATATATGTGACTTTGTTCCGGCAGATTTATGTGCAAATGCCATAATCGTAACCACGTGGGATGCCGTAGATCGCTGGTAAATAATGCTCGCTTAATGCGACGTAAGAAAGTGAGCTCAGAAGTATCAAAACTAATATAAAAATCATAAACATTTGGAAAAATATATTTATTTCTCAACATAGACTTGTTTTAATTCGATATAATTTTCAAAACTAAAAAGAGAAAATAATTCGAAAAAGCGAAATCTGCTAAACACGGTATACAAGAAACTTAATTAAACCTCCATTCTTCGATTTGGCCATCGCAATATCGAGCGTCGATCGCCTCTTCTTTTTCAAGATAATCAATAATTATTTTATGCGCATCTCCAAAAACTAATGCCACAACCTTGACAACAAATGGAAGTGGATCCATGTTTCATCCGTGGTTATGAATTCATGTGCAAACTTGATTTATTTCTTGCAAAACATTTAATCGAAATATCCAGATGGCGCTGCTTTTGCTCAATTATGATCGAACATCCATCTTATGCACGTTCTAATCGCCTCGAATTTTCACCCACTGTAGGATAGCCAGCACTTTTTTAAATGTGCAAGCTAAAAGTGCAAGGATTAGCTTGCGAGTTTTCAATCATCCAACATCCAGTACCACTTGGAGGATTTTCTTTATTATTTCTAATCTCGTAACTTCATTTGATCCATTTTGTTCGTTCAAGCCTCGTCTAAACTTTGCCACCTAATATTTTATTATTGTCAACGAAGATGTAAATATCATTGCTGATTCACTGTCAGCATTCGATATTAATAACCTTCAGATAAATACGAAGCAGCAGCTTCAAAATTCAAATTTAAGTTTTATAATGTTATTACTTTCCACCGTAGGAGTTTTCTTCGTGTAACCACCGCCATTAATATCTCAGATCTCGTACTTCTGATTTTACCGGTATTTTACAATTCTCATTTTTTTCTAAAAAAATTTGGAAATCGACAACTAATTGTACTACTATATACTACGTACTATACGTGCAAAGTTGGACAAGACTAGAAATACTTATTAATTTTAACGAATAACCATTTATTTATCAAACTAAAATTTATATATTGTTTAAATACAGTAAATAGTAGCTTCAAACTGTATTGCACATTAAATTGACGGTATCAGTAATTCAATAACATGATGTGGTGTGAAATTTCAAATTTATTTAAATGTTTTAATTTTAATATAAAACTAATTATTTTATAAAATAATTTCAAGTATGCTTTAATGCTCAATATTAATATCATAATATAGCATTAATTTTTTATGTGCACAATACCTAATCAAAATCCTATTTCTTCGTTAAACTACAGTTACAGTGTTGAGAATTATAAAGTAAAGTAACTAACAACTCTCTTTGAAAATTTACGTTATATCCGCGCATTAACGTTATTTCATTATTTTTACAATACAATATTCGATTTTAATCCAAAATAGCTAATTACTCTTTTAAAAAAATGGATTATTTTTCAATGTAATTTTCTGAGAAAATTATAGTTGGTTCAATAGTTGGAATCATTCTTGAAATTAACGAAATTAAGAAAATTTACGTCCATTCGAATCTGTTATGATTGTATAGTTCATAAGACACAAAATAGGGATAAACGTAAAATTTACACAAAACATTTTAACGCTTGAAATCTTTGGCTAAATTTACTATCAGTTATTTAATTTGTATTTTTTAGGCAAATCGAGCCAACAACTTGTGTATACAACTACGGATCAAACGTAGTAAATGCAATTGGTTTGAAAGATATAAAAAAAAAAATGATGGAGGACCCAAATGCTTTCCTATCTTCAAAAAGGACTCACCAACCAACCCTTATATTAACAACAAATTTTATTATTTACTGGATACTTCGGATTCTATTTGACTACATACCCGCCATTATCAGTGACGTTGCAGCAATCGTATTCGGAAACTCTCCTAAGTATGATTTTTATACAAGATTTTTAATATTTCTTTTGTTTCATTTATTTTTTGGGCTAAATGAATTCTTAGAATAATAATATTTAACAAACGATTGATACTCTGACTAATATTTTTAATCTTCGTTGAATATTTTTATACACAAATGTTTCTATTGCTTTTAAATTAGAATTTTTAACACGCCAAATGGTAATTAAAAAAAGTTATTTTAATTAGAAAAACCGTTACCACGTGCTAAAAAACTAGGCTCATATAAAGAAAACAAAATAAATAAAAAGTTGGCTGCATTCTTTTTATATTTTTTTATTAAAACATTAGAAAATTATGAAAATATTTTTACGAAACTTTTACAATTTAGTTTTTCAAATAAAAAACTATAGGGATATATAAGAAATAACAAATTAGATACTATAATCTAAAAATGATTTTTATTATACTATACTATAATCTAAAAATTTCTTGTAAAAATCACTATTTTCAATAAATTATTTAAAGGCTTGTTGTTTGTCGACACGAATTATTCCAGGGCAGAATTTCATATTGCTAAATTATTTAATTAATGAAAACAGAATTATTGCACGTAGGTGACTTTATTTATTACACAGAACGACAACTAATTAAAGAATTACAATAGTGATGTGCTAAGCGTTAGCAATATGTCTGCGCACGTCAGTGTCGAATAATAGTGTGCAAGGCTTAAGGAAGTCATATTTATTGCCATATTGGGTAAACAAAAGGGCCAAATCGACTACCCGTGAAAAAAAACAAAAACCGTTAAAAGTAAGGCGAACCCGTCGTGAATAACCACTTGTTCGGTCACTCAAATTTTTGGTTATTTATGACCCCTTGAGTAAAGTAAACCTTTTAAAGTACACATTTGCAATTATACGGAATTTCAACACATGTAAAAATTTTTATTATCTTATTAAATTACTCGAAGAATATATTATATTGCATTATACGAATAAAACTACTGTTGCGCTAATCGTTAGTTAAGTTAAAACGTTCGGATATTTTTTTAAAGCAGTTTTATAATTAACGATCCTTTTTAAATGTTAATTATTAAGTATAATATTAAATATAATATAATTTTTATTATAATATTTTAAATTTATTCTATTTAAAAAAGTAAAACTTTTTTACCTTTTTCCTTGCACGTTTAGAAGAACACAACAGTTATTTGAGAAATAACTAATAAAAATAACTAAAAAAGAAACAAAAAATAAATGATTCATTAATAAATAATACAACCTTATACCATGTAAGAACGTAAACAATATATTTTATTTTTAATAATTTATCGAAGATACTGTAATGAAAAGCGTCAGAAAAAATTCTAAAAAATACGAGTTTTCAATCGAATATTTTATAAAAATTCATTTATTTTCTGTTTTTACGATCAGCAGAATTCTTTATTTGTGGCGACTCCAATACATCCTTCACAATGATACATAATAAATATGTATTTTTTTTAACTAAAACATTTTTCCAGTTGGTTATTAGTTTAAAATTCACACATTATTAAAATTTATATTATATTTAAGATTAAATTATTTATAATTCTATTATTCTAAAATATTTAGTTATAATATTTTTATTATCATTATTCGCGTATTTACATATTGTAATTTACATTTCTTTACATGTTTTAAATCACAATTACATTTTATATGTTTGATATTACTTGGTTGATATTATAATAAAATTCTCTCGGTATCTCTTTCGCT
This sequence comes from Platyscapa corneri, assembly GCA_018907185.1. Taxonomy (NCBI): domain Eukaryota; kingdom Metazoa; phylum Arthropoda; class Insecta; order Hymenoptera; family Agaonidae; genus Platyscapa; species Platyscapa corneri. Next base: position 1,836,892 of record JACCHW010000029.1, read on the forward strand.
CTGTCGCACATTCTTCTCACTCTGTTTCAATTTTGTACAATATGTTTATATCTTTCTTATCAACATTCGTAATATTCTGTCTCTTGATTACTTTAGACTTCGTGACAATCGACTCCTCCATGATGTGTTTTCTTGTTTCTTTTTCATTATTTTACAATCTGCATTTTTTATTCTTTTGTTCACCTTTTTATTTGTTTTCCATTTCATTTCCCATTTTAAATCTTACCAATACTTTCATTCTGCCTCTTCCTCTTCTTTTCCTCTAATTGTTCTCATAGACTTCTTTTCGTGTTCTTTTAATGCTTCTATTTATTTCTATATTGACGCACTTTTTGAGAATTTTCGCATTTTCATTGTTTGTATAGCGTTTGATTCATCAAGTAGCCCTGCCTCTCTCAGTTCTCATTTCCGCAATTATCGTTTCTTTTATCTTGATTTTTGCTTTGGAATCTGTATACAAACCTATGGTGCAATTATTCGAGTACTATTTTTTTATAATTATTTCTGGTTCTTGCAAATTTTCTCAACTTCTATTTTATTTAATGATACTTTTATAGGCTGAAACATACGAATATTTCTCTCTTCCCTTTTTTAACTATTCATCTATTATCATTTTTATAGATTTCGTCAACTGTGTTTCTTTTTCTACTAAAGCCAAACTATGTATCGTTATATTTCCTATTTCCTGTCACGTATTCTTCTATACTATTTTTTATAATTTATATGTAAATTTTATAACTCGTATCCACAATTGTGATTCCTCTATAATTTTTTGTGTTTTCCTATCCCCTTATTATAAATTAGCACTACTATTGCATCTGTACACTCCTCCGGAATCTCGACTTTCCTTATAATTTTGTTTACTATTTTGGCCATCTCTTTTTTTTTCAATCCTACTATTTATCTTTGTTCTGTTCTTACTCCCTTTATTATTAACTACGCCCCAGAAGGCTTTTCCAGATTTAACTTCGCTACTTCTTCGACTTCTTTATTTTTACCTTTTGTTTTTTAATTTTTAACATTTCTTTGTATTTTTTGTCTTCTTTTTGTTGCTTTTTCTATCTTTTTCTTTGTTCTATTCCTTCTATCTCTTGTATTTTTTCATAACCCTTTTCTTACCATCGTAATATTCTCAATCTTACATCTGACCATCTCTAGAACAACAATATCCTAGATCCTTATTTTTTATTTTTCCTTTCTTTAATTCTGCTATCCTCATTACTACTCTTTCCTTCTTTTGGCTTTTTTCTCTTTTTACATTCTAGCTTTATTATTCTTCTTCCTTCTGTGTCTCATTACGACTATCCCGCCTAACTACTACTGTCCTCCTTTCTACTCTTTATTATACCAACAAAACTAATTAATATATTTTTCACTATATAACAAAATCTTGTCTTCTGTAATTATTTTATTAAATTTTATTATTACATCTCATCTCTTTCTTCTCTTATTTTCCTGAATGTTTTCTATATTTACCTTTTTCTCGCCTCGATATAGATGTTAAGTATTTTTCTATGAAAAGCTACTATTCCTAAAGTATTTGTTTGTTCTTCAATATTTTGTCAACGTCTTCGTCCTCGCATCTTACTCTTATATGCGCTTTCGCTCACACTCTTATTTTTTACGTAGTTTTTATACTAACTTCTACTCGTAACTTCCTTTTTAATGTCTCTTTCACATTTTTTATCGATGTTTTCTCCTTTTTCCTTTGCCTATACTATCCATTCTAACTTTTTTTTGTTCCTTCAACCTTTTTTCTCTCGTATTTATTGTCTTATTAGTGTTTTTATGTCCGTTTCCTTGTTTTTACTGTTTATTTTACCTCTGTATATTTCAATTGGTTCTGCCACTTTCTTCTGCATTTTCCTCACCTCAAGCAAATCTTCATCAACTCTTTCTATTCGCGAAAAGATCGCACTTAACTTCACTTAACACTTGAATTTACATATATTATTTTCATTTTACTTTTTTTGACTTTTCTCAACGACCCTTTAACTATGTCACTTTTTCCTCTCTCTTTATTTTTAATATTCTTAAATCATTTATTGAGTGCTTCCAAGTCATTTTTCATGTTATCAGGTATAACATATTTGCCTCAAGCTCGTTATCGGAACTCAAATTTTTTATTTATATTATTTTTGCCAACATTATTATCGGAATTTTTTCACTTCAAAAAGCTTAATTATATGTATAATACTAATTATTTTACTCGTATAACCCTTATATTTTAATCTAATACTGTTGCAATATTAAGATTAAATATGTATTTTTGCTGTATTTTCTGAACGATAGAACATTTTTTAAACAAAATATTACTAACTATTACTCCTAATTTAATATTGTAAAATTTATTATTTACATTACTAATCTTATGAGTGTTAACATTATTAATTGTATTTATTAAAAAATATATATATATTAATATATGTATTTTATTATAATGAGTGTACAGGAGAGTTAATGTCAATTTTATCTACAACTTTAACAAGAATCCTGGGTAAAAATGAAAAATTTCGGAGAATCTTTAAGTATGGGTTCGATAAGGATAAGAAAATACTTTCTCTTTGCTTTATTTCTACTTATACTTCATGTTCATTTAAGCTAATGAATCAGATGTATTAGCTTAGTGTAATTAATTGGTTATAAAAATAAGAGCCTTAATAAGGAATTGCTGCTACGAAACCGAATGTTTATTTTGAATAGCAGATTTGGTGAAAAATGACGAAAAGTGGACGAGTTTCTCGCCTACTGGACGCATTAAAATCAGCCCAAGTCCGTGATAAAAATGTGTCTTTTTGAACGCAGGTGTTTGTCTATGGTGCACGAGGCGTCGAGGGACATGCACTACATATATCAGGTGAGCAAGGCCAACCGTCGAATTAAAATGGCAGAGGTTGAGAAGGCCTGCGAGAAGCTGGACCCTTACGATCGCGAGCTCTTCTTCTGCGATCTGCAATCTTTTGACTGGGACGAATACTTCCTTACATTTTGGCGCGGTATCAGACTCAACTTCCTCAAGGAATCGCCCAGTGAATTCGACACTAAGAGGTGCAGATGTCGCTGTAGATGCCCCTGCATGTGCGTTGGCTACGGACTCATCATCCTCTTTGGTCTTCTCGTTTACTACATGATGACTTCGTTATAAACTTAACGTGAAATTGGGTCCTCTTATCAATTATACAAAAAACTATTAGTTACAGCTAACTGCACTCGCGACCAAAGGGATCAAAAGGGCGGGAGAAAGCGAAACCCGCGCTATTTCTTAGAGGAAAATACGCTTTCCACGTGATTATTTCATCGCTTTTGCGAGTTATTGTTATAAATTAAAAATATTCAACCTCGAGATGGGCTCTGGATTTTATACGAAGACGCTTATTAACTTTATGTACTCAATGAAAATGCATCATTGTAAACCATTTTTAAAAAGAAAACAGTTAATCATGTACACCTCAACGCTCCATTTTGTAATATTTAAAAGTCTAATGGGTATCTAAATAAAAAAATATATTTCTCGTCGTAGAAAAACACCTTATTCTTCATTTTATTATCAAAGAAAAACCTAGTTGTTAATTCAAAATAAATCAATTATTTATAAACTAATGTTAGCCTGTCTATGTGTGTATTACATGTACGCATGTAACGATAAATTCTTACATTACGGAAGATTGTTAGGTTTGAATTTTCTATAAAAAAATACGACATTTTTTCAAGGCGTTAAATTTGGTTTCATCGATGTCACTTAATCAATATTTTGTTATCGCTTATCTCGTTACGAAGCTTCTAATACAAGTTAACACGGAAAATCGTTCCGTTCGATAAAGTAAAAATTGTTAAATGTATGTTTTGAGAAAGAAAAAACATTCACGATTGTATGCATACGTGTAGTTTCATTTATTTAAACATGGTGAAAGAAATCTATTTGATAATTCCTAATTTTTCTTTCGAGGAAAGTCTGAATCATCCGGGATAAAACCGTGCGAAAACTCACGATACTTACCACAAAATCCCAGCTAAGCTGCCAATTTATCACTCGGAGACGTCGTTTCTTAAATAATAATACAATGTTGCCAAAACTATCATTAACTTTAATAACCTGTTTTTAAATAAATATAATAAAATAAAATGAAAATAAGCCGTCAGAAATACAATTCCACAAAAAAAATGAGAATACGTAAACTAATTAGAAAATAAAAAACATAAAGAAAACAATAAAATATATATGTAAATTGTTAGGTAAAAAAACGTTGGCATAAAGTAATCGATATAGCTGAACTACGAACACCTTTATTCGTAGTCAATGTGGATACGAGCCAATGGTCGAAGTGATCACTGCGATATCAACGGATAAAAATTACTCTGTAGGTACATACGCAATATTATGTAAAATTCGTTATTGTTTGAAGAGCACAATCAACTTTTAATTATTATTTAAATTTAAATCTTTCAATGTATAGAAAGGGTACCATTAGCAATGGCCAAGGATAACGCAATAAATTAATATTATAAACAACATTATTTACTTTTTTTTAATCTAAAACAATCAGGTAACAATATAATATTTATTATAATAATTTAATATAATAATTGTACGATAAATATTTTGAATGTTGACTTTAAGGAGCATCTTTTCAAAGAAATGAATTTCATTTTCAGAACACATTTTTATTCGGAGAAAAAAATATTTTTTTAATTTTAATTTTTTTTCAATTAGATTAACGATGGAGTAAAAACGTCGATAATATATACGTTGCTAAAAACATAGGAATAAAACACTGCCTTTATAAAATATCGCGTTGTTCCAAAAACAAAAACTAATAATGCAAGTCAGTATAGAATTGTTGTACAAAACATACAAAGGGCAATAATAATTGGTTTTTATAAAATCAAGTTAATTAGATTTGTTGTGTAATTGGAAAATTTATTAAAGTATTTTATTGCGCAATCATCAATGAATTTTATTACGTATTTTTAGTTATTGATGGCTTAACAGACTTAAATTTCAATTAAATTAAATCATATTAACTGCTATTACATGCGATTCGATTGATAAATTAATCGTAAAATCAAATATCGTGTTTAGTTGTAAAAAAATTAGACTACCGATTAATTTATAAATCTATAATGATAAAAACTGCAGCAAACGCAGTGTAAAGGATGAATTATAATCAAATAGGGAAGTAATCGACAACGAGGTTATGAAAAGAAAGAATAATCATCGTTATATAGAATAATACTCTTTATTGTTTTTGATAGTTCTTGTTGTTGTCCATATTGTATGTCGTTTTATCTTAAATCTTTCTTCAATATTTCGTTTTTAACCGCCGGTATACTTAATTTTCATTTATCATCTTTAAAACGGCCCACAATAATTCATCATCATTTTACAACAAAACAGCATTTATGTAAACGCACAGAACAATGTTGGTCCGATCGCTGGTCCGAGCCTGCAACGCATTTTTTCGGGACCGCTTGCGACTAGAATACATAAAAATGTAATTCGTACTTTTATCATTAACATCATATTTTACTATTCATCTGTTCGTTTATCACATTTTCTCATAGCCAATATTAAACTATTTTTTTTTGTAAACGGCACGCTTTCATTATTGATTCGTTGAAAATTGGAAAAAGTGCAAAAGACAGCTTATAGATGCGTAAACACACACACGTGTATACACACACATATTTGTATATATAAATAATGTGTGCGCGCGCATATACATAAATACGTACTAAAGCATACATAAATATATGTACACGCGCGTGCACATGCATTTAAATACATACATATACATATAAGGCCAGATGCGCCGCGGATATTCATATTGTTTTCCCAGATTCGTTTTCTCGATGCGGTCCCGTGCAAAAGTCTCGACTCGTGACTCACGATCAGTGCTCGCCACCACACTTACTCTCTCTCTCTCGAAAATTCTTTTTTGAAACAGCAACCACATGTTCTGTCGCAACGTCAGCAATGACCAATGTTAACGTACATTTTTTGTTCGATTTCAGATGAGACATGTGAAAATTTTAATTTCTATAATCATCCTTTACTTTAGTTCTGTGAAAATTCTGTCTTCTTTATGGTGTGTGTGTGTGTGTGTTCGTGTATTCGTGTGGGTACGTGCGCGAGCGCGCGTGCGTTTTTATAATTCTTAATGCGTGTTCATGACCTTCGGCTTCGTTACTTCTTTATTTAACGCTTTTTATTTAATCTGTACTACTATTTACAATGTACAGTGCCCTAAGTTTCGCAGGTGGTCGCGATCGCCTGTCTCGCTCTCCATTTCCTATTTCTATCTTTTCGTCTACAGCCTGAATCGATGCAAATTATTCGTTAAAATTTCAGTAAAAATGCCAGACGATTGTAAAAAATCAGTGTATTCGAAAAGGTCCGTTTGAAAGAAATGGTAACCAAAACCGCATCGCAGCCAAATGAAACTATTTGTTTCGCGTTGCGAACCCGCGAGTATTCAAAGTTTTCGAGAAATTGCGCAATACCCGATTGAGGCAATAGCGTCGAAAAGAGGTGTGATGTTCGATAAACTGCACTGACTCCAAGATGGTACAAAAGAAGCTTATAAATGAAGCTGCCGGGATGATTTCATTAAAATCTCAACACATCGCTAAAAATAAGTTTTAATTCCTCTGCTGATAGAAGGAACGAAAATGAAATATTTATGAAGCCGCCCATCTTATGTAAAAAAGCATAGATACGAAAGGCCGACGGAACTGGCGCGCACGATTCGATCAAATCTGGAGTTTGCTAACTAATTCTTGTGGTCATACTGACATAATAGGAACTTAATCGCTTGCTGAGGTGTGCCAGTTCTGTTATTACAACGAGTATTTCATGCTTTCCAGTTGGTATCTTCCCCCGCTAATCACTTTACCGATCGACGAACGAGAAACGACAATCGATCTCGAAAGAGAACAACGCTGTTCACGGACAATGCAAACCATAAAAAGCACGTAGAAAAATTAAGCAAAACTAGATTCAATAAGGACAACAATAAGAGGTTAAACGCGAAGACCCAATTTTCGTTTACAACGTACGAGTTGCCTGTGACGGCTGTCGGCGTCCGGGAAACGAGCGAGCGATCGTGGCCCCCATATATCACTTACCAAGGTAAATATATATAATAATCTTATGTATATGTTTTTTCTGTCTGCGTGTGTATGTGTCCCGTGTACATGCGTGCATGCAGGCGCGCGCGCGTGCATCGCTGCACATATTTTATCTGGACGTATGTGTGCGCGCGTGCACGTTTAGCACGCGTGTTGTCTCTCTGTGTGTGCGCGCGTTACAAACGTATGCATGCCCTTAGCCGCGCATATCACGGGCACATCTTAGGCGTGCACGCACGCCTACATACGCGCATTTTATATATCTATCTATACACATATATGTAAGTCCATCCATACACGCAATGATTCTGCGCGCGCATACGTGTGCATACACACATATATATATATATATATATATATGTGTGTATATCCGTATGAAAGCACGCATAATCACGCGTGTAATCAAATGTACGTACGTGCACGCACGCATGCCCGTACACGGGTGTAAGGGTTGGGTCGGGCCGGGGAGGCCCGCGCCCGCGCGCACACGGAATTGCGCACGCGCGCGCGCCTGTGGGTACGTGTGTAATATATAATATCTTATATGTATATTTCATTTTATACCTATAATTTTTCATCGTTTAAACGTACCTTTGCGTGCTATTTATACTATTTACAAAGTTCTTAATTCTTGTTTAAATCCTTACTTCATTTGTATAGTCACCGTGGTTATAACCCATCCAGCGCTTGATTCTTCGCATATCTCTTTCGCGCACAAATTACTTACTTTAATTCGCACACATCTGCTTGCTCACTCGTTTGTATGTTACACTCGCATCCACTCAAAAGAAAATAAAAACAGGAAAATAATCAAACGAACGAATTCCTGTTTCCTTATGTTACACAGAACTTATATTACATTTACAATATAATACGTCATTCTTTGTGCTGATTTCGCGCATTTAATTATTAACGACCCGCGCGTCTCTCTCTCTCTTTCTGAGTATTGCTAGGTGTATATATCTGTGTATGTGAGTGTCC